>CM077624.1:1567660-2040856 GCA_039566895.2 Turritopsis rubra | reverse complement strand
TAGCAATTAAAGGTGATGTGGAAGACAGTCATATGCTTTCGACAGATCCATCAGTACAGTACCAACAATTTCACCTTTGTCTAAACTATTTTTCCAGGATTTTAGCAATCTAAAATGAGCGTGCTGTGTTGAATGGCGTTTGCGAAAACCACACAACAGTTTAGAAAATTTGGTTTCAAAAAAGTTTCCAAGCTGTTCGGCCAGTGCTTTCTCGTACAATTTAGATATTGTTGGTAAAATGCTGATGGGTCGATAGTCACCAACTTCCAGATTGTCACCCTTTTTTGGAATAGGAGTTATCTCAGCAAGTTTCAGCTTGTTTGGAAATTTACAGGATTTAATTGATCTATTAATACAATCTCTTACAACATCAGATACAATATTACTTGATGACTTTAATACACTATTTGGTATAGACCCACTGGTTTTCTTTGTGCAATCCAACGCCATAATCAATTTACTCACTTCAAGAGATTCAATCTCCTGGAAATCAAATGTCGGGCCACGCCCTATGCAATTTTGGATTTTGACAATACTGGGATGTCCTTTATGTTTCTCTATCGCTCTTAGAACCGGGTCCTGGATTAAAGAGCAATAGTCTTTATTCCATTCAAAAAGATTTAATGAGTTTGTTATGCCGTTAAAATGCACATTGAATAATTCAGCCACCCTGTTTTTATCCTGAATAATCTTCCCTTCATGTCTAACAAGGTGCTCATTTTCAACAGAGCTCTTATTTGAAAAAAAAGGTTTGCATAATTTCCAAAAGTCTTTTGGTCTTTCTTTGGAAGATTCCATTGCTCTGTTGAAGAGTTTTTGTTTGGCAACTTTATTCAGTTTGGTAACCAGATTTCTCTGTACTTTATAAGCATGAGGTCTGAGGAGCAGTTGGTTTTGTGGTATTTATTCCACAACCTAGACCGTTTCATAATGGCTTTTTTGAGAACTTTATTCATGTGAGGTTTTTCGTTTCCTCTTATTAGTTTCCTCTTCTTTGGAGCATGCTTATCAAGTATAGACTCAAAGGTAGCTTCAAATTTGTCATAATCACCCAAATCAATATTTCTACCATAAAGTGCTTCAGCTAGGTCATTATCAAAGTTTTGTTGTACAAATGTTCCGTAACACCTATATACAACATTTTTTGGTGACAATTTAGTATAGGTTGACTTTAGCATCGTGTAAATCAAGTGGTGATGATCACTGATCCCTGTGTTAAAACTTCCAGTAGAATGTAAGCTGTGTTTTTGATTCGACAAAATCAAATCAATACAGCTTCCTTTTTCCGATTTAAAGCAGGTGTTAAAATTTACATGACAGTATAATAATTGACTGTCCATGAAGGATATCAGGCTTGGGTTTTTGGGATCAGCATTAAAATCACCAATTAAGATACACTTTTCAAGATTGTAAAAATCGATAACTTTAGATAGATGTGACAAAAAGTAGTCAAGATTTTGTTTGGGAGGTCTATATATAGGAATTACAAGCCATTTCATAGTTTTAAGGTTGATTTGTAAAGGGATAATTTGAACATCTTTGGGGAGATTTAAATTCTGTAGTCGTAACGAGGGGAGTCCTTTCTTTACATAAACAAGTATACCACCACTCCTGTCACTGATATCGAGCCTATATGGTGATTTATAACCAGGTATAAAAAATTGGGCATTTGGAAAAGACGAGTCCAATTTAGTTTCAGCTACGGAAATAATGTCAAAATTACCCCCAATACCCCCAATTTTGGTAGCAAGATAAGATCATCAAATCCTTAAGTTATAACTTTTCCAGGAATGATTCACAAATGAATAAGTGCGTGAACCCATTCAAAACTCAGGTTTATGTACGGATACCATACACTCATTTTTATCGGCATACTGTTTTTGTTTTTTTACAGCTTCAGTATGCTTATTGGTCAGCGCCGCAAGGAAGCTGATCTTTCATATCAGTGTTTTATAATTTTTGAGGTATTTCGGAATTTTTGAGCAATCTTCCAGACCAAATTGCGAATAGCTTTGTTAGACAACTTTTTGAGATCCATCATTCTGGCAAAATTTATTTACCTATTTTTGATCAAATGTTATTGTTAGTTAAACATTCATTCCTACATTTGCATCAATTCATATTAAGTTTTTATCTCCAGTGAATAAAAATTTGACTTGGCTACAATTACATATATTATGATCAAAGTTTTGCATTTTACATTCAAGTATCTTATTCAAATAAATGTCTTACTCACTAACATTATGCTTAAAAATGAGTGTATGGTTTTACATCGAAATATGTATTATCTGGAGGTTTAAACAGCGCAACCAAAAAAACCTTTTTCCGCACAACCTCATGCATTCTCCTCATTCTCCATTCTCCCCTCCCCCTCTCCCCTTCACCACCACCATTTAACATTAATACCCACACAAAATGGTTGTTATTTAGGTTTTTCACCATCTTACTCACCTTTCTTTCTCTTACAAAAATTCCTTTCCAAATCATCGTGGTCATCAGACAAAGTCCTTTTATTTAATCCGGTGTCACTTTCTAGGTAGAAATGAAATTTGGTTTAGTGTTAAAAACACTTTACAAGTTTTCAAGATGTGTCAGACATATTTATGCAATAATGTTGACTTAAGTGGCAACAAAATGATAAAGGCATTTTTTACCTGGCTGAGTAACTAGATCTTTATCTGGAAACTTTTCTCTATCTCCTTCATTTTCATCCTCGTCGCCCTGCTCATTCTCAAAAGGGTTTGGGAGCTCTGAATTAGAAAATGATCAATTAACAAGATTGTCACCATTTCAACCAAGTGATGCAAGGTGTGCAGGGATGGTGTAGTGGTTAGTACCTTCGAGTGCGACCGCTGCGACCCGTGTTCGAGCCCCAGTCATGTCGTATCTCGATACTCCACTCCCATGCGCTTTAAAAGCAGCGTATCAGCCCCATTAGGAGCCATCGATTGACTACACACTGGCCTTCGGGCAAGTTAGAGTAATGCTATACGTATCTCTGGCGTAAGTCAAGTACTAGTTGCAAGTCGGCGGGCGGAAGAGCCAACCTTTACGGATGGAAGCCTAAAAAACGCCTGGTTACTTACTTACTTTCTAAATTTCCAACCCAGGTTAGCCATATTCCACACTATCAAATTAATCTTAAGCAGGGAGCAACCAAATAATTTCACCATGAATAACCTAAATAAATAAACGTAAAGAGTCTTGCCTTCAAGTGAGATTTCATTTAGTTTCTTCCCCGCAAATTGTGAAGCATTTCCTTCATCTACAGCCAAAAGTAATTTGCTGACTTTCGCCAATTCCAACGTAGAATCTTGCAATCTGTAGTACTCACGATGTACACTTACATCATGACCCATGTGTCGTGCTAGCCACTCTAACTCATTATTATTGAGATCAATGATTTGCGAAACTGTGGCAATATATTTTCGTAATTTTGTACTTTTTATTGCTTCAGGCTTAGAAAGTTGGCATCTACTTACAACGCTGGCAATATAATCGTTTCCCCTTAGAAAGGAAATTGAATTTCTTGAGGGTGCGGCAAATATGTACTTATTATGAGAGTTGACTCCCACATCATCGCGTGATTTGATCAACAACATCATACTTTTCACCAATTCTGATGTTAATATTATTGGTACTTTATTGCCACGCTTACCCTTCACATAAACTAAATCCAATCTAAAAACAAAATATACATAAAAAAAATTAAATGCGCTGGATTAAAAACGTTGCATAAAAATGCCAAAAGAAGATGATAAATATTCTTGAAGTGATTTTTATAGAAAAAAAATCAGAATGGTTTGGGCTGAATATTCTGAAAACGAAGATTGTGATTAACTGGTACATCTAGATAAAAGTGGAACTTTTGCTAATCAAGTGAATGAATGTGAAAATTATTTTTTTCTTCAAACTGAAGAGAAATTTTCAGTTGAATTGAATAAAGGACAATGTCATAAAGAATTTTTAGATACCTTTTGCACAGCTGAACCTCCAGAGGTTGCAGAGAGCTGGAAATTTCATGCAACTGATTTTCCCCCCATTTAGGCCTTTCTTCAAATTGCTGAATCCTAACTTTAGCGGCTTCACTGCATCTCCTTTTATTCAGCAGAATCAATCTTGTTATACAAAGTTCAGCAAGTTTCCGCCACTTAGCCACACATGGATTAGATTCAAGGGTTGAACAGGTCTGCTCTATTTCGTTGAGGACATAATTTCTCAATTTGATCAAATCTTCAGTTAAAGGCAAGACTTGCACATGATCAAATTTATTTGTGCTTAATGTATTCAAAGCAACAGCCGAGATCCGATTTGACCACTCACTATCTATCAATTCCACAAAATACCAAAGATCGTCTAACAATTCTTTATCTTTGTTCCTTAATGCACATCCTCTTTGCAACACTGCTATCTTTTTCAGGCTATAACCAATCTTAAGAGCAAGAGACGGTGTTTTGAATGATGGTGTGTCTTGATCCATCCCAAACTGGCAAATTTCTTTTGTTGCTTTGATAATGTGATCAAAGAAATGTGGCTTTAGAAAGTCAGCAAGATAATGATCTTGCAAACCGTCTCCCTTTCGTAATTCAATAAGAAGACGAGCAAGAGTTCTCATTTTCTGTGAAATGTATTGCTTCTTCTCACCACCACTGTTAGAGAAAAGAAAAGATCCATAATTAAGTATTGCCGAGTCCTTCTTCACTATAAAAGCAATATCATCGTCCCGCATGATCGAAATGACAACATCTTTAAAAATCGAAGCTTCATTTAAGCTGGAACTGTACAAGAGCATTTCTGATTCATAGCGTAATTTGCGGTTATATTTCTCATTCTTTCCATTTACTTTTTTGAAAGGGCAGTGACTAACATGGCGCCACAGTTCACGCTTCAGCACAAATGCAAGGCAATGAGTGCAAGGTGTGTACAACGAAGCTGGTACATTGATTTCTTCAGCACCTGGGCGACGCCATACTTTTAAGTCGCCTCCAACTTTTAAGACTTTCAGGTTATAGTAAAAGTCACCTTTATAACGTAATCTATCCAGTTCCAATTTCTTTTGAGCTTTTTCTGAACGTGAAAAATTTGAGATTTGGATGATCTCGGGTTCATCTTTATGAACATGCTGTAAATGCCTTCCGATTTTGGAGAACTCATTACCACAAAACAAACAAGCATGCTTTCTGTTATATACACGTGTACCAACATCACTTTTTTTGCAAGAAGAAACTTGAGTATGCACTAAACAAATAGTAAAGAAATCCAATGAATGACACTATCGTGAAAATGTTAATACACAATAAATTGAATGTTTGTTATTACCCTTTTCAACCTCCTGTTCCTGGGAACTACTTCCATTTTTTTCCTTTACAGGATCATTGACAGGAATGTCTTTCTTGAGAGTATCATGGTGCTTTTTGAAACATTCTTTTTCACCTTGTTTTTCCTTTCTTGAAACACTTACAGAGTCATCTAATGGCCAATTGTTTTGCAACGTTGCAACATTGATAAGTTGTTCAAACTTGGACTTGTTCTAAAAGAAATATAACGCAATCAATCAAAAAAAAGGAAAAACCCTTTTTATGGTCACAAGATTTCTTTTTTACCTTCTCATTAACATTGTTAACCTTATGGTTTTCCCCCTCTTTATCACTATCGTATTCTTCGGAGGTTGGATCACTATCTGGTAGATATGGTTCGTCTTCATCATCATCACAATCTTCAAACTCACTATCTTCATCAGTTGCTATATTATTTATTGCAGATCTCTATAAAAGATGTTTCTACATTCATTCACAAACTAATAAATTATGCAATGATCACGAATATTTCAGAAATACTTTCACAAGAAAGAAAATCTGGGTATATTTTTGAAGTTTTTACAACATAAATATTCGATATTCATGAAATACAGAAACTTTCACAAATCGTCGCTATGTATTCACAAGTTTGTTTAAAAGAAAAAAATGTAAGTAGCGTCGGTATATATCTGTGTCTTCAGATCAAGCTAAAACTAGAAGATACATTTTCGCAAATAGACGTTTTGGAACAAAATCGTATGCCAAACTTGTGGAAATGCCAAAGAAATCACGAGTTCATAACAGTTTTTCTCAAACAATTGCATGTTTTTCTTAGTGCAAATTTGTTTGTTGATTGCACAAAATCAGTAGTTTGGCTACTTCCTTACAAAAAATCCTAGAAAGTTCAACATACCAAACTCTTAAGATTTAAAAAAAGGTAAAAACTTGTATAACAGTAATTCAATTTGAAAATTCACATGCAAAACATCAAAACAAAAAAAATTATATTATGATCTCGATGGGTGAGACCTACCAAAGAGGCTTGACTTTCGTCTTCATCATCTGTATCTGAAAATTCTGGAAAGTCTCCATTAATCCCGGAATCATTTTCGACAGAACACTAAAAATTTACAATACAATTTCATTTTATTATCTATATAATTATATAGTGGAATTAACATCATACCCATTAAAACAGAAAAATCGGTCCTATCAGATAATACCAATTTTCTGGCAATCTGATAACAATGGTGTTTACAGACAGTTGGAAGATGTTTCAATTTGTTATTGTGATTAGAAACACCGTTCGTAACTAGGGTCATTGATAGTATAACTTAAAAACTGATCACCAACAAAAGGTTAATCAACAAAAAGTACATAAATATTTACTTGATTTTGATATCAATACGGCATTTCCAAGAATTATACAAGTATACAAAATAAGCTTATATAGCTAGGGAAACATCAAACGTAAGTGATGCAGAGTAGATGTTGGAGCTGAGGAGGAAACTGAGCAGAGCTTAAAAAGCATTACAGCTCACACATGAAACAAACAAAGATCTTTTGTATTTACAAAGGCTTAAAAGAATCTCACATATTTTTCCCAAAAAAACAAAAGCATACCTTTTTCGCTCTGCTTACAAAACATTGAGAACTTGGTTTTAGAAAAGAATGATCACAGTACAGTAGAATCATTTCAAGATAATTGTAAGTTTCTACTATAGATTTTATTTTTCATCTTCAGTTTTGGAAGTGTATATCTTCTTTTAAATCTATTAAATATTGATCAAAAAAACTTTTGGAAATCTAAGTCGGTTTCTTTGCTGGCATTTTAAGACGTATGTGTTCGCATGACACACATTAGTTTCATGTGAACATACGCATGAAATATACAAAAAAAAACTAAGAACATGGAGGATCGTAAAGTATTTCTTTGCTTACACAAGAATACAATAACTGTCTGTTTTTATTGTCCTAGAAAATAGGTTTTCTTATACACAACCCAGGAAAGTTTCTTATACTATAACAGGAGGTATTTAAAAAGAAAATACACTTTTGTTAGAGAAAATAACGGTGCTGAAAAAACACAGAAGTAATAACTTAATTTGTACTACCTGAACTGAAGAGTCAGATGCAACACTTTCCTAAATTGTTAAAAACAAAACAAATCAAAAGTAAATAAACATCAAAACTGTAAAAACAGAAAATTTTAATAGAAACATGTGTAAACTAAAACTGCTATTACCATAGAAAAAGAACTAAGTTTTCGACCAGCATTTACTTTGTGTCCGTTATAATTTCCAAGATTGTAAGATCTGAAGAAAAGATTTGTGAGAAAATTCACGTTTAAATGAGGCAACTCAATACATGGGTTACAATGATCTTCCACACAAACGAGGAGCTAAAACTCCCACAATAGTAAACAATTCAGAGGGAAGTGAAAGTGAAAATGCCATAATATTTCAAAAGCAAAGAACTGTTCTAATGTATGACAATCTGAAAAATGAAACATTTAAAAAAATATTGTACTAAGTGCTCATTTAATTAATTTGTTGCCTTTAAACAATGTTTGGGCTGTGTTTCTTTATCATTTTTCTTATGTTCCGAAACTTTTCACACAGTTAAATCATACAGGGTTGCATCAGTATTTAAGAGTCCATGACAAATGCTTCTAGGATTTATTCAAAAAATGGTCAGTAATGCCCAACTTCTGTCAAGTGATTTTCCTACCAGCGTTTATATACAGTTAACATTGGAAATTTGTAATAAGCAATAGCCAGAAAGATGTTTTTTTTTTAATATAAACATGAAAACCAAGATAACAAACTTTTGTGATTTTTTCTATAAACTTAGCATACATCAACAGAAATAAATAACATACATTAAATATTCTTTCTCACATGGTGAATCATCTTTTTCACACCCATATATGACAGTTGACTAATTTGAAAAAAACAAAACATAAAACATGCAACTATATTTATGATACATTATGAACTGTATCTTAAAGAATTCATACATACAGCATATCCTCCAGAAGACAAATTTGATTCTGCTTCCTCATCTTCGTCTGAAATAGTAAGCTAAAAAGTAATGAAATATTTTCAAATACTAACAAACATTAACCAGTGTGTTAACATAACAACCAAGCAAACCTACGCAAGGGTGTAAAGTGTCAGTCTCCATTTTTTTAGAACACGTGCAAACAAAGTCAATCTAAATGATTATTCAGAACTTCTTACTTATTGAAAACTAATATAATAACAACAATATAAAGAGGAATATTATCTTACTAAAGTGTAGGCAACTATAATGAAATTAAAGAATTCGAAAAGTAAATGTGTCAATGGTAGTATAGATCACAAATCTCTATTAATATTCCTCTTTATACTCCTTTTTAAGAAAAAATGATTCTTCTAAATTATTTTTAAAATTTCATTATAATAAGGGAGAATACGCCAAAAGCAGGGGGCAATGAAGAAAAATAATTTGGGCAGAATGAAATAGAAATAAGATAAAATATAAGAATCACAGTGCTGATACAATAATGTGCAAATATCAAGGTTTTACAGGCTCTTCAAGTAGTCTTATGACTAAAATAACATTTTCTCATACATGAGAAACCAGAGGTCAAGAGTATGTCAGAAAGGACAAAAAATTCCCATTAACTCATCCCTGAGATCATCAGTATCTATAATATTATAATGACTGTGGAACTTACTTGTTCTGAAACAACAACCTCTTCAATAAGTTCCGAAATCAGAATGTTAATTTCATTTTGATCAGCTTTGTACTCCTGTATTAAAATCAAGTTATCCTGAAACTTCATCTATATGTCCTTAGAGATCCAATTCTAGTCATCCAGGTAAAAATATTTTACTGCTTTGTTTCAAAACTGTTTGTAGATACTATAGTACTGATTGATAATTAGACTACTATTTAGATATGAAAGACTTATTGTTTATTTCATGCTTGAAATTACATCATGAGCAAAACAGTAAAATATTTTTACTTGTAAGGGAATACAGAATTTATAAATTCATAAATGGATGTCTGATGAGATTACTCAACACATGTCGTACAATCGGCTTTCTTTATGATATATTTTTAAAAAGCATCTGCTTCCTGACTTATACAACAAGCAGCCAACACAAAGAATGTCATGTCTTATTAAATTATTAACTCACAAGCTAACCATTTGGACTCGCAGCTTCACTAGGTTATACTTACTTTTTCATGTTGAGTGTCACTTTGTTTCACTGAATTTAAATTCAATGGCTTCTGGAATCTTTTCACCTAAAATTTTTTGATTTAATTTACAAACCATACCTAAAGCACTCAAATGCAATAAAAAGAAACTGATAGTTTAACAGTAGTTAAAAGAATGAAATAAAAAACAAAAACAATCAATGAACATGAAAAATTTTAAAAGGAATAAATAAGCACCTTTCTCCAAGGTAATCCGCTTGAGCCGTATGAATAACGAATTTCAGATCCACTTGGAATTTTATCAATTAGCACAAATAGACATAAGCGGGTGGAACCATCAACTTCAATAGGTTTTATCACACAGTTTGCAAACCGTGGGGCTGAGTCATTCACAAATTTCCCTATTCGTTGAGTACGACTTGCATCAATACTAACACAAAAATCAATCACATCACATTTAAAACACAGAATAACAGTTTTAAAAACACTTTCAGATTCCTGGAAAATATCGTTGTAAAAATACTTAAGATTATTCACTTTTGTGAAAGCAAGTTAAAATTCATTGATGAGATAATGAAATCATCACACGAAAAAGAGTCCACTATGTTTATTCAAGTCATGAGCAAACATTTGAATTGTATTAAAAATAGTGTTGGTAAAGTTATCAATATTTACATAATGTTGATTAAAAAATGCTGCACTAATGATACAATCTAATCATTCCAGAAAATCACAAGCTGATACTTTCAAGGAATACTATATGTAGTTAATCCCATAATTGTATAAAATGTCACTGTTATAAAGTGAACATTTTAGATATAAGACGTACCATATATCTTTAAAAAAAAATATGAAAGTACTATCTGCATCCTCTGCAATCCTTTTGTCACCTTCCTCTGCAGAGATATGTTCACCAGCATATTCACAGACAAACTGATTTTTATTCAAGTCCTTTGTAGTGAAAACACCAAATCCTAAATAAAGTTAAGTAAAATATTAAGAGACACAAACCAGATTACAAGAAATTCAAAAACTCCCTACCGTGTTATTTATAAGGAGCCCAATCAAAGAATTGACCTCGGTGTGAATTGTGGGGACCAACATACGCACTCACAGTGGGGACTTCCAGGAGAGATGTAGTAAAAGAAAAACACATCAAAGAATTGACCTCAGTGTGAATTGTGGGGACCAACAAACACACTCATAGTGAGGACTTCCAGGACAGACGAAGTAAAACCAAAACACATCAAAGAATTGACCTCAGTGTGAATTGTGGTGACCAACAAACACACTCATAGTGGGGACTTCCAGGACAGATGAAGTAAAACCAAAACACATCAAAGAATTGACCTCAGTGTGAATTGTGGGGACCAACATACACACTCATTGTGGGGACTTCCAGGACAGATGAAGTAAAAGAAAAACACATCAAAGAATTGACCTCAGTGTGAATTGTGGGGACCAACATACATACGCATAGTGGGGACTTCCAGGACAGATGAAGTAAAACAAAAAACAAAAAAAACCATCAGAGAATTGACCTCTGTGTGAATTGTGGGGACCAACATACACACTCATAGTGGGGACTTCCAGGACAGATGAAGTAAAAAAAAAAAATTTTTAATGCAACCTTCCAACTATTTGATCAATTGTGTTTGAAATAGCCTCATGCATTGTTCCACCAATTATGATAAGAAAAAGTTAATTTTTTTCAGTTCACAAAAATGGAAAGGAATTACATCTTTCACACTTTCAGGGTAGGAACTGATATTCTCTACACCATAGAAAAATGCTATATGCTATATACTACATGCTCTGATTTAAAAAAACCACAACAATGATATTTCATTATTGTGTCAGTCATTCACTATAGTTAAATGATTGAAAAAATTATTATGTTTAGCCAGTGAACATGAAAAAAAAAAAAAAAAATGTAAGCTCAAAATAAACAATTTTCTTTCTAGAAATGCAATGACATCAAAGAAAAACCAATTATTGTAAATAATAAAGATGACAACGTTTTATTTCAAACTCCTTTTCTTTTTATTAGGCCCATAATTTTAATCTTCTGATTATTATCACAACTAGTATCACACATAAAAATCTTTTTTGAGGTTTTAATTTTACAAATAATGTATCACTTCTATGGTTGAAATGTGATGAAAAATTGACTCACCGAATTCTGAACGGAAAGTGTATAAAAAACTTGTTATAAAACTTAAAAACCTGATCAAAAAATGCATGGGATTGTCTGTATCTGACATACTGCTACCAAGTTATCGTCGTTTTCTATGACGTCACAACCCCATCTCCCAAATTTTTTTTGACCCAAATCACCCCATCACCAATATTGTGGATCCCCAAAAACGTACCGATTTCTTCATCTACATAAACTTTTGACAGCCATTGTGGATCTTCGTTATTCCTGCAGTGTACCTTTGCTTCTTCTATCTGATCAGTTTCAACCTGTAAAGACAGTAGATATGAGCAAACCATAATTGAATCATATACAGTATCTAAAACTATGCTTGTGCTTATACCAGTGCTTCAGAATATTCAGAATAGTTTTTCTATATGTGCAAAAACTGGCAAAAAAAGAAAGAGTAATTGTTTTGTTCTAGTTACAAAATGGATAAACAAAAATTAACAAAACATAGAGGTCCAATCATCTGAACAGAGAAAACCTCTAACAATTCAATGACACATTGGAGTCAGGAAAAAACAAGTTTACAAGGTACTAATAAACACAAGAACAACTCAACTTATTATACATAATCATTTAGTCCATTTACCAAAAAAGTATTTAGTTTATACTGTCAATTCTGTCCTTTTTATACCCAGAGGTTTGATTGATCCCTGGTTGATCAGAAAATCCAATATGTCCCACTTTATCAAAATGATTACGTCATTTTGACACCATGGTGGTTATTACAAGATTTATGATTATTAAAAAGTAGCCTAAATTTTGGAAACTGTCCATATATTGAATACCGCAATGTCAGCAATAATACACCAAAAGTTCTGAGTTATGGTTGAGTTCATCATTGGCGTAAATATTTAACTTGCCATACACTTTGAAAAATCAATAGTAGGGATGTTTGTTAGACTCAGGTGACTTAACTGTTCTGCAATGCCATCCATGCTTGTGGACGTCGTTATCAGGTAATTCCAAATCAGCTATTTTAGCAGGCCTTGTTTTAAGCTAACACGAATTGCAGTTTGCAAACTTGCGAAAACTCATTTTGATCAATGTTATCATATATTAATAACATATTAAACATTTTTGAAAGTAAACCACTGTTTTCAAAGTATTAAAAGTTTCATCATAAACTAAAAAGATCTCAACAATAGATAAACAATAGTGTCCCTCCTGTAGTTGATACAGTTGTGGTGTTAAATATTTGGTACACAGTAAGACAAGAGGAAGGATATAAAGACTTGACGATATCTGTACTCTCAGAGAGATATAGCCAAGTTTCTCAACTACAGGCGAATATATGATTTGAGATTTTGTATGAAAGCAAAAAGATAAGTACTAAGATTGTTCCATTTAATTGCTACACACATGATTTTATGATTTATGATTTTTATCGCAGAGTAATAGTGTGATGACGTGTTTGGTGTATGAGATTAAAGTTTAGCAGACCGGAAATTTTTTTTTTTACTTTCGTTTCAACTCCCGAGGTGCAGTATTAAAGATCTATATGGAAGACGTTCGTTTAATATTTTTTAACGCTCCTATATTATTATATGTACCTTACTTCAAACTGATTCAAAACATGTCTGAGAAATAAAAATCTAGTTGAAAAAAAACGCATGGGAAATCTTACTTTTCGTCTTGACCTTGTCGCCATTTTACGCGCGAAAAGATGGCGGCTTCCTATTTGGTCCTATTTGATAAAACATAGTTATCTTATTATCAGCTAATTATTCGTTACTCTGTATGATTCATACTATATGATTCATACTATATCTATCATAATATCTAAAAATTGTAAAATATTTAGTTGTATCTTGAAAATGGGTTGACACTTCGTTGTTTTTGATGGCATCTTCGTTAAAAAACTTTTTTTTGTTGTTTCTTTTCTGTTTAGTTTATATGGGAGGTGAGCTGGCCCGGTTAACAAACAGGACGGCTTCCTTAGCCGAGATCTTGCTTATATTAAGAAATGCTTGTTTTTATTCGAATGTGTTTATATGAAAAGCGAGCCAGCCCACCCAACCGAGATCTCGTTCAATTTGCCGAGATGAAAATTTTCCATATCAACATCCACAACCGGGCTAGCCCCACTGAGCGGGCTAATTTCATATCTAACAAGCATAACAAGCATTTTTCAAATAAACAGGGACACACGTGTATAAACAAAATATCAGCCCAGCTAGGCGAGCCCTTCCATACACGTAAAGGCGAGATAAAATTGTCTCGGCTAAGTGTTATTATTATTATTCATGAATATTTTAACAGGATTATATACATTTCAGTACAAAGTTATACTGCTATTAACATGTGTCCTGTGTGCTAGAAAAAGAAAATATATTAAAAAACTAATTTAAAAACGTATAAAAAATTTAAAATAAACAAGTTGTGCAGATTCTAATCTAGCCTGGTTTAAGGTAAATAGCAAAAATAGAAAAAACATAGTGATAAACCTATCAGTCTTCGTAGAACTCGCACAACTTGTTTTTAAAAAGTGAGAATGAAGGCTCTTTCCTAATTTCTAAAGGAAGAGCATTGCATAAATGTGCTCCAAAATAATAAAGAGAATTCCTAGCGAATTCTAACTTGACGACAGAAGGAAGTTTGACGAGAAATTTATTATTTCGTGTCGATTTTGCATGTACATTCAATTAAAAGTACTCATTAAGGCTTTCGCACATTTTCCCGTCAAGTGAGCTCCTAACAACAGTAGCAGATCGTTTGTAAATTTGGTTTTTGATAGAGCGGACACGTTGAATACCAATGATTCGCGCAGATCTGCGTTCGATAGATTGTAATTTTTCCTGTTGGGTTCTGGTCAAGTTGAGATTGATGATTCCGCAGTATGTCAGGAGTGGTGTAATCATGGAATTATAAATGCTAAGTGCCGCTGCTTTTGTGAGATAGGGACGGAGTTTTTGTAGAAGATTCACTCTATTTGAAGCTTTGCGATACTTTTTGTCGAAATCATTTCCAAGTGTCAACGATGCGTCTACAATATTTCCCAGGTATTTATACTCAGTGACGTTATTGATAATAGACGATCGATACATTACTTCGAATTTGTCGACCTTGCTCAACCGTTTCGTTGTACCAAATAGAAGGAACTCGGTTTTTCCTTTTTTGAGGTTTATAACAAGTTCATTTGCCTCCAGATATTGTGCGATCTTTTGGTCTTTGTTCAGGCACCTTTCGATTTCTTTAACGTTTTTGTCAGCATAGTAGATTACTGCATCATCTGCATACATGACGATACGTGAGTGTAGGAGTGAATCGGCAATGTCATTTAAAAATAAAATGAATAGTATTGGACCCAAAATCGATCCTTGAGGGACACCATTGAATACCGGTTTCTCGGTTGATCGGTTACCTTCGATTTCTACAAGTTGAGTACGTTGGAATAAATAACTTGTAAACCAGGTCAGTTCTTGGTCCCGAATACCATACGATGGTAATTTGGCTAGCAGTTGACTGTGGCTGATTGTGTCGAATGCGCGGGATAGATCCATAAACACCGTTCCGATAAGCTTTCCCTTGTTTGCCTCCAAGCGAATACTATCTGTAAACATGGCGGAAGCAAATTCTGTTGATTTCTGTGCCCTAAATCCGTACTGGGATTCAGACAACAGATTCTCAGACTCAAGGTGTTGAATGAGCTGATAGTGGACTGTTTTTTCAAGAATTTTTGAGAATATTGGCAGCACGGATATCGGTTGATAGTTATCAGGATCACTCGCATCACCGGACAGGAATAAAACGAAAAGATTTCAATGTTCTTGGTAGAATGTGTACTGGAGCACGCCAAACAAAATCGCGACAGTGGATGAATTTCGACTTCAGGGTATGAATCACCTTTGCGTAATGTTCAGAAAAACGTTCGACTCGGAACTTGTTCGAGTGTCCGGATGATGCGGCGTTAGTTGAAACTTTTGAAGGGAAGACCTTTTTTATGGATTGTTATGATTTTTAGTAAGCAGATTTTTGTTGAATCGGCTTTTTGCATATCTCAGTACATTGTTGCAGTGGTTACGGAATGTCTTATAAATTTTCCAGTCATTTTCGTCCTTCGTACGGCGTGCTTTACGCTTTATGCTTGTTACGGTTGTTAAGTTCAGCTTTCGTATCTTTGTCGAGCCATGAACATGGTCTTCCTTTAACTCGTTTGTCAATAAATGGTGCATGTTTATTAAATGTCTCGTTTAAAGTGGTATTGAGATACTTTACAGCTTCGTTTACATCACTCGAATCGTAAACACAAGACCAATCTTTTTGTCGAAGTTCATTATTTACGTCAATAGGGTTATATTTTGAGTAATCACGAACACGAATAGTTTTTCTTGGAAAACTCACGTGGTTACGTTTGCAAATACAACCGATCATTTCATGATCAGATATCGATGTTGAAAACACCTTTGTCTCTTTTATTACCTCAGAACGCGTTGTTGCAATGATATCAATTATGGATGATGATTCCTTTGTTATACGGGTCGGGTCGGTAACGAGTTGTTTATAGCCTTGATGGGATAACGACATTCGCATCTCCCAAGAGGATTGACTCTAAAGACGTCGAATCAAACGTTGCTAGGAGATCATTGAAAGATTCATTGAAAGTTTCTGAGAGATAATTTGATCCTGACGGTGGGCGATAGAATGTTCTTATGAGAAAATTTTTCGAGTTTTTCTCAAAAATTTGTAAACAAATACTTTCGACAGAGTCTGTTTCCAAGTCTTGTCGACGTTCCCATTTCAAGTTAGACTTTATATAAACAGCGACTCCCCCTCCTTTTCCATGATTTCGATTTCTCTTTATAAAAGTATAGTTTGGTATCTCAAAAAGACTGTTGTTGTCGTTGTATCCAGAGTTAAGTAAATGAGTCTCTGAGAGTGTAATAATATCAAAGTCATTGCTTACAATCAACTCATACACCAAATTAAAATTTGATTGCAATCCACGAACATTTTGATGTACTATTTTTAAGCCACGTTGTTTACAGAAAGTTATTATCTCATTCTTGTAAATTCCAGAGTAACTTTCAACAAAAGAAAAAACACAAGATCAACACAGCAACAAGCACGTCCACTCTCGCCGCCATCTTCAATCTCAAAGACACGAATGTGCCATCCCGGTTAACCGGGCCAGCTTACCTCCTAATAAGTACCCCCTAACTACATAATTTATTAAAATTTTTTTTATTATAACAAAGTATTTATAAATAAAGGCTTCAGGTCATGATTTGCAACGTTGCTTCACTGCTCGAGATGGCGTTGCTGACGGACGTCGTCAATCTATCGGGACGATACATCGTCCGTGTGTGTGTGTGTGTGTGTGTGTGTGTGTGTGTGTGTGTGTGTGTGTGTGTGTGTGTGTGTGTGTGTGTGTGTGTGTGTGTGTGTGTGTGTGTGTGTGTGTGTGTGTGTGTGTGTGTGTGTGTGTGTGTGTGTGTGTGTGTGTGTGTGTGTGTGTGTGTGTGTGTGTGTGTGTGTGTGTGTGTGTGTGTGTGTGTGTGTGTGTGTGTGTGTGTGTGTGTGTGTGTGTGTGTGTGTGTGTGTGTGTGTGTGTGTGTGTGTGTGCCTACACAACCATAGTTACGGGGACATTCATGCAACACAGCCTCTACGTTATGGGAACCGAACGTGTTGTGGGGTCATTATTTGGTGGCCCACAACTCTAATGATGCCAATTGACATCCTTTTCGTCACCATGCCCCTAAAATATGCATTAAAAATACTGTCCTCACAACTTGCGTGGATTTTGTGCATTTTCTGTAAGTGTTAGTTGTGGGCCGTGGTGTATCAGTCTGCTAATTAGGTTGCGAGGACTTGTATTAACACACGAAGATGCTATTCAAGGTTAAGGGGACTCGTATGAAAGGGAAGTTAAACAAAATTGAATACTTCATGTTCCTGCAGTTAAACAAAAAAACGCATACAAAAATGCGGAAAAACAAAAAGATACATAACAAAATCCAAAACAAAAATATGAATATACAGTGGACTCGACTGCTCTCCATCTCGAACAAAAACCTCGATTCCTTGCACATATGACTGTATGACTGTAAGCTAATTTTATCTCTTTATCTCGAACTTTCTCTATCTTGAACAAATGTTTTGGTCCCTTGCGAGTTCGAAATAGAGAGTCCACTGTATATAAACTGTTAACGAAACTAACATCATATACATAAAAGTGTCAAAACGTCTTACAAAGTAACAATACGTCACTTTTTAAGTGACTTTCTTTTTAAGTGAATTTCGAATGAAGTCTTTCACATTAGTCCATTTTCGATTTGTCAAGCACTTGTTTTTTTTTATACATTCCATGCATTCTGCCTTGCCCGGTAAAGTGCCACGTGTAATGTGGCTGTGGAATCGTTCATATACAACGCGTTTTTCCTCACAACTCCACTTCTTGCGGGTTGGTCGATTTGAGGTTTCAGATTCGTCTAAATAGAAAATGCTCACTGCAATTGTGGATCTAGAGCTAAGACATTTTAAGAGCAATACGAAAAGAAAGACGTGCGAGCCACCTAGTAATTTTAAGTCTGAATAGAAATTTCATGACATTTCTTATTTGACTGATGCCGGATGTACCTCTGGCCGTGGTTAGAAAAACTTTAATCAGAACACGAAAAATATGCGACAATATCGTTTCAAGTAAATTATTGGCCTACATATGGATAGGTTTACAGATAAACGTGCTTATAAAGAACTTTATATCTACCGTCATTCTGCGTTGATGCACCAGGCAAGGTGCAAGGTGCACATTCATTGTCTGAAACAGGTTCCTCCTCTTCCTCCTCTACTCCATTTGTTGATAAAGGAGGAAGGTCTAAAAAGTCAAATCATTATTCAAACATTTGGATTTGCTCTTAACGGTATCGATAGAAAAGCGAAAGTAAGTATTCGAAAATTCTTTGGTCACGAAGTCTATCGAGAAGCCCTTTTTTCGATGTTTGAGATAGGTACATAGGCTAGTTTTGTTAATTTTTGTATATTTAAAAATCAAAGAAAATATTAAGAACATGAACAATAAGTTGGTATGGTAGACTTCCAGACTAAGGAATGGATTGGAATAGCTTATGTGTAAATAGTGCACGTGCGCGACACCCACGAAACTATTGCTAATGGAAACCAAGCAGACAAAGGCTTATAGTAATTCAGGAAATCAACTATAAACATTAATTTTGGTGGAATTGAATTACCTTCAACACTGATTTCAGACAGTTTCTTGCCGCTGAAGTTTTTAGCATTTCCTTCGTCAATTGCTAACAATAAGCGTGAAACTTTAGAAAGCTCTACAGTTGAGTCCTTCAGTCTGTAATATTCACGATGAACTGATAGATCGTGTCCAAGGTGATCAGCCAACCAACCCAAATCATTTTCTGATAGATCTGCAATTTGAGACACGGTGGCACAAAATTTCCGGAGTTCTGTGGAGCGGATTCTACCAGGATCAGTAAGACCTTCTACACTGTTTAGAACTTTTCTCATGCAGTCATTTCCCCGCAGACTGCAATTCGAACCTCTGGTAGGGGCTGCAAAGACATAAACGTTCGTTGATTTTACCCCAACATCTGTGCGAAACTTATTAAGTGTTTGAATAGCGGCTGTTTCTTCCTTGTTGAGAAGAATTGGAACCTGACGACCTCTCTTCCCTTTAACATACACCACATCCAATCTAAAATAATTACGGCAAAAACAGTTGCTGAATCACAGTTTTCGAATTCAAGACAATCACTGACATGTTAATTGGTCATAAATTCATGACAGCAACAATCAAAAAAGACAAAATATGCAAAATTAACATTATCGGCCTTTATTCCGTCGGCCCGTTGTTAACGCCAGCCCCTTATTTACGCCGGTCAGCAAAACGACCCTAACGCCTGGTGTTAAAATAACGCTGCATAAGGGCCGGAATATAGGCCAATAAGGTAGTGCTTTTACAAGAGAAGCATTTATTATGAAATCCGTAAAACAAGTTAAATTTCTCCTCCTATCTTTAAAAAGGCCTCAGCTGTTTTATCAACGGCTGTGTTGTATAGAGAAACGGTAGCTTCTTACAGAGGAATTATGAGGGGTGTATATTCGACGTTATTTCGAGATATTCAAATATGGTAGAACAAGTAAAATAAGTAGAACATAAATATGAAATAGATATCTATCACCTCTTCATCAACTGCTTTTCCATGGAACTAAGGGAATCTTTTATTTCTTCGATTTCCGCTGATTTTCTTTGGTTGCGATTTTCAAATTTTGACACTAATAATTGATATACCTCATTTCCGCGTCTGCGATTAAATATGGTCAACCTTGTGCTTACTAACTCAGCGAGCCACCTCCAGTCCTCAAGTGTAGGTTTCTCATTAACTTTAGCTGTTACTTCTGGTAACTGCTTTTTGATGAAAGCTCTAACTTTCAATAAATCCTCAGTGATCGGGAGTAACTGGATTTTGTTAAACTTGTTTTCATCCATTGTCTTCAAGCATACTGTGCTGATTTTACTACACCATTCCAAAGTATATAATTCTTGAAACTGCACTGCATTCTCTTGCATTTGTTGGTCCTTCTTTTTAATCCCCATACCTTTCATGAGCGAACAGCATTTCTCTAAAGAATAACCTATTTTCAAGGGTAAGGAAGGAGTCTTGAAATAAGGAACTGCTTCACCGGCTTCATTTCTTTGCGAATAACCTCCGAGATCTTGAGCACATGCTACGAAGTCATCGAATCTCTCTGGTTTCATAAGATCAAGCAATGATGCGTTTGTCAGACTTAAATTTTCTCTTAACTTCATAAGAAGACGAGCCAGAATCCTCATTCTTTGTGAAATACCGTTAATTTTTCTTATGCCTGATGACGCCAGCATAAATGACCCATACGTAACTATCAAACTGTCTTTCTTCACGCAGGCGCTGATATTGTCATTAAGCATATTCTGAAGGATTAATCCCTTCAACTCATTCGAAGCTTCATCAGAACAAGTGTTGGCGTACATCAGGCACTCACATTGTTTTAAAATGTTACTGTCTCTCTCACTCTTTCTTAAAGGGCATTTTTTGACATGCCGCCACATTTCCGATTTGGTTATGAAGACCAGACAAAACTTGCAAGGAATGTAATCCGCCACCGTCATAATAGCTTTTTTTTCAGGCCTCCTCCATACGGCAAGTTCTCCACCAGTACGAAGAACTTTCATATTGTGATAAAAATCACCTTTATATCTTAGTTCATCGAGTTTTAAGCATTTCTCTTTTTTCGACAGGATGGTTAACTTTTTTATTTCCTCTTCATCTTTGTGTGTTGATTGTAGATGCCGACCAATTTTGCTTTGAGGTTTAGCACAGAATAAGCAATAATGCACTTTGTCATAAATTCGTTTACCATCCGACGATACAACGGCTCGAGATATGATGATTTCTACAATCAACCAAAAGGTTTGAACAATGAACGTAGCAAAAATCATTTTCAATTCATTTTTAGGATACTGAGAGGGAAAAACTAACCTGGGTGTTCTGTAGACTCAATAGATCCAGAAAACTCAAAAAGATCAGGATTGGTCAATTTCACTCTTTTAGAAGTTTTGTCTTTTCTCGGTTCCTGTGAGACTTCGGTAAGATCTTTATTAACAGGACAACCCAATTTCACTTTATTTAACTCTATTAAATTTTCGCCTTTTTTCGGTTCCTGTGGGAGTTCGAATTGATCACTCTGATATTCATCATCATCACTACTTAGATCACTCTCAGAAACATAATTTGGATCTGCGTCGGTGTCATCACATGAATCTTCACTAGCACCTTCATGTTCGGATGGCTAAGACAAAATAATAATGAAGTAAAATGTTATAAAACTTCGTTCAGTCAAAAGGCCAAAGCAAACAGAATTAGTACCTTGGTTTCAACAAAAAAGGGTAGGAAATTGGAGCGAGATTTAATGACTTCCCACCTCTTTCACTTAAATGATACGAACACAATAATTATTGTACAAGGATTTCTGAGGACCGATAAACTTACCCTGTCGATCTTTTCATCTGTATGGATGAATTCCGGAAAATCTCCAGCCAATCCTGAATCATTCAAAACCTATCATAAACAAAATTAGGAAATTCAAGGCTACATGGATCATAATGAAAGAAGGATTTCTGCACGATTAACTGAGCATTTGTCTTGTCAATTTCTCCTCAAATATTTATGCGATGGGATAATTTTCTATCTAGTGTAAAAATATAAAAAACCGTATCTGATTTCGTTCAGTTCATTTTTGGAAGCTAACGTAATACGAAATAGAGCACAAAACGATTTCTGTTCACTGACCCTCTATATGATGAGGATATAGTTTCTGACTGCTTATTTATTCATTTATCCAGGTGTTCGTTAGTATCAGTTTTCAGTGTTTTCTGGAATAGGGGCAAAACTTTGCGAATTTCAGAAAATACACTATTCAGATTAAAAAAACCTTCTACAAGGTTTAAACTTTGCTATAACATTGTTTGGGTATTCTTTACAAAATTCAACAGACACTAAAACAGTGTTTTAATATTTTCTTATCGCTAATTTTAATAACAACCACCGAAACCGCATTAATGAATAACAGATAATATAAATATTTTTTTGTCATTTTGTTTTGTCTTTTTCTTCCTGAAATACAGAAAAAAGAAAAACATGATTGGTTGAAATGAATTTTTTTCTCATAAATCCAGTAAAAGAATCAACAATGAGGTGAACATGTATCCAAGTAAGTCACCTGAAGACTGGAAACATATATTGACTACACTTCAACAATGAAGAAAGTGATCTAATCTATTGTGACACGTTTGAAGTAATTGTAAAATAGAAGTCTAAAAAATGTTTATCCTTCTTGTCCTATAGAATTTTTAGTATGATGAGATATTGGTACAAATAACCTTATAGTTAAAGCTTTTGAAGAATATAGTATCTTATGTGTGGCATTATTTGTTTGCCGTTGAGAAGCAATAATTATATCTTTATTGTAGTTACATTCTTCATATTTCAATATTAGTACCTTCTCATTTGGAATAGCTCCTTCATTTCTTTTTCTCTAAAAGTGAATTAAGAACAAAAGCATTCACACTTTTCTAAACATAAATACCTCCTAAATACGTAAAGATCCTGTAATGGATAGAGAAAATTATAACAATGAAATGAGGTATAAAAAAGCTATTCATTATTGTCTAAGTAAAAAGCGAATACTGAATAAAAAGCTTTAGTTTGCAGAAATTAATTTCATTTTCTTACAACAGTTAAATATACAAATTTTTAAATCTAATATTTGTAGTATTGTTTACTTTATCACTTACAAAAGCTGACACTCAAATTTAAGACTTACTTTCTTTTTCATTACTGTTGAAACAGCCCGTCCTTCCTACAACAAGAAAAAAGATAATGCATTACATACCTTGAAAAAGCATTGTGAAATTTTAACATAAACGCTTGATTTATCTTTCATTCCTTTGGACACCGGAACAAAACTTGAAACATTTTTTTTCTACTTCTATGTATTTTCAAAGAGAAAGTTGCCTGCTTCCTGACTTTGAATGGAAGTCATGTCTTTTAAGAGAAAATCAAATCAACAGTTTTTTTCATCAAATACACCATTTGAAACACTAAGAACAGATAATAAAAACGAAACATGGATAGCCGAAACATAAAGATATCTGAATTTGAAAATCCATCAAACAGTTTTTGCTGCCTGAACTGATTTTGGGTGTAAATAATTTCATAACATAGATAATTTCAATTAAAAAAATATATTTGCTTTGTTAATCATTAATTCTTTATAAACATATCAATGATTTCAACTTAGAAAAATTGATAACAGCTCTTTCAAACTCTTCATAAACCAACAAGCCGTTACATAATTTCAGAACATTCATTATGCCATACCATATATAACCCATACCAGATTTTAGGGGAAATCTTTATTTTTTGTACATTATCTTTCATTTCAGAATAAGAAAACTTACAGTTAAATCTTCATGGCTACTTCGCGTAGCTTTTTCATCAGTTTCCTAGTAAATGAAAACACAGTACAATAACTTTGAAATTTGGATTAAATGTTAAGTAAAAAATTAGAAATACTCACACAAACTTGATCAACAAGAGAATGAACAATAGATGAAATAGCTGGTTCTTCAACTTTGTTTACATCTGCTGCCTAGACAGTATTTTCAAAATTACACTGACAAGCAATTGTGTTCATATGAAGAAAATGTTTCCCCAACAGTTTTCAGCATTTCTTAAAAGGGTTGAAGTCTCACACAAAATAGAAAAGCTTCCCTACTTGTCTGGGTCTGTCTTTTTATATGGACAACCAATACTTGAGAAATTTTAGGTTTATTTTATTGCATCTCCAAAACCAAAGGGAAGAAATACAACTTTAGGTACTAATTCAAAAGAAACAAAAATCGCTCACCAATTGTTCTCTGGGCATATATTGATTTACAGCTAATTCAACTCCATCATGTGACTATAATTTAAAAGGCATGAACTAAACCATAAAAGATAAATTATTAGGCCACGCCCTTCTTTTCTCTCAAACATCAATGGCTGAGTTTCACCGTTGAACATGAGATAGTTAATCCTAAGATTCTAAGCCATCATTTTTCCACTTGAAGAATTTTACTTATAATATACTATTTTGAGCTCTTGAGATCCAAATAATGTAAATATAAATTTAGGCATGAATTGACACTGAAAATGGAAGAGTATTTGCACTGTAAGTATACATATCACAACACAGAAATGGTTAGGCACAGCATTAACTTGAAAGCCTTATCCTATATGGAACAAGATATAAAGGACCTGTTAATGCAGGAAGGAGGAAGCTGAGCAGTACATGCTTAATGAGCCTCCTTCTCTTCCTACTAACATACAGCTAAGAAACCTTTTCAACAAATGCAGCTTTGTTTATTTCAATTTCAGAAAATAAGAATTTCTTCTTTTAAAAAAAATTCTGAATCTGCAACTGCAGAATGCAATTTTAACTATTCTGTGTCTTTATTTTGAATTATGCAAAATTAACCAAATGTTGCTTGCAAAATTATTGTGATACTACAATTAAAAACAGCTGTAATAACATTATTTCAATCGAGGAGGTTATTTTCAGTATCCATTTTCAGAATGATTAATTTCTACAATTTTTCATTATCATGAAATCATGTGGTTAAACAGAAACAAACGAGATAACATACTGAGTGTTGAAATTCTTGCATTTGTGTTTGCCAGCCTGAGTCATCAAGAGGTTGCGTTTCATCAAAGTTATCATCCTGAAAAAAAATTAATTACATTTTAACATTAACGGTAAATAGCACGAACTTAAAATAATAATATAATAAATAATAACAATAATAATTCAGATACAAATCTTTAAAAAGATACATATACAGGTATATTGGTATCATGTATTACCTTTTTATGTTTGCTTTTGACTTACATAGATTTTTTAAAATTGACCATAATTCACAAACATAATTGAATTTTTAGCCCTTTACATATTTTTAAGTCTCATTATCCCATTTTGCTTTATAATTATTCATCTAGTTTAATATCTATATTTCGATCAAAAATATTATACTACATACCTTATCCAAAATTAATATTGTCAATCATGAGGCTAAACTATAAACATTAGGCACTTCTAAGTAACTTCATGATCTCCCAAACGTCAGCCAAGCCTTTTGTCAACTAGCCTATCAGTATACATAATTGTTTTGAATTGTTTAGGACAGTTTTTTTTTTACTTATAACACATATCATGTCTTGTAAGAAGAACCAATTATTTTAGAGACAAGATAGTATCTGTAATAAAAAAATAGTCTTGTACACATAAAGATAAGTAAGTTAGCATTTGTTCATCAATCATGCACTACAATTTAAATAAATGTTATAGAAAAATATTGTAGAAAGAATTATAAGGTTTAGCAGGATTGATGGGCGCACACCTACTGGGCATTAGCAGCAGTCAAAAACTGCGCATTTACCACGGTTTCCCAATTGGGGAAGACAGAATTTTCCCAAAAAAGTTATTGAGGGCTTGACAAATGGCGCATGTGTGTTCGTCACAAACATTGACTGATAAAAAATTTCCAGTTACGTAAGAAGATTTTAATGAATTTGTTCGCGTACGAATGCCATTGTAACCTTCCCATTTCATATTCGAAAAAAATAATACACAATTTTTACAATATTGAAACCACAAGTAGTACAAATTAGCTTTTATACACGTCATTGGAACTTCCTTTGAGAAGTCGTGAAGTATAAAGAGAAAGGCAATCAATCTCCTATGTTTGGGGTTCACAGATTAAATCGTCCCCCTTGCTTCACTAGCCTTCATTACATCTGAGAATGCATTTATATGCGTACGCTCATATTACGAAAAGTTGTTCGACATCTCGAATACCACTTACTGTCCAAGAAATAATTTTGTAAGTTAACATACTGTCTTGTTAGATCTACTTGTCAAGCTCAATTATTGAAGTACTTAAAAATAAAAACATTTCGGAATGACTCCGCCTTCGTTCCTACCACAGACATACCAGTCAATGGCGTTATCGGATAATGCAGAGGGAATATAAGTGCGTTTCCAAGGGTTCCGAATTATCAATGAAACAGTCATCCCCAAACCCTTTGACGTTATTCCTTTTGACCCTACCCCACCAAGGACCACTACACCAATTTCCCAATAAACAACCAAAAACGCAGAATTTTTTTAATCCTGGCTAACGCCCTGACCTAGTAGTCAAGGACTAATCAAAGAGGAGGCCACCCAAAGGAATATAAGTTCAAAGTTGAGTTAAACTACTTTCCAACCATTAAAATCCAAATATTTGTGATAGATTAGTAACTATTGAAAATGATGCTTTTGTAGAGTTCTGTAAGTTTGTGCTTTTAGAGATGATAGTGAGGTCTGACTCTGGAAGCTGTAGTTGAAGTTCATTCCAGGGACCTATGACCTATGACATTAAAATCAAATTTTAAGGAGTGAAGAAAGACTGCAAGGTTATCAAGATGCATTATGAGATTAGGAAGAATACCGTCAATGTGCCTAATTCTGGACAGCCGTCCTAATTCTGGACGCCAAAAATTCTGGTCCTGCAATTATACATCCATACTCACCGAATGCAGGCGCAACTCTCGCGGTACGGATGTATAATTTCAGGACCAGAATTTTTGGCGTCCAGAATTAGGATGGCTGTCCAGAATTAGACACATTGACGGTAGTTGGAGTAAGCTTAATCAGAGATCATTTTATTAAAGGAGCTACAGCACTGTGATCACGTGATTTTGTTTTTATTTACTACCGTCATTCTTCCTAACTTCGGACATTCTTCCTAATTTCGGACGCAATAAAAGCATGACTGCAAAATACAAACCAAATCAATAATAATTCATACTACACTGTCAATGAAACTAAAACCAAAACACAACAAAAAAAGCTAAACTTGTTAAAACAAACTTTAATTAAAAGTAATCTAATCATATTCAAGTCGACCCTTGAGACATTTATTGCACGCAACTAATAGACGATCTCTGCTATGTGATTACGTGGTGGGATTTCTCCAATTTGACGCGACCGAAGAAAAATTATTTTTCTCTCCGTACTGAATATTATATACAGTGGTAAACCGTTTAATCAAAAAGGACATTCCTTTCTATTGTTTCATTGAAACAGCGAATAGGAATGATTTCAAATTTTTCTGTTTAGAATTTTGACACTATATATCCAATCAAATAACTTGAAAACTTCGCGCTTTGTGCAAATTTTTTCGTCTAGTGAAAAACATAGCCTATTCATGTCTAAATCTCGTGTGTAGTATAGGCCATTAAACGTTTGACACGGGCGGGAGCGATGCGTCGTTTTGAGAAATTCAACAGTAAAATGTTTTTACACGGGATACTAGTTATAATTATTTCTTGCACAATGTTTTTTTTCATGGTGATGATTACCGTTGTTCAACATCTCTTTTCTGTTTCGTAAAATATTTTAGTATTTCTCGTGGTTTGGTTGAGTATGGATGTATATTTTGTAAACCAGACAGGTCTGTTTATTTATTGCGTCCGAAATTAGGAAGAGTGTCCGAAGTTAGGAAGAATAACGGTAGCTTGCCTCATGTTATGATGACCAGCTGGAACACTTGAATAAGTATTTAGTAATATGAGTAATATGAGGAACATGAGTAATAATACTGAGTTCACTAATAGATGATCTGGTCCACAAAATTAGCTACTTCCTTTATAAATCAAAGTGAAGAGAATGAAGCAGTGAAGCAAGTTTTCATGGCTGGAAGTCACTCTTCTCCCATTATTTGGACAAAATTTTTATGATGTTTGATAAAAGTTTCTACAACATGGCATATAAACTGTTTGTTTCTTTTGGAAATTGAATAGATTATATAACTTATATATATGAAATGTCTTAAAATATCATTTTACAAATTTCCCCCCTAAACCTCAATAAAGCGTAAGCTTTAAGGAGAATTTTATCAACATACATTGGATATTAACACGGTGCGAACCCCCCTCCCCCCCTGGAAATTCCGAAAAATGGCTGAAAGGGGGGGGGGGAGTTTTTTGGGGGCTACAAAAGGGGGGGGGGAGTAAAGGGGGGGATAAGCACTTTTTACTGCAGATTTTCAAATAGCAGAATTTCCAAATAATTATTGAATCACAAGTATATATTAAACTGTTTCTATTTTCAATAGCTACTATTATCTTACATGAACTGGTGGCATTGATCATAATAATTATTTGTTGTTTATTAACATCTTCAATACTTATATATATACTGTATAGCAATAAAGTACCTACTTTCTTTATTATCAAAGCGTTCTTCCAAACATAGGCTGGGTTGAACGAGCATACAACAGTATCTTGGAGAAACTTTCAGTGGGAAATTTAAAATAATTTGGTTTTTTTAGGAATGCTTAAGCCCTCGGTGCGTGCGAGAATCATTAGGTTATACAGAATAATATAAATATCTCGTACAGAAATAAAATATATATATATAAAAGAACTTTTTGACTTGACTACCACAGACCAGCAGAATTTGTGTATTATAAGGAAGTTTACGAGTTAGAAATTAGCCGAAAGATTTTTTTGTAAAGGGGGGTGGGGTAAACAGAAAAGGGTAGCACCTCTTCTTCCGAACTCACGATGCATAAATTCTTACCGCATCATCCAATAACTCAACCACATCATGTCCATCAGTTTTTTTTGATATCCGAGATACAATTGTGAAATCATAATCATTTATGACAGCCAGATCGTTACAGTCATCAACAAAAACAATATCAGGGCAAAAGGCACGTTTGCCCCTGGTGGTGGCCATGATTGAAATGCGCGGGAAATTCATCCTCGCTCCCAAGGGCTTCTTGCCTGTTCGATGTGAAAACGAGGTCGTGGGAAATCACACGTGTTGTGGGCCATATCACACAAGTAGTGGGCCTGTTCCATCTTCCTTTGTTTCCTTATAGGTACATTTTTCTCAGCTGCAAGTATAGCACACATGTTGTGGGCCATATCACACAAGTAGTGGGCCTGTTCCATCTTGCTTTGCTTCCTTAGGTAGACGTTTCTCAGCTACAAGTATAACACACATGTTGTGGGCCATATCACACAAGTAGTGGGCCTGTTCCGTTTTGTTTTGGTTTCTTAGGTAGACTTTTGTCAGCTACAAGTATAGCACACATGTTGTGGGCCATATCACACAAGTAGTGGGCCTGTTCCGTTTTGCTTTGGTTCCTTAGGTAGACTTTTCTCAGCTACATGTAGCACACATGTTGTGGGCCATATCACACAAGTAGTGGGCCTGTTCCGTTTTGTTTTGGTTCCTTAGGTAGACTTTTGTCAGCTACAAGTATAGCACACATGTTGTGGGCCATATCACACAAGTAGTGGGCCTGTTCCATCTTGCTTTGTTTCCTTATAGGTACATTTTTCTCAGCTACATGTAGCACACATGTTGTGGGCCATATCACACAAGTAGTGGGCCTGTTCCGTTTTGCTTTGGTTCCTTAGGTAGACTTTTGTCAGCTACAAGTATAGCACACAAGTTGTGGGCCATATCGCACAAGTAGTGGGCCTGTTCCATCTTGCTTTGTTTCCTTATAGGTACATTTTTATGTACCGAATTTTATCTTTAGTTATAAAAAACACTTCATATTTCTATGATTTTAGTTGATATTGTGTGTTCATATTTACCCATCCTTTTACATTTATAATTTCCTTGTTTGAACTTTAGGGTTCTCAGCCTGGGTATGCTTATAGAGTTTATGCTTATAAAAAAGAGTGTATAACACAAGCATTGCAATTGTCGGGTCATCTACCACTCATATTGTTCGTAATCAACTTGATTACTCCATCATTGCCTTTTTTCATTTCTCCATTCATTCTTTAAATTCTCTTGACACTGTTTCGATTGTCTTTCTACATGTTAGTTTTGGCAGTCTTGATTGCAATGTTTCTGTCCCATTCACTAGTTTTTCAATGTTCCTTTTGTGCTTTGACATGATAGGTAGTTTTTGAAGTTCTGCTGAGCATGATATGAATACCTTTAGTTGCAATCTATTCTAGGACTCTGTCTTCGATTTAAGCGTTTAACAGTGTTGTAGTTTCTCTGATAAAGTTTTTGCCAGTACACCAGGAGCCAGTTGTTCAAAAGCGGGATTAGATTAAATTTCGATTTGATCTAGATTATGACGCCATTTTTCCGATTAGCTGGTTGTTCGAAAATTTCCCGATTAAAATTGCGATTAAATCTGGATCAAAACGCCCTTTAATCGTCAAAATTTAATCCTCCTCCATACCAGGATTAAACTACGATTAAGCGATTAATTTGCGTGTTCTAAAGTGAGAAAATGAATGTTTCGAATAGAAATTTGTATGGTCAAAATATTACCAGAAATAAGAAGACGAAGAAGAACATATCGATTGCGGGAAATACTAAATGATGCTACTTTTTCTGATGAAGATATTCGAAATTGCTTCCGCTTTTGTCGTGAGAGTAGTCAGTTTTTAGTTGATTTACTAAGAAACGATCTAGAAAGACCGACAAAAAGGAATAATGCCCTATCAGTTGAGACGCACGTTTTGGTTGCACTAAAGTTTCTTTCGTGTGGAAGTTATCAGCAAGTGATTGGAAAAGAGTGAGATCAAGCAGGGATTTTACCAAATGTCTGGATTTTCAAGCACTGTTGGGTGTATTGATTATACACGCGTATGCATTTCTGCACCGCATGAGAATGAAAAGGATTTTGTAAATAGAAAAAACTTTCATTCAATAAATGTCCAAGCAATATCAGACCACTTATATCGTTTTATAGATGTGGGTGCAAAATGGCCAGGATCAACCCATAATAGTTTCATCTTTAGAGTATCCAGAATAAAGCAATACTTAGATGAAAATAATAGAACTATTGAAGATGGTTTAATATTAGGGGACTCAGGATATGCATTATCAAGTTACCTCCTAACACCTTATGAAATCCTGTCACCCCAAAACAAAGAAAATTCAATCGAGAGCCCTTTGTCGAAGAAGAAAACGTTGAAAACTTTGAAGCTGAGCCTTATCAAGGAGACATTGGACACAATCGTGACATTATACGCAATCACATTAGAAACTCATTTTTCTAAAAAACGGTTTAATCACACCATCGATTTATCCAACAATACTCAACACACTGCTTTTGTTTTTTATCAAAACTTCTTGTTTTAGAAAGGAATTCACGGCCTATTCCTTTAGATGTTCGAAACTATTGTCTCCAACTCTCGTTCCAATCTCTTTGTTCGAAAATGACAAAAATGTGAACACTAACGGTGGCCCATATCTGCCAAATAAGCTTAAAGTTATTTTAGCATTTTACTGCGCAGTAGTAATGTTATTACTGCGCAGTAGTGAAATCTCTACTGCGCAGTAGATGTGGTTCTACTGCGCAGTAACTCATACATATACCCGATGAATATCTCTCAATTCATCATTCACGTTTCGACCACGCAATCAGACAGCTTTAATGAACCTTAAGAAAGGAAAAACTGACAATACAGGGAAATGCTAAGAATCTAGGAAAAGATATCAGAAGTTTTTTCAGGCCAGCTACAAATAAGCTTAAAAAACTGAAGACTTTTTATTCTGCTGATACAAAGAATGTAACTATATTATATACACTAAACTTTTGATTAATATATAAGAAGATGGTTTTGATTTCTTAACTTGCATCCCTTTATTGTATCTGATTCCAAAATTTATTTTGAGGTAAATGTAAAATTTCACGGAATTAATTTTCGTGATTGGAGAAATTTGATTTTTTTCGCGGAAGAAATTTTCGCGAATCGATGAATTTTGATAAATTTCGCGGAATTTATTTTCGCGAATTAGGGGCAAATTCGCGAAAATTTCTTCTCGCGAAAATTTCTTCCCTTAAAATATTATTATCATTGAGAACTCTCGCCTTCGATAGTAAACTGATTGGTTGTTAAAGTAGGGCTAATGTATGTTTTTCTGTGGTGTAGTCTTCTTCTAATTGACAAACTGTATTGAGATGAACAACAAAACATCTAGGAAAGAATACTCGTTCCACATTTAGCGACACGTTTTGATGTTGTGATTTATTACTTTTAAACCGCCATTGGTTATAAAACAAAGTACATATATTAATTACTGCCAAAATATGCATACAATATCTCATATGCCTCAGATACCGTTGTTATTTATATAAAGTAGCGCAGTATAACAATTAGTACTGCGCAGTAGAAATCCTTATTCTACTGCTCAACATTGGGTGGCAGATATGGGCCACCGTAGAACACAGACTGTCATTGTTGGATAAACTGAGAAGTTGAATTTCAAGTTGTATTTTTTGTTTGCTCCATTTCTAGTAGCTCTGCTTGCCTTCGTTCGTTTTTTATCTTTAAAAGCATGTGTTGATTTCGTAACTTTCGATGGACGACCTTCGAACAAAGAAATTATTTTTTCTTCGGTCTCTGTTGTTGGTTTAGGAGGTGGACCATCGCCTGTTTTTAGCGTCGACTTTTTAAAAGCGTGGAGGGAACCTTTTGCTGTGGAGCAAAAATGTTTCCATTTATTCTTAACTAGAGTGGGGTCGCCTATTTGTGACCAGTGTTATATATATTGCTGTAAAATCGATTGACAAAGTTATTCACTTATGTTAGGAGTTTTGTTGAGAAAACAAATTATCCAGCTCTAAATTAGACCAAAGTGACCGTGTAAGCATTGAAGGTTTTTCTTATGCTTTTAAAGTTTGAAATATCTACGTATTTTACGCATCTTTTCTGGACGTCGCCAATTTGTGACCACTGTTTCCGTACGGTTCCCAGATGTCTAAACGTCATAATTTAAATGAACGCAAGCAATTTCAAGCGTGAGTGACGCCATAAGATTAGGTTGTTAGGAGACTCCCGTCGACTCGGACTCTAATTAGGTTAGCACTAAGATAGTTTATAACAATGTCATAACTATTTCATCAAACAATTTTTACACGTCCAAATTTCTAAATTGTCAATATTCGCGACTGAACGCCCTTTCAATCTTGTGCATTTTACATGCATCCAGTATTCGCATACATCACACATGACCCAAGCACTTCCAAAAACATACACGCCACCGCATTCACGACATTCATAATCATCTTTAGTTTCATTAAAATTGTTTTTCAAAGTTAAAGCCTTTTTCTTGCCTTCATTGGGTGGATCTTTCTTTTTGACAATAGGGTTTTTAACTTTTGCACTTTTGTTTTCTTTTCCTTTCGGCTTTTTAGGGGTTGATGAAAATAACTTTGAGACCTGTTGGTTTTGTTTTTGTCGCTTTTCTTTATCTAGGATCTCCAAAATTTCAATAGACTTTTGGCAGGACAAATGTTTCGGTAGTGTAACGCCTTTTCCTTTTCGCTTTTTTTGGGGTCGTTGAACTTCAGGATATACTAACACAGCGTCCAATATTGAGCTTGTATCGCTAAGTGAAGAAGATAACGACGCTTCCTCGATTCCAATCTTAATGTTGTTCCAGGCTTCTTTGAGAATTTTCCACGATTTGAATAATGGATCAGGATCATCCCGTTGATCTTCCATTCGCATTTCAAACAGTTGTAGCTTAATGCTACCTATGGCGGTTTCTAAGGCTATCAACGATTTGTATGTGGGATGTTCAGCGATGGGGTTTTTCTTTCTGTTCATTTCCGGTTGCAAACTTTCCCCGATTTCGTCATCATTTTTCGTTACATCATTTTTCTCAAGTTCAACTTCTTCTGGTGTTGTGTACGTATTGGCTGGTGAAAAAAACGACTTATCAATGTTGCTCATATCTACAGGCCTTGTCCCAGTAGCTTCAAAACTTGCTTGAACAAAGGTGGCAGTACATGTTTTGACTATATTTTGGCGACGACTACATTTTGGCGACACCTCTCTACCTCTACGGTTCTATTGTCAACATCTAAAGCATTAACTTTGGCTGCCACTTCCTGCCAAGCATTTTTCTTTTGAATGTTGCTAATTGTTTCCCTTAAAAAGGTTTCTTTTACTTTCAAATTCTTCGATGAGCACTTTTACCTCATCTGTTGAAAAATTCTTTTTCCTTTGATGCTTGATTTTATTTTCCATTTTTTCTTGATTTGTTTTTGTTTTCTTTGTTTTGATTTTGAAACTATGTAACATCATAATGAAGTTCGATTTTATGACGTAATACGTTCGAATCAGGTTTAAATTTAGATTACCGAACGTTTGAGCAACGAAATTTAATTATGTGCTGCGTTATGCCTTCAATTCGATCCTTATTAAGCTCTCCTTGTGTAGGCATTGGGAGATCAACAATTTCTGCGACTACTGTGGTGCATGGTCTTTGGTGTTCGAAAGCGCCTTTTGCAGTTCGGAAATATTTTCGGCATTGTATGCACCCACGGTACCTTTATTTGATTCATCAATATTTCAGCATTTTGATTCGTTATCAAAATTATTAAACTTTTTCCACTGGAAAATCAGTTTTTTTTACCATTGGTGTAAAAGTGTCTACCATCTTTGGAACCCACATTGTATTGGGCTGTGTTTGGTGTGCCTTGTCTTCCAAGTAGGCTTTCATATCACTGATCATCATTCAAATTGACAATGGCAAGCATCAATTTTCATGCGCCCTAATGAAAAAGTTAGACATTACAAGAAAAAGTCAAGTTTTAAATAATGTAAAAGCAAACCAAAAGCTTGGTTGCAGAAAACTTGCTGAAGTGCTGGGGAAAACAGGAGCTAATATTTTGAAAAACAACAAAAGAACTCGAGAACAGTACGAACAATTTCACGAGAACGTAAAAAAAGCAGTCGTCCAGGAAAATACAAAGTTTACAATATCAATGACACTTTGTATGAGAGGTACCGGTACTCGTACTCTACTCAAAGATGGCTTGATGGATGTAAAAATCATCTTATGTGATAAAGAAAAGGCGAATAGTTGGTGAAAATGGAGATGTCTCTACCGATACAATATTATCTTGGCTTGAGAGGCTACAAACAAATTAATGGAGGAATATTCGTTAGAGAACATGAGGAATGTAGAGGACACTGGTTGTTATTTTAAAGCCCGTGCTAAGAAATATTTTGTCTGGAAGAAGATTAAAGCAAAGAGGGCAAAGAAGTTTAAACAACACATCACATTCGCGCTTTTTGTTAGTGCTGGCAAAAAAATTAGGAGGTTCAACGCTGCTTCAAGAGCTTTTATGAAAATTTTGCATGACTTAAAAGTATTCGAGGCCGTGTTATCACGTTTTTACATAAAACTTGTTGTGGAAAGCAGAAAGATTATTTCATTCCTTGACAACACGACATGCTATCTCGAGTCAGTGTAAGGACAGTTTTCCAACATCAAAATTACTTTTACAGTGGAATAAATAAGACATCAATTACGTTTATCTGCATTTAATATTTTAGAAAGTAGAAATTTTCAGCGTCTTATGTTGACGACGCCTTTATTCAACTCTGGTAACGTATAATGGATTCAGCCACCCAATGGGCACGCGACGTTACTTCAACGTTGAATTTCGATTGAATTAAGGTCGGTCGGTCGCCAACATATTATCAACCTTTGTTCAACGTTGTAAATGTTACGTTAATTCGACGAACGTTTTTTCAAAGTTGATTCAACGTTTGTTTTGGGAACATGAACGTTGTCAAGGTCTAAACCATTGGTTTATTACCGAAATGTAAACTAACGGAAACTAGACTGAACAAAAGTGGGCTCTGCGAAAGGTGGATGGTGTCATTTACTATAGTTTCACGAAGAGTATTGTTATTTCTAAAAAAGACTCATCTTCAACTGTTATTTAAAACAGACTGTAGATAACTTTTTTTTCACTGTTTTTTCTATATATATAAAAAAAAATTAAATTTATCACTCTCTAAAATAAAAGTGGGATGCACAGCGCTGATTATAAAAAGTAGATAGTGATAGTGGAAAAATTATATGGAAATCCATTGCCTGACAAAGACAACTGACAAAAAGAAACTCTGCTGTACAGAGGAAACGGCGGATCAGTCTTTGGAAGGCTTTCTTGCTGCAAGATTGTTTCCACTAAGACAAGAAGCCCAGAGTCAGACAAATTGATGTGGGAAGTGCTTAGGCGAATATGCGGTCAATAAAAGTAGCAAAAGGTGATGTCATTAAAGCAAGTACTGTCCTACTTTGGCAAAAGGAAGTATGTGACAAAATGAGCTTTTGGCATTTTTTAAAATATTTTGAGGAAGCGCGTCTTTGATACTAGTTATTAAATATTTGGCGCTCTGAAACTGCTAAAATGACTAACTGTACATTACATAAAACTTGAAGGCTAGCCTTTTCAACCATATTCCTGTTCTTCTCAAAATTACGGAAAACCTACTTGCTTCCTTTTGCCAAAGTACGGCAGAGTACAGAGTACAAATGTTCTGGCGAGAAAAAGATAGTTGCAGGCCACGCAAGGAGAAGAGCTTTCGAAAATGAAGGAGCTGAAGTGGTAATATTGCTAGACGCAGTCAATACTTTCGACAACAATAACAGACAAGCACTCTTGCCTGTCAAAGTGATTTGTCTCATATTTACGACCTATGTCTCCATTGTTATCGACTCCCAGCACCGAAAATTTCACGGTAAATTGTTAAGAAGGAACATTTGGGCAAAGCAAATGTAGATTTTGGTGGAACTGACAAACAAATTTCTAAAGATGGTGAATAACATCTTGGAGCTGTTATTGGAAATTGACTCAACCTCAGGCAGCGTATTCCTGTTATGTTGGCAGCTATCAACACCAGCTTTCCTTCTTCATGTGAACAATACCACAAATCGAAGAATACCAAAAGCCACTCGAATACATCCTGAGATACCAATTTATTACAGGTGGAAAAATGATCAATGATGTAGAACGACTTGGGGAACTATGTCTCAAATACGTCTGCAAAATCGCAATAATCGAACACGAAAATTCAAAGCAGTACTGTACAACAGCAAAGTGAAAATCTTGCAGTTGGTGGTAACGAAAACGGAAAAACAGTCGCAACGATCATAGGTGAAAGAAATCAGCCAAACAAAGAGAACCTAGAACGGATTATGATAAAAATGAGCGAAGAACAACGACGAGAAAGCGAGTTAAATTGCTTAGTTGGTTCGTCCAACTGATTGAAAAACCGCCTGATTAAAGATCTATGTGGGAGTAAAATTGATTTATCTCACGCATTATCGTATAAAAGCGGATGATTTGTCACTTTAAGACACAACGAGATGGTGACACAACTTCAGCTATACTAAATGAAATATGCACCAACGTGCAGAACGAGCCAAGAATGATGGAACTGACCAGTGACAAAATGAACCACAGGACTGCAAACCAGAGAAGAGAAGCTCGCATAGATATCGCTGCAACCAGCTTCTGGACCCCAGACAAAAGAGCATTTTACGATATAAAGGTCTTTGACCTATACGCTCGGAGGTCAGGGGACTTGAACTGAGCAAATGCTTTAAACGGAACGATGATGACGACAATTCAGTATAACGAATCGACGACGTTAAAAATGGTACGTTTAGTCCGCTCGTCTTGTCAACCAATGGGGGAATGTGTCGAAAATACCGAACGTTTGTAACTGATATGATAGCTAAAAAAGCGAGACATACCGGTGCAACAAGCTACAAATTTTATACGATCAAAGATCTCTTTCAACTTGCTACTAGCAGTCTTGTTGTTTATTAGAGGCTTTCGGTTATTTTCATACTATCTATGGACGATATAGTGCCATCGAATGTACTGTCGAAAATAAACACGAAATAATAGATTTTAGATTTAGTACAAGTTTCCGCGCTAAGTGCAAGGAAACTTTTTGATATAGACTTGCGATCTTTTCTTGGCCGACTTTGTGAAAATTCATAAACCCAGGTAGAAGATAACATAAATGCAAATGGATATGAAGTCGCGCTGCCAATCCAATCAGCACAATACTTGCGGGGTTAAAGCAAACTTTTTCTTTCTTATAAATTCTTATTTCTTCTTATAACTTTGAAAATAGTGGTATATAATTTCGTTTGTTCCACATTGCTTTGAAAAAGTGAGATAGGGTTGAAGTTGAAGCTTTTTCAAAATTTAGTCCAAACTTGTTCAAGAGTGCTTTTCTTCTGATTCAATGACAAAATTCGACCGTCAAATAGACCTTTCCTGAATTTATTTTTATCATACTCCGCCTCCCAATTTCAGCTGCTCTAATCACTTCAACTCACCGGTATAGTTGTAAGTTTTGTCTTCTTTGGTCAATTCATCTAAGGCACACAAGACTGGGTCCTAGGACCTTTTGTTACTAATGCAATAGATAGATAGATACGATTTTATGTAAATTGCAGTAGGCAATTCGTTATTCATACTTTAAGGTCTTTACAAATCGCCTTTTATAAGTGTTCTGCAAAAAATGACGTAATGTTTGATTAAAACCTATGGGCATGCCCGATTTGCAAAAATTCTTCATTTAATATGTATGAACGAAGAAATTTGGGCAAATACCAAAGTTGGGTATTGAGACGGTTCACAACTCGGTTTTAATTAAGTTGATAGAATATATATCCTTACCACTCATTTAAGGCACATAACACGGTTTTAAGTAAATTAGTGTTGGAAATGCTCAACAAACATTTTCAAATACTTTAAGGTCCTCACAACTCGCCTCTTAAGTGTTATTGTAAAATGTGATGTAAATTTGATTAAAAGTAATGGACATGCCTGAAATGCCAAATGCTCCGTTAAATATGTACGAATGAAGAAATTTGGGCAAATATGAAATGGTGATGAGTGAAAACGACATTTTTGGTGATTCTATAACATTAATACGCGTATCTGTAAAACTTTTCCGTAAAATGTAGATATAGTCCTCATAACCCGTTTTGAAAACTAATGCTAAAGATGATCATTCAAACATTAGAAGATACTCGAACGAATGAATGAACGAATGATTTTGAAGAAAAAAATTACAAATTGTGTGTGTGTGTGTGTGTGTGTGTGTGTGTGTGTGTGTGTGTGTGTGTGTGTGTGTGTGTGTGTGTGTGTGTGTGTGTGTGTGTGTGTGTGTGTGTGTGTGTGTGTGTGTGTGTGTGTGTGTGTGTGTGTGTGTGTGTGTGTGTGTGTGTGTGTGTGTGTGTGTGTGTGTGTGTGTGTGTGTGTGTGTGTGTGTGTGTGTGTGTGTGTGTGTGTGTGTGTGTGTGTGTGTGTGTGTGTGTGTGTGTGTGTGTGTGTGTGTGTGTGTGTGTGTGTGTGTGTGTGTGTGTGTGTGTGTGTGTGTGTGTGTGTGTGTGTGTGTGTGTGTGTGTGTGTTCATACAGGAACTTAGTTGCGGGGACTCCCGTACAAACTTCATCAACGTTGCAGGGACACTTCGAGCTGTGGGGACACCAATCTGTGTCCCACAACTCAAATTCATATAACAAGCTTCTTACCCCCAGTAGAGCTTGTCCCAGTCTTCCAAAAATGCGGTCCCCAGAAGAAGTGTTTTTTGTGTTTTCAGCGAAAAGTGTGAAGTTACGGGGACCTGTGTTAAATTATACAGATTCAGTTGCGGGGACAAATTACACACACTTCCTTTGAAATTCGGCAATATAACAATGTTGGTTTTGAACTACCACAACGAGCAATACTTAAGCTTCTCCAAACACCATGTTGTTTTTTTATATATAAAGTTCGTGGAAATATCAATAAAAATGTCTGTCCTTGGTTGCATTGTGATAAAAATGCAGACACTGCTCTCTTCTCACATTAAAAGAAAAGGCTCAAAAACGAATTCAACAAAATGTAACAAAATAGTAACAAAAACGAATTCAACAAAATGTAACAAAATAGTAACAAAAGCAAATTCAACAAAAATGTAACAAGAACGTTTTAGAATAAAATATAAAGACTACGTATAATTTCAGGACTCTTGAGTCCTTTTATGTTTTCTAGCTAACGAAACCTTACAATTTCGTACATAATCCTTAATATTAGACCATGTACGGTCTCTTAAACACTGCTTGTTTGAGATTAATTTTAAGCAATCATTTTTTCCTGGCAATGATGAACCAACGACGTGATGATGGAACTCTTTCAAGATCACTTCTGCTTGTTGTTTCGTCCACTTTCGTTTGGATGATTTCCGTGTTTCGCCTAACAAGGAAAGAATTCATCAAGGAAAGAATTCATCAATGAATGTTTCATTACAATTGTAATACAGGCAACTACTCCATGTATCACTACACTAGGCTAGTATTCGTTAATTTGTGTGCTTAGAACTGTAACGGAAACGTAAAATTTGCCGTAAAAACGTTAAATTTTACAGCGTTGTGCTTAATATATATAATTTAATCATTTACTTGCTTTGATTAGCTTATAAATGCTTTCTAATGCTAAATATTAAGCATGATTTTCCGACAGAAATTTTACAATGAAGTTAAGAATTTTCGCTCCTGTGCAATGATGTTTGATCGAATCGAATAGAATCTAATTCGGATGTCCTGAGAACTAGTTTCCAAGGGTTATTCCTGAAAATTAGATTTCTTGGGAATGTGGAATATCAATACTTCCAAAAAGATTGTCATTTAATTTCATACTTACTAGGAAAATCAGAATTTTGCTTTTCGTTATCAATCTCAGTTGCGCCATTATCGGGCGTATGGTTTTCAGGTTCGTCATCTGCTTCGTTATGTTGTTCCTGTTCGGATTCTGGAATAAGTGGTGGAAGTTCTGAAAGACAAAAATGATTAAATAGGCAAAAATCAATGTGTTATCAGATAAAATAAGAAAAATATTAACTTCCTGGAATAAATTACGAGATTAGAGAGAAACTGTTTATTCTAACAAGTTCAAAAATAAAAAACCAGAGAAACTATTAATATAACGTTTCCTATAGTACGTTTTATGTTGGTCTAAAAATATCAATATACCCTCAACTGAGATATCCGACAGCTTTTTCCCAGCCATCCCAGAGGCATTTCCTTCATCAATAGCCATGAGTAGTCTTGATACTTTTGATAGTTCAACAGTCGACTCTCTCAGCCTATAATATTCTCGATGCACGTCCAAATTATGACCAAGATGTTCTGCTAACCATCGCAAATCATTCTCACTCAGGTCTGCGATCTGACAGACTGTTGCACAATACTTCCGTAGTTCTGTTGACCTAATGCGCTCTTGGTGTTCTAATCCTTCCAAAGATTTTAGCACATTGTTCAACGAATCATTTCCCCGTAAAGGCCTCAAAGATCCCCTAGTTGGCGTTGCAAAAAAGTAAGCATTTTTTGGATTTACTCCAGCAGCACTTCTGTGAACAGCCAATGCATCCATAGCTTTAACAATGTCTGGCTCCATTAAAATCGGTACTTGCCTACCTCTCTTTCCACGAGTGTGAATGACATCAAGACTAAAAAAAAGCATCAAAATTTAAAATTTCTAACACATATAAGAGCACTATTTACTTGGGAATGGTCACTGTTTTCATATTGAGAGAATTTCATCTCATTCTATGTTTTATTGCCCTTCGATAATTACTAGATCAATGAGAATCTGAGAATGCTGCATGTTTCGCATGTTTCAAAACTTTTATCAAAATAACATGTGACAAAAATAATAAGAGTTCCATTTTTACCTGTCCATAAGTCTTTTTTCCAGAGGAGTAAGGGACTCCTTTATTTCTTGCATTTCATTGGCTCTATACTTTTCTTTGTTCATGTAGTGATTAAATAACAGATTAAAAACCTCATTGCCACGTCGGCGGTTAAAAATTGTCAGACGACTTCCAGCAAGCTCGGCCAGTTTCCGCCATGTCTCCAGATCAGGATTGGACTGTAACTGTTCAGTTAATTTGGAGATTTGAGTCTTCATATAATCACGTACTTTCAAGAGGTCTTCAGTAATTGGAAGAAGCTGAACTTTGTTAAATCTGTTGGTATTCATATTTCTTAATGAAACATTAGAAATCTTTGTACTCCATTCTAACTTATAGATTTTGAGGAAATCCTTAGCGTTTGCTACACCATTCAGGTCCCTGGACTTCAACGCAATTCCATTTTTTAGTGATGCGCATTTCTCTATTGCATAACCAATCAACAGTGGTAATGACGGAGAATCAAATGACGGCAGAATTTCACCTTCGTTGTTTTCCATTTTGAAACCTCCAAGGTCTTTTGTTGCTTCTATAACCGAATCAAAAAACTGTGGTTCTATTATGTCAGTTAATGATAACTCCTCTTTCTCCTGTTTTATTCTTACAGTGATTACTAAACGTGCCAGCACTCTCATTCGATTGGAGATAGTATGCAATTTCTTGAATCCTGATGCTGCATTCATTAAAAAAGATCCATAAGTTGTAATAAGGTTATCTTTTGTAAGACATTCAAAAATTTCATCTTTTTTCATTTTATCTAAAACTAACGTTACTAGCTCTTTTGATGCACCAACATCATACTTATTTGGATATAGTAACATTGTACACTGATCCACAATGTTATTATTCAAATCACCTTTCCCAACACAAGTTTTAAGATGGCGCCACATCTCCTGTCGAGTTACAAAAACAAGACAACGAGCACAAGGAATGTAATCTTTATAAGATATTATATCTGCGGAGTTGGGTCTTCTCCAAACTATAAGTTCTCCTCCAAACTTTAAAACTTGCACATTGTGGTAGAAATCACCTTTGAAACGCAAGAGGTCTAGCATATTTTGTTTCTCTTTAAGCGGCAAAGATTTCAAGTCTTCCACATCTTTTTCTCCTGCATGGCGTTTCTGTAGGTGCCTTCCAATCTTTGCGAAAGGTTTGCCACAGAAGTAGCAAAAATGATGGCGGTCGTATATTCGTTTTCCATCGTCATCTTTAGATACACGGGGGATTGTGATAACTTAAAAGGAAGCAAATAGATTGTTCCAAAGTTGCACGGGAAAAAAAAGGATCTGAAAAAAATGTCTGGATTTGATATAACCGGTTATATTTTTCCTTTACTTAAAAGAAAGCTGAAGAGAGGACAGGCTAACAGTACAACAACCCCATCCAATCAAAATTACCTTTTGAATCATCTTCATCGACCATGTTATTGGACTTGTCCATTTCATCATCAAAGCAGAATGTGTTAGCAATGACATGATCAACCTTTCTAGCAATCTCAATTTTCCGGGAAACTGTTCTGTTCATGGTTTTGCTTCTAACTACTTTTTCCTTTTGAATTTTCCTTTTCTTGGGAGATGATTCATACTCTGTGCTTTCAGTATCGCATGAATTGCACTCATCAAAGTTGGGATCATCGTCCGAATCATCAACAGATTCAACCGCCGACTGTAAAAGTAATGATTGTGTAATTTACTGTGCTTTGTTGGGAAATGAGATCTTTGCATTTCAGAAAGAAAGTTACTATTTTTCAAACCAAAATTATCAATAATTTTTCCTAATCACTGGCGGTAATGTTTTAGCTAATACAATAAATATACAGTAGCTAGAACCCCGTTAACTCGGACCCTCTAGGGGGACAGAAAATTGGTCCGAGTTAGCGAATGTCCGAGATATCCAAAGTCTCGATAACTTGGACTTAGTTGAAAAGTACGACTTATCAGAATTTTTTTTTTTTAAAGATTTTTGTTGAAAATTGAAAAGAGTTGTCTATCTTAAGGCTTTCTGTATGCGTGTGCTAAAAATGAACGAGGTACTAATTTATCACTCTCTTCCTTCATCAGCTCACGATGATTAAATATTATACAACAGATTATTGTGTCGGGCACTAATGAGCCACTGGTAACACGCCTTGTCGATGTCAACTGATTTTGCATCCCTCATCCTTTGTTTTGTTCAACAATCGTACGTGACTGTATTTTACGTTTCACCGCTTAGTGACGCCATGTTAACTCATCCATGAATGAATACGCTTAACAAACCACGCGCAAAACAAAATTTGCAAGAATTCCAAGTCCAATTCGAATCATTCGCTAATGGTTTTCTATAAAGTCCGAGTTACACTAGTTTTTTTGCTGAAGGGACCAAAAATAACGGTACGACTTAGCGAATGTCCGAGTTATCCGGGGTACGACTCAAGTGGAGTAATTTGGCCTAATTAGGGTCGTTAAATTCAAGGGGACAAGAAATCCGTACGACTAAGCGAATGTCTGAGTTACCCAGGGTCCGAGTTAACGGGATTCTACGGTATGCTAATGTATAATCACTGCTCTGATTAACCGAATCTAACAAACTGATTTTAGGCACATCAGTAATAAGAATTCCCAAAACGGCTTCATGGTCATTATCAAAATAATAATCGAAACAGAAAATTTAGAAATAATCGATCAGAGAAAAATAGATAATTAATTACAACTACACGTACTGCGTGACTATCGTCTTCACTAGTCCCAATGAACGATGGAAAATCTCCATGTAGTCCGGAATCATTATGTAAGGACACCTGAAAAGAATTCACCACATAACTTTTTAATGTATGTCGTACGTTTACGTCAGTAGAAATTTTTGCAACGATTTTGGCCAGCGAGTACGTAATGGCAAAAGGATGTGTCAGCACAAGTCTTACTGACTTAGATGCATGTCTTTTTTAATGTTATGGTGCAACGATGAATTACAAAAGAAATCCTCGAGATTGCTAGCAGATTATCATATACAGAACTAAAACAATTGAAATGCTTATCATACCTCACTCAACTCCAAAACATTATCAGGAGAATGTCTATCTACCGGAGTTGAAATATTTGCACGACATGGGGCGAACTTTTGGCAGTTTAACACAAAATCGACAGTCTCCTGGACCGTTCCCATCTACACCTTGCTGAAATACAGAAGTGGGCAACATGTTTCATCAAGTTGTAAGTTCATTCTTGTCAACATTCCCACAAGTTGTGTATTCAACTAGCTCACAACTTGTGTGAAACTACCAATCATAATGTCTAATACCATATGAAACAAATACTATTAATATGCCCCACAAAATATGTTCCAATATCCCCACAAGTTGTGTATTTAACCAGCTCACAACTTGTGTGAAACTACCAATCATAATGTTTAATACCATATGAAACAAATACTATTAATATGACCCACAAAATATCTTCCAATATTCCCACAAGTTGTGTATTCAACTAGCTCACAACTTGTGTGAAACTACCAATCATAATGTCTAATACCATATGAAACAAATACTATTAATATGCCCCACAAAATATGTTCCAATATCCCCACAAGTTGTGTATTTAACCAGCTCACAACTTGTGTGAAACTACCAATCATAATGTTTAATACCATATGAAACAAATACTATTAATATGACCCACAAAATATGTTCCAATATCCCCACAAGTTGTGTATTTAACCAGCTCACAACTTGTGTGAAACTACCAATCATAATGTTTAATACCATATCAAACAAATACTATTAATATGCCCCACAAAATATGTTCCAATATCCCCACAAGCTGTGTATTTAACCAGCTCACAACTTGTGTGAAACTACCAATCATAATGTTTAATACCATATGAAACAAATACTATTAATATGACCCACAAAATATGTTCCAATATTCCCACAAGTTGTGTATTTAACTAGCTCACAACTTGTGTGAAAATACCAATCATAATGTTTAATACCATAAATAGACTTTTTAGTGAAATTTGTTTGAGAATGTTTAATACTATATTGAGCACCTTAATAACTGTGTTAGACATCTGAAATGTATGCTTATGGCTTTATTGATGAATTCATCTATAATTTTGAGATACCTTTCTAATGTTGAAAGTTTTTTCATATTCATAACTGTATTTAACAAGTGCAGCAATGTATGAAAGAACTTGTTACATGCTTATACCTCAAATCCTTGCATTTGGGTAGCAAACCCAGAGTCATCAATTGGCTGCGTCTCATCAAAGTCTGGATACTAAATTCAATAGTGAAATGTGTCTTACAGGATAGGTAGTATAATGCTTGTATTTAGAATTCTTCTTGTGGGGGGTCATGAAACTTAGGGTTGCACTGCAACAACACTTACATGAACTACTGCGTCGATAAGGTTGTTTAAAGTCTCACAGACGTCTTTGCCAATGCAGCTCTCCAAGTTCTGAAAACGTATAATCAACATCACCGCATAACGGGTAAATGAAATTATTTTGATTCTTGAGTCCCCAAATGTCACTTTTCAAACCATTTTTGGGGGGTGAAATCCCCAATAACAAAATCATGACAGATAATCATGAAGATAGAGAACTGTAAGGCCATGACATGACAAGAAACACATTAACAGACATACCATTTCCAGAGTAGCGCTTTCTAATACCTCACTGCCTTTTTTCTCCTAAACAAATAGCCTGAATCATCACATTCCATGTACATCAGCTTCAATTTACTATATTTACTATAAGGCCATGACATGACAAGAAACACATTAACAGACATACCATTTCCAGAGTAGGGCTTTCTAATACCTCACTGCCTTTTTTCTCCTAAACAAATAGCCTGAATCATCACATTCCATGTACATCAGCTTCAATTTACTATATTTACTATAAGGCCATGACATGACAAGAAACACATTAACAGACATACCATTTCCAGAGTAGCGCTTTCTAATACCTCACTGCCTTTTTTCTCCTAAACAAATAGCCTGAATCATCACATTCCATGTACATCAGATTCAATTTTGACATAGACGTATTTTGAATATTCATTTTTGGAATTCAGAAACAAAAACACAAACATTCTGAAAAATTTACTTTGAAAAGTACATGACACCCATGTAAAATTTCACCACTTTCATTTGGCACTGGGTCCTCGTCTGAATCACCCACTTTCACACTGACAGACTAAAATGTTAATGTTAATTTTCATGAGACAGGTGAGGTCTCAAATCTGAAAATTATAAAAGGCAAATTTGGAAAAAGGTTTGATTCTTAATGATTCTTAAAATACTGGCAACTAAAATCCCTATCACTTTGACTTACTTGGTGATGCAGATCATTTAATGAAACTGGCTTTGTTAATATTTTCTAAAATTGAAATATATTAATTTAGAGGATTATATCAATTTAAAACTACTAGCATACTAAAAAAAGAATGTTTCAAAAAGAACAAAAGAACATTATAAAAATATTTTAACAAATGTGATTTAGCAGTTCAGTATACAGTAATAGCATAAATTATACATAAAAGGGCTACAATTAAATTTTAAAATTTTTACAACAGAGTACCATTTTTCATTTGCTAGCCTGCCTGACCACTCTCCAATTCATTTAAAAAATGAGAAAGGCTTTCTCATCATTTAAAAACTTATGTAAATTGTTCAAATTTTCAAATTTTGTTGTGTGGTCCATGCATTTATGTAAAATATTGTTGCATAGATATAGCATCAAATCCTGTGTTGGTTTGACCAGCACTTAACAGGAAATAGAGAATAATGGAAAACAAAAAAAACATTAAATTTATAATACTGAACGAAAAACCTTACATTTTTTCGCCACCATAAATTTCCTGCTTGATAATCATAACGTAGTTCCATGTGCTTTGGTATGTATTTAGAAGCATACAGTATCAGATGTGGCAAACTTTCAACGATAATAATCTTCATTTTCGAATTGGCATATCTGGGCGAATCATTTACAAATTTGCATATCTTTTCCGACTTTGATGCATCAACACTGTAACAATTATACAGGGAAAGTTCAAAATAAATTAAAAAAAATCATAACTGTAAATCCTTTTTTAAAGGTATGAATAATGGCAAAGTTTGCCAGCTTAACTAACATATAAACCCAAATAGACATCTAGTCCCCTTTATGTTTTGTTAATAACTTAGTTAACTTGATACATTTATTGAACCAATAATTATCTTTACCAGTAATTTTTTCCATTACTTGAGAAAAAGAACAAGTAATTCCCAATTGCAGCATTATCTTCTTCTCTAGCATCTCCTTCAGCTTCTGTTAATAATTCACCATGGTACTCACATAGCACTTGTCCTTTTTGTAATTCTTTCGATGTGAATACACCAAAACCTAATTAAAATAAATTATAATCAATGCAAGGTAATTTTTTTTGTATGATATTTTAAGCAAATATCTGTATGTGGTGATTCATTAAACAAAGAAAATAAACCTAATTCTTTTCCAATGTATTCTTTTGTTAAAAAGACTGGATCTTCTTGAAGCACTTTCAGTTCATCTTTTAGATGCTCTTTGTTTTTCCTCATGGTGTGGTTAGTTATCAACTTCAAACCAAAATCTACTCCTTTCCATATAAAAAGGGAATACCTCCAACAGTGTTTTTATCATTAGTTTTTTCAATCTAATAAACAAACTATGACATGATAATAACATTTTCAGGATGAAATAAAACAATTAATATGAAACATATGAAACAAATTATGTTCCAACATTCCCACAAGTTCTGTATTCAACTAGCTCACAACTTGTGTGAAACTACCAATCATGTGTCATGTGTCAAACAGATAACTTTAAGAAAAGTTGTGTAATTTGAAAACAAAGCCTATTACAAGTTAGGAAAATTCCTTCATATCTTAAGGTCAATACAAAAATGAAACTTGGAAAGATCCTCACATAAATATCATTTACAACTCATTTCCATGGGTTATAGGTATGGAAATTCCTTTTGCAATATTACAAACACATTTCAATTAAGTATATACCCTTTAAAGAAAGACAAATGGATAGGGGCTACAGCAGCCAAAGTCTTTGCATTTTCAGTCAACAATCAATCATAACAATCACTTTCTCCTCTGCCATTTTATGATTTTACTTTACACACAAACAAATGCGACATAAATCAACAAAGAAAAAAGTTTTTTGCAGCAAATATACTACTCCTTCCCTATTTCCCTTTCATTGATATACCACCATATTGAGCTGACCTCAATTTTACCTGCCTGAATATTACTGCAGGCAAAATTTGGTGTTTCAGGCAGAAAAAATGATACCTCAGGGCCATCACAATTTACCAATTGTGTCAGTAAAAACAGACATAAGGTGTAAAGTCACAGAGCTAAAAAAGAATTCCAGAATTCCAGAAATATTGATAATTCAATTCCAACCGACAAATTTTCGTATAATCTTTTAACACAAAGGTATATTTTAGTTATTGTTAACAATGTTGACTTATTATCTTATTAAGGTAAAGAAATAGTGTTAATGCAATAGAACAAATATATATTATAACTATGTTTTCCTGAATGCAAGCTCCAAAGCCAGAATCATTGATTGGTTGAGTTTTATCAAAGTTGCTCTTTAAATGAACAAGGCAAATGCAAACTCCTTCAACCTATTTTAAATTACTTACTTTAAAGTCTCTATTACTGTGCAAATGATAGTAAAGATCAATTTAAAAAGACTAAAACTTTCCAAACCATAAATCACATTAAAACAGCATAAAACGTCATTTCAGATAAACTGAACATGGTGTGTATACCACGGTCCACAGGCTGGGTGTAAAAAGGGTTGTAGGAAGCTTCATTTCACTGAAACTGGGAAAAATGCATCGCCCACAAGGTGTGTATCTCACGGTCCACAACTTGGGTGTTAAAAGGGTTTTAGGAAACTTCATTTCACTGAAACTGGGAAAAATGCATCACCCACAAGGTGTGTATCTCACGGTCCACAACTTGGGTGTTAAAAGGGTTTTAGGAAACTTCATTTCACTGAAACTGGGAAAAATGCATCGCCCACAAGGTGTGTATCTCACGGTCCACAACTTGGGTGTAAAAAGGGTTTTAGGAAACTTCATTTCACTGAAACTAGGAAAAATGCATCGCCCACAAGGTGTGTATCTCACGGTCCACCACTCGGATTAAAAAAATTATGAAACATCCTTTCATGGGTACAAAAGTAATTGTATCAAAAGAAAAGAAAAGATTATTTTCCGTAGATATTTTAGAGTGAATGACATTTGACATTTGTTTACTCACATACAATTAAACAAAACTATACATACCATCTTTCAAAGCTTGTTAAAGCAATGTTAAACTATTCATTTTTCCAGTGTGTAAAAAATTCTCCATGTCGTTTGGTTCATCTATCACAATTGTTAAAGAACAAATGAAAACAATTCAAAAAATACATCAAACTTCAAGGTCAAGAAAACTTAATTCATTTTTGCTAGGCTTACATTTTTGACAAACCAAGCAGCACAATAAAATTACACCAAAAATGGTGCTTGAAACTATTACTATCAGTATTCATGAATATCTAAACAGGATGAGGGTGTCAGTTTCCCTGATAACTTGCTTTGTTTACTTCATATCTCTTTTTTATTAAGTCTAAATTCATCAAAAGATTTGTGAAAATGTAATTTAACTTGACAGTGTACCTGTACAAAATGCAGAAGCATTCCAGTTTCAATGTTATCTAACAGAACACTTGCTTTTTCTGTCATTTATTATTATTTGTCTAAACTGTTAACTAAAACTGCGCTCTGCACACAACTTCTGACCAAATTTGTACTCCAAAAAAGAAAACCTGATGTGATCTATTCTCAATTATATACTAACTGTAACATTTTACCATGGGTAAAGACAAGGGAAGCTGAAAAAGCACAATCAAAACCTATGATTTTATTGTAAGAAATAGTAAAAAGAATGCATACCCTTTTTGCATGGAGAGAATTTAGGTATAGTCTGTTCAACACGGTCATGTGAAAACACGGCTGAATGCTCCGGTGCACTTTAAAAGTTTAATTACCCTCATTATGAATAAATTTTTACTTTAAAGATAAAATGCATAAGTTTTCAGGAGGTTTATGAAATTTAATGATTTTCTCAAGAGCTGGAAAGTTCTTATTGCAATCAAATTTACAAAAAACAAATAAAGAAATATTCAAGAATTTTAAAAACGTTTGAATATAGTTAAAAATGAACCCCTATCTAAGTTCGTACTTTGCTAGCACATTTTTACTTCTATATTTTTACTACTGAGAAAGCCTATTAGACTGAAGCTAACGATTTGCATGACCGTGTTGAACAGACTATAAGTTTTGGTTAAATTTAATTTACACAAAATTTAGTATATATAAATGTTTGATACACTTTTTTCTTTCATAAAAAACAACACATTCAATAAATTTAAAAATTGCACAAAGCTTTTCATAATACAAGATGACTTGGTGAATAAAAGGGATTTATTGCAGATCACTCCCGAAGTGGCTCTTCTGTTCTGGAAGTATGATTAATTAACAGAATTATATAATTGTTCTTTTAAAATTGCAGATCTATAGAACGGGTCAGTAGTTACCGGAGTGAACTGCAGTAAAGCCAATGAAAGTTTAAAATGGAAAGTTAGTACATATTAAAAAGCTTTGAAGATTATCTAACAGAAAATTAAACAATCCACCATGTATATTTTGTTCTGGCTCTTTGTGTACATAATATATTCAGAGTGAAGCTGAAATCTCAAAAATGAAGATTTTAAATATAAGAAGAAGTCTTAAATGATTTCGACTATTATTATGACTCGACTCTGCTTTCGAATTACAACATTTTGACTGAGAATCAGACAAAGCCATTTTCAAAAACAAGAAGGGTTGAATTTGAAAGTTCCAAGCATTTTGCATAAAGAACACTGGTTCATGTTTGCACAAAAATCTGTTGAAAGTATTTTCTATTTTCAAAAATCTATGTTTCCGTCAATCAACATAACAGCAGACATATTTCCAAGCATTTTACTACTACCGTATAACAGTAGCAGAAACTCAATCCTTGAGTTTAGGGTATATTCAAAAGAAGACAACTATATCTAAGCAGTTTTTGTAAAGCAAGGAATACTTTAAAACCATCTGGGTTTTTTTTTTTCACTGCCCAAACCTAGACCAATTTTGCAGTTCGGTACATCCAAAATAGCAGGTGGACATCTGTGAGAGAGTGCTACGCTTTCATCATTGGTTCATAAAAATTATATCTTAATAGTCATTGGATTAAAACTTTCATTGGAGTTAAAAATCTCAAAACTTACATAAGTATTTTTACTATGCCTATGAAAGAGTGTTAAAAGACATCTGACATTAAACTTTCATGATTCTCTTGGAAATGTAACTGAATGAATTCCAAATTTTTAATTTTTGCACATCATATCTTTCTTTTTTACCATGATATGATTTCAATTACAAGATACTCAAGGGAAACAAACACTCAGCAAACAAAGAAGTTTTCCATTGTTCTTCCAAGTTCTACAACGATGCGTTGAGAAAAAGTGGTTACAATAAAAAGATAGTGTTCAATAATAAAAAGATAGCATTCAACGACACCCCAAGTCTACCAATCGATCAAGACAGCGCAAAGTGATCTGGTTCAATCCACCATACAGCTTGAATGTCAAAACGTGGCCTGAAAATTTCTGAAAATTATCGACAAAAACTTCCCAAAGAAACATCCGTTCCACAAACTGTTTAATAGAAATAACCTGAAAGTAAGCTACAGTACCTTGCCAAACGTCTCAAATATCATCTCCTCGCACAACAAATAAGTCTTATCCGACACAATACACATTGACAACACTTGTAACTGCCGAAATAAAGAGCTTTGTCCGCTGAATGGAAAATGCCGCGAAAAACAAGTCATCTACCAGTGCCATGTCAAGTCATCTGACAACGGTCAAGGTGTCTATTACATTGGGCTGACAGAAAACACATAAAGAGAGATGGTATCAGCATAAATCAAGCTTTAAATATGAACACAAATCAAACTCAACAGAACTAGCAAAGTATGTGTGGGACTTGCAGAAAAAGGACATAACGCCCATCCTATCTTGGGAGATAATTGATCGGGCACACCTATATGTGAATGGCGGCAAAATGTGCAACTTGCGTCTCACAGAGAAGTTCTACATCATTACATCTGAAACAAAACTTTTAAACAATCTGAGCTGGTCTCAACGTGTCGTCATGTAAATAAATACCTTTTAAAGAATTACAAAGCAAAACCACCGAAGCTCCCTTAATTAGCTTTTAATTATTTTTTTCGATTTTAACAGAATATATAGACTTTTTTACTTTATCCATTGTCATTACATCCTCCTACGTCTCCTTCAACTTCCAATCCAGGTTTACCTATGGATGATCCATTTTTTGTAATGTTTTACAGTTGAATCCTGTTAAGTTGGACTTTCCACTAGTAAAATCAGTCCGACTAAGTGAAAGTCTGATTTTCATTTAACATAAACAAAAACAAAATTTAAGCAAATTCGCGAAATGTATTTTTTTTATAAAAGTGCATGAAGTTTGATCTTGTGCAAAATCAGGGTGCGTGAAGAAAAGATGCGCAATAATTAAGTAAATTAAGGTACTATTTGATTAGGACTAATACTATAATTTTCTGCGAAGTGGTCCTCATACAGTAGATATGAGGTCTATTCACATAGTTGGGATGGTCCATTCTCTCAAGGCTAAAATACATGATCAGTTTCAACTTTCCGTTTAGACCTGACGAATGACTCATAGGTCCACAAAAACAGATGCTTTGCTACGTCAAAATTTTGACCTTTCGTTTTTTTTAAAAAAAAGATCTATTCATCTTCTTCCATTTATATATATATATTATATATATATATAGGTTTTTTTCTTTGTATTTTCCAGGCACTATTGTTTTAAAATAGATGCCATTCACTCACTTTATGATGAGTTTCACTAAAAAAAAAAAACAATAAATGGATTTTGAGAGCATTGAGTGGATGAAATCTTTTCTTGTTGCCCACCATGATTAAAAAGATTTTTTTAAACAAAAATTATACTTTTAAAACTTTTAAACTGATATAAACTGACGCATATAATTTCAAAGGTTTTGACCTATGAGTCATCTGTCACCTATGAGTCATCCGTCAGGTTAAACAGAAGGTTTAAACGGATCGTGTATTTCAACCTTCACTCTCTCTCTCTCTTCAACGTATCAACATCAAAGTTACCATAAATTTTGTTTTCATTTTCTTCCAACCAAAGTAAATTTTTAAACTTGCATATTCTTTATCCATTAATAAAATAATAGTCTTATAAAATTCATGTATAAATATACAAGTTCTAATTAACTGAATAAGTATTATAACTATTTCATCGTGATTTTCATGGAAGAAGAGTTGATAAGTTTTGTAAAAGATGCATAATATTTTTTACTTTAGCACAAACCTTTTTGTAATGCAAGATTATCGTGCAAAAACTTTAGGACAGAATATACGCTGAAAATAGCTTAATACGCACAAAATTATTTTTCCAAAACGAGACTTATTTTCTTTTGTAATAACCAGTAAATTAATACAAGCAAAATATATTGATATCAAATGCGCGAAATTAAATCCCTTTTATCATGGGACAGGTCACTTTTCCAAAAGAGTAAAGACCTTGCGAGTGAATACCACAATGTCACATAACCCCACCCCACCCCACCCCCAACAAGGACCCCTCCCCAAAATTTCCCAATTACTAACCAAAAACCTAGATTTTTTTTCAATCCTGGCCAACGTCCTGACCGTCCTTATGTCATACCACTTGAAATCACATTGATGCAAAAGTTTGAAAGGTGAGAAAGACATGACCCTAACCGTATTACTGAACAAGACAAATTTTACACCATCACCATGCTATTAGTTATGTTAACTTGTACAAAACATTTTGTTATGACAAACAAGGGGTCAGTGCGTTATAACAATAATTGGTAATGACTAACTATAAAAACATCTGAATGATAACATTCACATAATATATATTTCCTTAACTGAAGTGTCTGTTCCAAATATTAGTGAAATTGTTACCTATATCATCGCCAATGTACTTCTTTATCAGGTGCATCGGGTCACATACACTCAAGAAGAGCAGTAGTGTATGGCAATATAATATCTGGTGGTATCGTCACGACGAAGTCCTTTGCCTTTTCCTTTGACACAAGAAAATTCCAATAAACATCTGCTGCACAATGTGCAGGCCCACACTGCGTGTATGGTTTTTGGCGGTAAAAAATGCAAACGGGTGGCAATTCAATGGCAATAACAGTTAATGTTTGACTCAAATCTCTTTCCCCCCAACAAGTACAGTTACCCCCGTGGCAAAAACAACGCATTTCCCGCCTAAATAGATAGATTCAAGGCCCACAACAAGTGTTTTTTATCTTTAACGTCTTTTAGAAGACCATCTTCAACTCCATTAGGGATTAAAATGAGAAACAAAACATGCCCCCATAGCGCTGAAATGACTATGTTTACATGGCCCACAACACGGTGCTACCATCTACGAAGGCTCCCGCAACATGTGTTTTCACTTTATGGACGCCTAAATAGATAGATTCAAGGCCCACAACAAGGGTTTTTTTATCTTTAACGTCTTTTAGAAGACCATCTTCAACTCCATTAGGGATTAAAATGAGAAACAAAACATGCCCCCATAGCGCTGAAATGACTATGTTTACATGGCCCACAACGCGGTGCTACCATTTACGAAGGCTCCCGCAACATGTGTTTTCACTTTATGGACAAGGCGTATAGCTGGAAAAGTTGTGAGTAGAATGGACGCAAATGATGGCGTAAAACACATTCGTTGGCGTGAAAGAGAGAGGTCATCTAACAACCGTTTAAGATACACATTTTTTGAGGGACTTTGTCCCCATAACGTGGACAGAAATTGTACATGTTCCACAACTCGGTCGATGTACCTATGTGTGTGTGTGTGTGTGTGTGTGTGTGTGTGTGTGTGTGTGTGTGTGTGTGTGTGTGTGTGTGTGTGTGTGTGTGTGTGTGTGTGTGTGTGTGTGTGTGTGTGTGTGTGTGTGTGTGTGTGTGTGTGTGTGTGTGTGTGTGTGTGTGTGTGTGTGTGTGTGTGTGTGTGTGTGTGTGTGTGTGTGTGTGTGTGTGTGTGTGTGTGTGTGTGTGTGTGTGTGTGTGTGTGTGTGTGTGTATATTTTGCCATAAAATGTTTTTATAGCTTTGTGGCTATAAAAATAGCCGTTTTAGAATTTCTTGACTTCATTGATGTAATCAGAAGTGAGGATTATGTTTCACCATCTTTATCTTTATAGATAATGCTGTCACCAAGGTTGACCAATATGCAACAAACTGTCATGATCTTGTCAATGCTGGTTATATCTTCTGCATGGCGTTCCGATAATATTGATTTGATCTCATGGATTGCTAATGGACCTGACGACAAAATTTTAAATCGGTGTTTAACTAAGCCAATCATTCGTTCAACATGAATACAAACACTAGCTATTTGACGCGTGGTTTCAACTTCCATGGCACTGAGTTGTTTTTTGCCTTTGGTAAAACTGGGTATAATCAAGTTAACACCAGATGTTGCTGCAAATTCATCAACCAAAGTGAAACCTCTGTCAGCAAGAATTTGATCTCCAGGATGGTGATCACTGAGTTGCATCAAACCGGAATCTTTCACCAGTTCAACATCGCTAATACAGCCTCCATATGCTTTCGACAAAAAGGAAACAGTACCATATGGTGTACATGCTATTAAAAACTTAACAGTAGAGTGTCTTAGTTTTACAAGAGTCATTAACAACTGATCTTTGTATGTCGTTGGAGATCTATTTATGTTTGGTAAATGTGGTGTTATGTAACCATATATTATGTCAAAACATTCAATCTTGATCCCAGTGTAAAGTTTAAATTTGTCAGGTTGATCTTTTATTCTTCGTAAGATAATATATGTGATTTCATTTTATCAATTGTTTTGATGTTATCAAGCTTCTCCCCAACTTCAATGAAGTGACCTCACGTTTTAATTTTTCAATTTCATGCCTGTACTGAACATCATCTGGAGACTCTGCTGCTTTTAAACTTGATGGGCTTTCAGCAGTTTTGGGCAGAGTACTTTCTAGAAAAGAAGTATCCAAATTTGTTGTACTTGGAGTAAGTTGGTGTTTCTAATTTGGCTCTTTTTCTGGCTGACTCATACCTCCTTAGCTTCACATCACCATTGTTCTCCTTGAAAACAAACACAGTTGGGACGAAATCTGGGTGGTCAGGGTCAGCGATCGAAGTCATCGAAGGGGGAAAAGAAATCCGTCCGACTTAGCGAATGTACGAGTTATCCGGGGTACGACTAAACGGGATTCTACTGTATGTGGTTTTAAAAAAACCCATTTTTCTTAGATAAAGTTGCGTCACACCGGATACAAAGTGGCAATTTGATCCCATAGATGGAAGAAACCGTGCTCTCGCCGAGTCGGTGTGGACCTTTGGGATTGCGGCCCGACGACGAAACAACAATGCCCGGCGGAGCAAAAAGCTTAAGTTCGATGACGGAGAGTGCATAAACAAATCCAACAGAACGGACGCAGATACCGCGATTGGAACCGCTTAAGTTTTCAAAGCTTTGCTAAAATTAATTTTGTAAAAACCTTAAATTTTACTTCTAATGACTTTTTTCCTCTACACTAATGTTCCTTGTAACGTTTGGGATGGATTGGAGTGAAAAAAATAGGGGGGTGCGGAAAGGAAATAGCGCCCCAATATCTGCTTCCGCGCCGCAGATAATGAAATCATTATCAGAGCACTTGCAAGTTGGTGACATCATAGTCATGTGATATATAGTCATTTTTATTTTTAGAAGAAAAACATCGAAATCAGAAAAACAACAAAACGGAGAGGAAAATGCGAATTATATTGCCAGTACGTATTGCTCTTCCTTAAATTATTTTTATGTAGATTAAGTGGCTTTAGTTTTTGAATTAGTATTTTTTTCACAAAAACTAATTTTAGGGATTGACAAAAATTAAATTTTGGGAAAATAAATTCCCTTGAAGTATCTTTTGGAGAGAGTAGCTTAACATAAACAAGTATAATATTATTATAATAACTAGTGTAGCGTGTAAAAACATTTTACAGTTTTTCTCCAGAAATTGTTTTTACACGCAATACTGCCATGATAAATCTGTGTATATACAAAAATTGTTGTGTTTCTCCATGTTGGAATTATATCATATTTAACACAAATATTTTGGATCGATCATTCAAAGAATGCTATGATCCCTATTTTTTAGTGCTATTTGGCCTATTTAGAGATTTCTAAAGTTGGACAGTTAATCTAAAAGCTAAAATTCCAATGTTCAGAGATTTAGAAAAGAGATAATACGACGTATACTCCTACCTAACCAATGTATACTCCTACCTTACTACAATTAAACTTCTGACATATCAGAAAATACTTTCAAATTTCCCTATTATCTAATAAAAACAATACCTTCTGAGACGTTTTTATCTTTCAAATCTTTATTCTGCTATGAATTGTGGAAAGTCAAAACCCAAAACTCCACTTGTACATCATGATACAAAAACCATGTAAATAGGTATATAACCATGATTTACACATTCCTTCTTGTATAACATTCATCTATACTATTCAATTTTCTAATCTAAAACAAAAAGATATCAATCAAACAATATCAAAACAATATAATAATGATCTTGCTACCTTCGTTTCCCTAAAGGCGAACCTTAATAATAACAATCCACATACTACAATGAAATACCAAATAAACTGCTAGCTACACATTTCGGCGTAGCAGTCAAAACTAACTGATACGAAAAAGCTACATTCAAACACATTAAAAAATACACATCGGTAGAAAATGATGAACTGATAACATGAACACATAACAGGTCTACATCGACTATCTCATCGGATAGAATAGTTACTGACACCGATCAATGTTGGTATTCTTTATTACTAAACTTAAAGCGTTGGATAAAAAAATAAAAACAAAAACAAATACTTTTACACACATCGTCTTCATTTTTCGTTTAAAGAAATGAACGTTTAAAAAATTTGATGAACTTTCGAACGCAAAAACCATTGCATTGCCTTCTCCTCCGTGCGGCTTTATGATGTCTTCCTTATGGTACAAAAACTCCACGAAGTAATAAAACCCCGTAAGATGGAGCTAGAGATTCTCCCTATACTAATACGGAAAAAATCATCCATTGACGAACTTCCCGAGATATTTTTTCTAAAGTTCTTTCTTTCAAAGTTAGGTAAGAAAAAAGCAAGATTTAGTATTAGTATAAGAAGATAATATAATAATATTAAGATTTGCCAGTGACAAAATATTTTTAGCTCACGATCTAAAAACCAATAAAGAGAACAGTACATGGACACATAAAGTTTCTTTTGGGCTGTACTGTATAGAAACCCTGGTTATAACAGACTATTTTTCCCATTTTCTCAGAAATTAGTTCTGTGATATGCAAATTGCTCCTTATTTTTTAGAAACAAGATAAAGCATTCTTGACTGATCCATCTGAAATCCGTGGAGTAAAGGCACAATGGAATCAGAAAGAAAAACGAAATTATTCAGTAATGTCTTTTTTCTCAAAATGTAAATTTTTGGTTCGGTCAACGTTGCATTCTGCATTCAATAATATAGTGTCATCTAGATTGTTTTAGAAAGTGCAAATGCTGTTTATGAATGAATGCTGTTACAATGTTTTGTTTCAATTTTTTTTTTTTTTTCCATCATATTATTTTCAGTCTTCTGTCATAGGAAAACCATCAAACTGAAATAGTCAGGAAAACATATCGTGAGATGCACACAAATCAAAGTGTTGCATTTGTCAAGGAAAAGGTATATAACTTCTTATGATCAATGAACAATTAAGTAAATAGCGAGGACTTAAAATTCACTGCATGTATATTGGTACCTAAATGTGATTTTTGTTTTGTAGCATCAGAAATGGCTTCCATTAGACCATGCTAGCATGAACATCATGGAAACAATTAACCTTTTAGATGATTTGGTTGATGAAAGTGATCCTGATGTGAGTTGAAATTAATAAAGAATTTCATAATTTGTAACCATGGAAACTGTAGAAATAAACCAGAATATTACCTTGTGTAGTTTATTGATAAGAATCTGTTTGCATTTCCTCTCAGTAAACAAAAACATTACTTTTCTTATTATTAGATTGGGTTACCAAATTCGATACATGCTTTTCAAACTGCAGAACGGATTCGGGAAAATTACCCAGATAGTGGTAGAAAGGATTTTTCTTCTTTTCATGGATACTACACAGCCCTCTCTATGTGAGAAAGGACTAGATAAAAAATGAACTGATTCAGAAGACTGCCGCTTAGGTGGTTAGTTTCATACAATTAGTATTCGATTGTCCCTGGAGAAATTAATATAAAATAATAAAATGAAATAATTATAAAAAAATGTGTTTTAAGCAGAGAGAGTAAAATTTTTGATTAAAAAATTTCACTATGTGCATATTAATTGGATCTCCTGTACATAGGACCTCACCTGAGATCCATAAAGTTAGAGATTACTTAAATTTTGATATATAATCTTAATTATTAAATTGATTCTAATAATGCTAATGTTTATCTGTCTATTACAAAAGATTTTGAACTGTTTTTCAATATTGAAAATTTATATAATCAAATAATGATGTGGAACTAAGCAGATATCAATTGGCAATTCTGTCTGGTTCACTTCCTGTATTGCTGTAAAACAGGTTTTTCTCATTACCAAATTATAAATTTGATCCTAATTTTTGTTTTTCATATGCAATTTTCCAAATTATCCTTAAAGTAATATTATATTTAGATTGGTATCAACTGACTGGACTCATACATGACCTTGGAAAGGTCTTGGCTCTGTGGGGAGAACCACAGGTATTTGGTGGTGTTTTTATTCCATTCTGTGCTACTTAAAACCTATAAAATAGACACGTTTTGTAAAAGCTGCAAAAGAAGTTTGTATACTCTGCAAACACTGTATTATAAATATAAAAACATTAGAAAGGTATGGTTTATTTTCAGTGGTCTGTTGTTGGAGATACTTTTCCTGTTGGATGTCAATTTCAAGATGCATGTGTCTTTAATGAGTATTTCAAAGGAAATTCAGATTATCACAATCCCTTATACAAGTAAATTATGTTTAGCATTTTTAGCATTTTAAGTGGGAAACATGAAAGCCTTGATACCTGCCTTGTCTTCCTCTCTTTATCCTTTATGTTATTCTTTGATATATACCGTTAATACAGGGTGACCACGACTCCTGGAAACTCACTTATAGAAAAGACTGAATTTTTTTTACTTAGTTGTGTGAGCCGTTTTTGAACTTATTAAAATTCTTGTTTGTTAGAACGAGTTCACCCCTAAAAAAAGCTATAAAAAATAATCTTGGAAAAACTCCTGTTTGATTCTTGAAATTGAATGACCGGAATAGGAATTTGTAGGTAATTTGTGTGACCATGAAACAGCAGGTTACAAGTATGAAAGGTCTATCATTAGTATTTGATGACCCTTTTTCCAATAAATAAGCCAATGAAAGTGCCTACTTCAATATATAACAGAACCATGGTCAGTTCTTTATGAATCAAAATAAAGTAAAGCTGATAAAATGACAACTTGATTAATTCTAGAATTTCCTGGAAATCCAAAGAAAAAAGCATTATTTGAAATGACCTATAAAATCCCATGTGTTCATTTCTTATTGAGAACTTATCCTGTAACTTAACACAAAAAACTTTCGTTGCAGCACTAAATGTGGTATATATGAAGAAAACTGTGGTCTTGATAACATTCTGATGTCTTGGGGGCACGATGGTAAGTGTTTCAGAATTATCGAGGTAAATAAAATAGAAGGAATAAGAATTGACGTAAAAGCGAATGGCTCCAAAGAATTCGTATGACCTTTTAAGGACTACAGTATACTACCTTTAAATATGACACTCTATATGGAGAAAGATAAAACTTCAACCGTTCCCACTTATAGGGAGAATTTACTTGTTTTGATTGTAGTCAAATACTTAAAAGTCTCAGCTTTTATGCAAGAGTCATGCGTCTTATCCACCACCTAACTCCACACCACCTAACTCCACACCACCTAACCACAGTAGGACTTGTCGAAGGGGATTAAGAAATTTATTTTATAAAGGTTTATAATTATAGCAGGTTTCAAATAAAAGTGTATGGCCGGAGATGTTCTTCGATTTCTGAAAATATTGTCACTTCTGAAAACCATTGCTGTCAAGCAATGCGATAAAATTGTTCAAAAATGTATCTTTGATCTTTACAGTGTTTTCTTTTAGAATACTTGTATCAAGTCTTGAGAACCAATAACGCAAAACTTCCTGAGGAGGCTTTCTATTTCATAAGATTTCATTCATTTTACCCATATCATGAGGCTGGGGCCTATCAATACTTATGTAATGAAAAAGACCAAAAATTGCGCGACCAGTTGAAGGAGTTCAGGTGAGCTTTTAATTCTGTATTTATATCATAAACATTTTCTTACTGGCGAAAGTGTTGGTCGTAAAAATTATTATTTTAAGGTTCCCAAACTTTTCCGGTGAGTCCAACTTACAATCTTTCCGTTTAGCTCGTTTGATTTGTACTCGAAGAACGAAGAGCTCCCTGATGTGGAAGCGTTGAAAAGTTACTACCAAACGTTAATTGATAAATACATACCTGGTGATTTGAAATGGTAAACAAAAAACCCAATCCGTCAGCAATCCTTTTGTTAATTATACGTATTGGAATGTATTTTTGATAAGCACTTTTTTGTACGTTGGAGTTGGTTTTTAAAGAAAATCTCGTTGAATAGTTGATTGAATAGCTGACTTTGATGATCTAGAGGGAGAACATCTCAACTTGGATTTATGGCTACCGTGGTGTTTGAAAATTTATGAAAATTTATGATGCACACATTCGCTGATTTATATGCGCTAATACAACTCATTATTCCTCACAATATTTCAAGTCCCTAAAATTAGAATTTGTTATGTTTTCTGTAACTTTCGCTAATGTTGGTTCCTTCCTTCTTGCTATCGTGTTCGGATAAGTACTGTATTAACAAAAGCGCACAAAAGATTTTTTCTCAGCTCTGGTCTCCTTAATGCGTTTTTTGGATAATGTGCTGATTGGGGAAACAAAGAATCTATTTTACCTTTGATTGTTTTATTTGTTAACTTAAAGGTCACGTCAGATTTTAATTTAGTTTATTTAATAGTTTACCGTCTAACACATACAGGTAATGTATGATTTTCAGACCACCAAAGTTCGTGGTAGTAATTTGTTATTTGTTTTGGTCAGTGAGAGCAATTGTTTGGTTATGTCTCCTTCTTTCAAGGTCTGCAAAAGCTAGAAGAAGAAACAGTTACTCGAGTATAATACATCTTGAAACACACACACTAACGTTTTTAAACAAACTCAATCTGCACTTGATTAAATAGAGTAAATGGGTTCATGTTTAAAACGAACGCACACAAGACATGACCACAAATGCATGCCTGTGCTGCCATAGCCTGATCATGTAGTGTAAGCACGAAAATTTGATTGAATGAACTGGTTCCAGCGTAACTCATCTTAAGATTAGCTTGATTGACCTAACCATTTTTTTTAATACTTTTTGTAAGAAAGAAAAATAATAATTTAACAAACTTTGATTGTCTTACTATTCATAACACGTTTTCATTGGTCACATGATCAATACCACATTGTCGGGGGTGTATTAACATGCGGTCGACGTGCAGTAGAAATTATGATACATTAAAAAACAAATATTACAAAACTCAATACTTTCAGAAGGTTTCGAGATCAAATTTCCAATGAATTTCAGACTTTTAAGCAAAAACTTCCCCTCTTTTAACAAATCCTCTGAAAATCTCTCGATATAACGAACTGATTTCCACGTCCCTTCACGGTACGTTATAGCGAAATTCTACTGTATCAGAAAGACTGACGTTTTCATTGGGAATTTTTACGGAAGACTAGATGTTTGAGAAAACAGTGAACCAAGAAAAAAATGCATCTATGCAATGTGAATATATGCAGTATTGCAGGGATAAATAAATGAGCCCTTCAGCCGATTTCGAAATTGGGTACGTGAATGTGGATCCGCCGGTCGATTCACCGCTGCTACGTTCTCACTTATCAATTCCGCCGCTCTGAAATAATTTCATTTCGCCAGCTTACTGCAGTGGCATTCTGTACCCTGTACCCCCTGATAAGATTCATTCCCTAAAGGAGAAATGAAGTATTAATGTTTGTGGATAGTGTGCATCTTGATTAAATGGATCATCAAAATAGACAAAAATTGACGAAATTCAATTAGACATCTAATAAGAGTGTGTTAATCTAACAAGATAACAAGACGACAGTCTCTCTTTTCGTTTGAAAGAACGAGGCATTGCATAACCATTACCTCGTTTAACCTTGACAGAAATAACAAGGTTTTCACCGCAAACTAGTGATGCTCGCATCTTGATACATTAACCTATAGTAAGTAAAACCAATCACACCCAGAAAAACACAGATTCAATCATTCGAACTAAGACCGATTAAAAGTGACATATATTGGAAATAAATATGTAAATATGTAAAAAGTAGGACGAAAAGAATTAAATTTCAAATTCGAACATCTACTTATATTCGAAAACTAGTATTAGTTAATGTATTAGTATAACTTTTTTCAAATTTGAAACCAGCAATATTGAATTGTTCTCCATGAAAATTTTCATGAAAATTGAAGCACTTTTAATATTTCTAGACTTTTAGATGGTACAATAAGAAATGGGACTATTTCAACTTTGATGAAGCCTTAAAATTGTCTTAACTTTTCAACTTTCAAGCCTAAAAAGGTTCTTAATATGTTCTTAAATTATACACCATTGAATATCTAAAATCCGAAAATTCAACGAATTTCTTATTGTTCAAATGAGGGATTCCAAATGCTGACTTCATCATACTGCAACCCTCAGTTCTACTTATAACAGTTCATTATCTTTAACAGGCATAAGGCTTTCTGCATGCCTTGCTGAAAATTCATACCTCGCTCAAATGGATTTTGATTTACATAATTATTTCAGGTTTGTGTTGATGAACTCACAAAATTAAGGTTTCATATTATTATTATTATTATTAAGCAATATTTATACAGGTTGCAATACATACATATTCACATATATACATATTTACACTTCAACAAACTTAATTGCTGCTATCAATGTGTGACCTGTTGCTAAGTACTTAATGTATAATATATATCAAATTAAAAGCATATAAAAACTATTTATTTACGATAAAAGTGTAAAACTATAATGTTTTAAAATGTTCTTCTAGTAAAACATCAAAATTGGTATCGGAAGATCTGATTGTAATAGGCAAGTCGTTGTACACCTTTGCTCCCTGATATTTAAACGCTTTTTTACCGAACTCCAACTTGATTTTAGGGAGTTTCAAAAGTCTATTTTTGTTTCTAGTGTTCATATCACGAGTGTTCACAGAAAAATAACCATGTAAGTTACTGCAAACATCGTCCTTTATACACCGTTTCACCATTTTACAAGCTCTTTTCTTCCTCGTTTTTTCAATACTAGTTACTTTCGCGTTTCCCCCGATAGTTGTTTTAGCTCTCTTTTCGATGGATTTCAACTTACGCTGTTGTGTTGCAGTAAGCTGGAGTTGTATCAGCGTGCTGTACAGGAGAATTGGTACGATTACCATTTCAAATATTCTATGGGCAGCATCCTTGTTTAAGTACTGTCTCATTTTCTTCAGAAGATTTAAACGACCAGTTGCCTTTTTGTACGCCTTTTCAAAGTTCTTATCAAGCGTTAACGATTGATCAAGGGTGGTGCCAAGATAACAATATGCATCGGTGTGATTGATTGGTTCCCCATTCATTGTTAGTTCCATTGTTTTCTTTTGGGAGAGACGTTTCGCTGTACCAAAAAGCATCGACTCTGTTTTGCCTGGTTTCAAATTGACGATCAGTTCATTTTCTTCGAAATACTTTTCTAAGATTTTAATTTCATAGTTCAGAACGTTTTCAATCTCCTCAGCATTACAATGTGAATAATAAATAACAGTATCGTCGGCGTACTGAATGCATTTGGACTTCTGAAGTTGTTCCGGAAAGTCGTTAAAGAATATCAAAAAAATAAGTGGTCCCAATATAGATCCTTGCGGTACTCCACATGAGAGATGGAAGTCTGATGGCCGTTGACCACCAATTGTGACTAATTGCTTTCTGGAAAATAAATAATCTGTAAACCATTGCAATTCTGTAGCTGAGATTCCATACGATTGAAGCTTTTTCAACACCAAACTGTGATTTATAGTGTCAAAAGCCTTACTCAGGTCTAGAAACAGGGCGCCGGTCAGTTTACCATTGTCTCCATTTTGTCTGATTTCATCCACGAAGATCGTTGTTGCGATGTCAGTAGATCGTTTAGCTCGGTAGCCAAACTGGTAACTGTTCAGCAGTTTGTTACTTTCCAGGTACGACGTTAATTGGGTATGTACAGCCTTTTCCAATACTTTGGATAAGACAGGTAGTACCGAAATCGGTCTGAAGTTCTCAACTTTTGATGCATCACCTGATTTGTAGATTGGTACGATTTTTCCAGTTTTCCATATTTCTGGGACTGTACTGGTATGGAGAGATAAATTGACAATGTGATGAAGTGGTTTAGCTATGGAGTTTCCACAATCCTTCAGCAGCCTTGCAGGGAGTTCATCGACACCTGTTGCTTTGTTCTTTTTCAATGACTTCAGAAAGCTTTTAACAAACACCATGGGCACATAACGAAATTTGAAAGTTCTACGAGTACGTTTTGTGTCAAAAGGTGATGGTTTCCATATGCAATCTTTGAGCTTGAACGTTACTTTTTTAAGGTTTGACACCACGGATGAAAAGTAATCTCTGAAGCTTTCAGCTTTACGTTTGTTTCTGGTTACATCATTTATAGTGTTAGAATTAGTGCTGCATTTTGTTGGAAAAATTCCTTTTACTGCCTTCCAAAAAGATTTTGGGTTGTTGATATTTTTGTTTAACAGGTTTTTCGTAAATAACGCTTTCGATTTTCTCATCATGATGTTGCATTGGTTTCTCAATATTCGGTACTTTTCCCAATCCATTGCATTATTGGTTTTCCTAGCTTTCCTTAGCCGTCTGTCTCTTTCATTCATCGTATTTTTGATGTTTTCAGTCATCCATTCGCACGGTTTACTTTTAGTTCGTTTTGTTACAACAGGTGCATGTTTGTCAAAAATGTTTTTTGCTATAAAGTTAAAAATGTTCACGGCATCATTTACATTTTTCGCGGTTAGTACTGGTATCCAGTTTACTTTTTCAAAGTCGGACTTCATTTTGTCAGCATCATACGTTCGATAATTTCTACACGTTATATTTTTGGTAGGAAATTTCTTGTGATTGATTTTTCTTACGCAAGCTACCATATCATGATCACTCAAACTTGTTGCTATGACATCACTGGACACAATGTTTTCAGGTTTATTTGTTGCAATAATGTCAATGAGTGATGTTGTTTCCTTTGTTACACGAGTCGGGTCTTTTATAATTTGTGTTAAGCCGTTTTGATGAATGATTGATTTGAGGTCATTATTTTCATTTGATTTTAAGTAGTCTACATTCATATCTCCCAGTAGTATTAACTCCTTTGATTCATTACAATAAGATGATAATGCCTCTTCGAATGTTTCATTGAAGTTCTTTGACAAATATTTTGAGGAGTTTGGAGGCCTGTAATGAGTAGCAATAATAATGTTAGTTGAATTGTTGACGATTATTTCTATGACAATATTTTCGAGATCTTTTTCCAAATCAAATCGCCGAATATAATTTATTCTTTCTCGAACATAAACTGCGACACCTCCACCGATTCCTTTACTTCGATTTCTGTTCTCAAAATTATAGCCTGATATCTTGTACAATTCTGCATTATTTTCATTCGCAGTAATGTGTGTTTCGGATAGTGTTAACACATCAATGTTTTTGTGTGATAAAATTTCTTGAACCCCACAAAAATTGTGCAAAAGTCCACGAATGTTTTGATGTAGAATATTCAAACCTTTTGTCTTTAAAAATTCTTTGATAGCGGTCTTTTTATCATCAATAATTGTCTCACGATTTCCATTTTGCAGTAGTAAACAAACTAGAACGATAAACATGACCGTCCTCATTGCCGCCATTATTATTCCAACAGCTAATGATGAATGACTGTATGAATTTTTTTTTACAGCATCATAGAATTCAAGTGAAATGAACAGACAATAAGATGCCCTTACTGGCAAAAGAATTTTTGTATACAAGCTGCAAAAAGGCTTTTTCTTAACCTCACCATTAATTTATTAGTGCAAATTTTAATGGAAATTAAAGCACTTTTCAATTTGTTCAAACTTTGCCAGAATCGTTTTGTACTCTCTTGTTTAACAATACGATTTTTAGCTACAGAGCAAGCAAAGTCCGCCAAAGTCAAGTCCGCGCGGACGATTCCGCCTCGTGTAAAATAGGCTTACGCAGAAGGCCAAAAAAAAAAAACAAAAAAAAAACACGGTTGCAAGGTCTTTCATGCTTACGCAGAAAGCCGTAAGCCAAATATGGTGTAACATTGTAGATTATATATATGTGGAATATTTTGTGGAGAAGTAAGTAAGACAACTGGAAGTACTTTCGATTTAACATCATGTTTATGAGTCAACAGAAATAATAGTCTTATCACCAAAATCCAATAAAAAAGAGCACCCGTAAAGAAAGGCTAATAAACAAGGGGGATACGGATTTCTCGAAGGGAATTGCTAAATTAAAATCATCAAAACGTAAAAATATGTTATATTTGCTTTCAGAAGGTCCTTTATTTCAACAACATTATAAGGTTTCTTATACACTGGCTCGCTCTTGGTATGAATGTGAAATACATTCGTTTCACAAAGTTTCAAAATTGCACAAAGGGCACCCCTCTCCCCTCTAGGTCTTGTAGTTAAATGTACGCCAGGTCTATCAGTCAAGTGAATACAGTATATAGAATAAAATTATTGAATGCAAGAAATTTACTTGCAGCTCAGAAAATATATTTTAACTTCGCGAATGAGAATTTTTTTCTTCTTCTAGCGACAAATAAATTTCGCGGTCCAAACCGCCAAAATTTCTTGCATTAAAGTACTCAAAATTCTGTAAACAAAAAATCACAAACACCACCAATTAAACAAATTGTAATAAATGAAGAGCCAATGATATTGTGCATCCATACAAAGTAAAAACTCCAATGTATCCGAATGCACCTCTTAATCGTTTCTCAGGATCTAAGAACAGAAGGACACCGAAAATGTGTGTATCACCATTAATGAATATTATTTTCAGACACGTTTATGGATTTTACTCAAAATGTTGACATGTGTTTAAAAGTCAGGATTGTGAATTTAAGATACTATATTTCCTTGAATTAGCACCTTCCAGAGAATAAGCACCCCTCCTGGATGTCCGATTTTTAAATAAGAGCCCCTTGCATAAAGCATCCCTTCTCCCCACTCCGCAAAAAAAGAATGGAAATTTATTTTAACTGTTATATTAATACATATTTTCAAAAAAAGTATATCATAATATCATAATCTATGCAAGCGCCTCACTATAATAAGGGCCCAGGGCGCTTATTCAAGGAAATGCGTTAAGAGAGTTTATCAGATCAGAATAACAATTGGGGATAAATATATTGTATACTGCAAGTTCTTTAATTTCCTAAACTTTATCAAAAGCAGATCCATCCAACATTTGCAAAAATTAAAGAACAGAATAGGATAAAAAATGAAAAAATATGGCTAACTAACTTAAGATTAACACTTTAACATAATGAATCATACCTCCTGTAGAATAACCAATAGCATACACTATACGACTCACAACCCACAACATACCAGCACCTGTCGAAAGGATCTAAAATTCAAGAGAATGAAGAAAATCATCTTGCAAAGATTCAAATCTCACTGTTGTTCTATTATACAGTACAGCCCGGAAGAAACTTAACACATTTGTGACGGAATGAATTTTAACATGAAAACACAAAAGCTTTTCGTGAACGGTTTGTACGTTACATGAAGTCATTATGAAGATCTTTTGTATTCTAGGCAGTTTGTTTAGACACAGATTGAGTTGAACATGAAAATGCATGTTAACTGAGGCCAGGATCAGAAATATGTTCGGTTTGTTTCAACTGCCCAAATCCAGGAATTTTCAGGCAGAGAGGTGGTAATTTTTGGTCATTATACGACAATATTTTATGGTTTAGAAAAAAAACATACCATTTTTTTTCTCCCTGCAGTCTCTCAATTTGGCGAAATAAACATAATCAATGTAGTTTTTTGTTTTTGTTTAACAAGGAATATTATACTATCGGTAACCAAAAGTTCTTCCAGTATTAATAAAACATACTGTTGCACTGCCAAGGTGATCCCAACGTTACAGCTCACCCAGGGATTGATCTAATATACTAAGACTAGTGTAGTGTGTAAAAACATTTTACAGTTTTTCTCCATAATTTGTTTTTACACGCAATACTGCCATGATAAATCTGTGTATATACAAAAATTGTTGTGTTTCTCCATGTTGGAATTATATCATATTTAATACAAATATTTTGGATCGATCATTCAAAGAATGCTATTTTCCCTATTTTTAGTGCTATTTGGCCTATTTAGAGATTTCTAAAGTTGTACAGTTAAACTAAAAGCTAAAATTCCAATGTTCAGAGATTTAGAAAAGAGACAATAAAACGTATACTCCTACCTAAGCACGATAAAACTTCTAATATATAAGAAAATACCTTCAAATTTCCCTATTAACTAAAGCTAACAAAAACAATACCTTCTCAGACGTTTTTATCTTTCAATTCTTTATTCTGCTATGAATTGTGGAAATGTCAAAACCCAAAACTCCACTTGGGCATCATGATACAAAAACCATGTAAATATTTATGTAATCACTCTCTTCTTGCATAACATTCATCTATACTATTCAATTTTTCTAATATTCTAAAACAAAAATATATCAATCAAACACTATCAAAACAATATAATAATGATCTTGCTACCTACCTACCTTAATAATAACAATCCACACACTACAATGAAATACCAAATAAACTGCTAGCTGAACATTTCAGCATAGTAGTCAAATCTAACTGATATGAAAAAGCTACGTATAAACACATTAAAAAAATAGACATCGGTAGAAAATGATAAACTGATAACACATAACAGGTTTACATTGACTATCTCGTCGGATAGAATAGTTACTGATACCGATCAATGTTGTTATTCTTTATTACTGAACTTAAAGCGTTGAATAAAAATATTAAAACAAAAACAAAAATTCAACATGCAGCGTCTTCATTTCTCTTTAAAGAAATGGACGTTGAGAAAATTTGATGAACTTTCAAACGCAAAAAACATTGCGTTGTGTTCTCCTCCGGGCGGCTTTATGATGTCTTCCTTAAGGTACAACAATCCATGAAGTAATAAAAACCCGTAAGATGAAGCTAGACATGATTCTCCTAATGGGAGATTCTCCCTACACTAATACGGAAAAAACAAACATCCATTGACGAACTTCCCGAGAAATTTTACCTAACGTTCTTTCTTTAAAAGTTAGGTAAGATAAAAGCAAGATTGCGTATTAGTATAAGAAGATTAGGGAAGAGAAAAACGTTGATACAAGGTTGGTACAAGGTGCAAGGTTCGTACACAATAAAAAGCTTCAATTATGACAGAGATTTTCTCATTACTGTAAATCTGCCTCTTGGAGAAAAAAATCCAAATTTTTTGATAAACACACACCCACCCCTAATTTTAAGGTATATATTGGCCCAAACCAAACATATTTCTGATCCCAGCACAAACAAAAGACTGTTAACTTCTAAAGACACGATCCTTTGTGAAAGCCAATTATCTTATGCAAACACATAAATTTTCTTTCAGGCTGTACTGTAAAGCTTGGATCCCATGAATGAAAATAGGAGATAGAAATGAGATAGAAATGAGAATGAGACAGGATTTTCAGACAAACTAGAAGCAAAGATGTTCACACGACAGATTTTGTTATCACAATTGTTTCTCACACATTTTCATGAGATTGCTGATATTTTAATTTTGAAGAAAAGACTGCTTCTTGTTTTATTATTTTGTCAGGTTCAGAGAAAAAATAAGATGTGTTCATAAGCTACGTTGAAAAACTGAGAAAACTATAGAAAGTTTCACTTCTTTGTCCAAGAGTTAACACTTCATGATTCTTCGCATGCATTTGCTACGTTCTTTGTATCCCTCGTCCGATTGGTTAGAGCATTCACACCTGATTGAATTATCTCAAATTCCTATCTCATATTTTTGTTTGTGGGAACCAATCTTAAATGTCATTTAATTTTTACTATTAGTTCAGTTTACCGGATGCTGGATACCACCAAGTAATAAGCACATTAGTGTTTGGGCATAAGATTCCAATCTAGACAAAATAAAGTTGGATTTATATGATTCATAGAATTTCAAAGAACTTAAGAGCGGTGAAACTGGAACAAAAGGAAAATTTGTTGCTGCTAATATATATGAAATTCCACGTTATTCTAATATCAATTAACGTACGTGTTTTGGTGAGCCCTTTGAATGCAATTGAATATTTTCTTTTTATCATCGGTCGTATACATAGTCGGATACTAAAATAAGTAAAACATAAGTAATGAAATATGTTGAGTCAAACAAACTTTTATAAATAAATGTTAATGTCTTTTGCCATACACCTTGCATGTTCCCTTTTAGTGCAAAGATAAGATTTTTCATTTCATCTATTATAGATAATTGCAATCTCACTTATCCCACCTACAATTGGGCGTAAGGAAGCGCAAAACATGGCATGTACTATTTTCTCCTAATTTCGTGAGCATGCCTGTAATTTCATGAAATCATGAATAATATGCTTCTATGTTTGTAATTTTAAGAAAATACCTATATAGAGTTTCTGCTTCTCCTTAGCTTTCCTATAATGTATAGTTTTATATGGTTACTGTGTAAACTTACAAATGTTCTCAAGGAAAAAGAACAGTATGTGCACATTGCCACCAATTTGACCTCAAAAATCACCGTAAAATGTGTTCAAGCAATTTACACGGCACTATGGGACCCATGTTGACAATTTTTAGATGGCTGTTTGATCCCCTACCAAGAGGTTGAGGATTTAGCAATTGATTTATAGAAATCACGGAATTAGGTGAATCACAAGGTTAGCAGATCTTACATACGCAAGCTGAGTTGTCCAATAAATAGAGATTAGTATTACGAAGTAATAGTCCAACGTCAGATGGCACATTGCATTGAACCCTTAAAAAAAGAATGTGACACTTGGGAGAAAAAATCTTGAGAACCAAAATAGGAATAACTGATGTTAATTGGGGTCCGTGATATATATTGGCCAAGGGAACGGTTAAAATTGTGACATCTCATTCCCACCCCCCAATGTCAATAAAATCTTTGAACAGCAATATCTCTCTTTAACGGTTTGTCGTCAACCCAACAATCAATTATTTTATTTTATTTTTCGTCACTCTTTTGGGCAAGGCTGGCGCTAAAACTGGGATGATGAACTGGGAAAATGAACCGTTATAAAATTTTAACACACTATATACCAGTTTATTCTATTTATCATTATGGCTTTTGGACATGTCAGATGAGCAAGATGATGGAATTCTGCTGTTTGTGTTGTTGTTATCTCAGAAAATAATATATATCATCAATTTAAAAGTACGAGATCGCTGCTGCTGGGGTTTATATTATACAACTTACCGGTACATCATACTTTTTGCGAGCCATAGAGACCTTGATCCCCAAGTATGTCAGCATAACAATAGATGAGAAACCCGTAAGAACGACATAACCGTATTCTTTTGGCAATGTTACAGTTGTTACCGACTCCATCTTAGATGATCGAACAACAACCCAACAGCACGTGCAACAGCAGTGGGTAACGGTAGTGTTCCGTCTCAAGTTCAATCACAATCTTCGTTTTTTTCTCGTGGTGGTTTAATCTTCATAAAACCTAAATTAAGTTAAGCAACATAAAGCAACAAGCCTCAAAACTGTAATTTTTCCGCCTGGGTGCCTCAGTGATTAAATGTATTTTGGAATCAAATTTGAGGATGCAATGAGCTAAACTCAAAATATACTTGCCATGAAAGTCAAACCTGGAATGGAAGAGCATTTTGAGGAACTTCGTGTAAACAAAACCTAAGGCTTGGTTCACATACACAAGGGTCAAGACTTACCAGTTGCAAGTCCGGGTGTGTGTGTGTGTTTGGGGGTGGGGGGGGGGGCGTAGAGAGAATAAACAGAATTACTTAACTTGAATACTTTCTTACTTATACCTCACATCTCTCATTCGTAGTTATTAAATATTATAGAGTTTGTATTTTTTTACTTCCGTGTGAACCAACCTTAAATGCCGTGTTTAAAAGTGAGACCTCTTTCCCCATAACTTCTCTTTTCAATTCAAATATCCCAATGACGAAATTCGGGTTTAAAACTTGAAGTTTATCAAATAGGAAAAATATACAGTTGTTATCAAAGATTTCCACTATTCAATAACTCAAATGATCATAAAAATATGTTTTTATCAGTCTGAATGCAGGGCTTATGTCAGGGTACCAGAATCTGTGCAATGGCCAGTTTGGCCTCGTGTGTTATGTTCATGATGCTGATCGCTTCGAAGTTGGTTCGAAGTTTCTGTATCAGATCCACTCGGTATGTAAAACTGTAAAACTACAGTGAGTAAATTGCAGCGTATGCTCCCCTTCTTTCCCATTATGCTGAAATCTCAGTCTGAAATTAATCAACCAATCATCCATTAATAATCAACCATTTTGTCATTTTTGAAGGAATGAGATGAGAGTTTATATCAATATAATGTAGCTAGGCCCTTTTGGATTCTCAACTACAACTTGTGATCTGATCTGAAGAGTCATTATTACAATAATAAAAGATAGATTTTTTTTAATAGACATTAGCATTCTCAAACTTGTTTTGTTCGGAATAAGTTTTCAATAAACCTGAACATTCGGAAGTCATCTATTTTGGAATCAAAAAGTAGAGGGACATACACTTGCCAACTTTCATTATTTGTAATGCGTGACAATTTATTACGTATTGGATAAACTGTGTCAGGCACCATGGTTGGAGGGCAAAGAAAATTTTGAAGAATATAAGCCCTTAAACAGCCCCACATTTTGGACTTATATTTACAGTCAAATAATGAATCAAAGAAAATAATATTGATATTGACATGAAATTTATATTTAGTCAGAATCTTTTCTTTTTCTCTGAAGGTTCTTGTTGTTTTGAAGTCCCCTTTTTTATTTACCTTCTATCTCTCCAATCATGAAAATTCAACGAATGTTTTCATCTGGTGAGGTCAAAAAAATTATGTGATGAAAAATCATGGATTGTGGAGCAACATCTCATTGTGTTCATGACAACCTACTTCGAAAGATCTGTTGCCGTAATAAATAAAAAATGTGTAAAGCGTCCTTATGGTATAATGTTAATATAATAGATGAGAAGTCAAAAATCCAATTTTTTTTTAAATTTGGGACTTTTCTTAAAAATGTTCAATGTTGGTCTATCGCAGGACAACGAGCCAAAACGTGTACCTGTCCCCCAGGATGCGGGATAGTTGGCAAGTATGAGGGGGGTCATCCTCTGGGCGTGTCCACTCGGACGCAGGTTGTTTGCCAAGTGCCTAGCATCGGCCAACCTCGAACTCAGGGTCTCTTGCCTTTTCGATATACGGCCATGCGTATACTTTGAGTTTATAATCAGGTTATTATGATGCTATATTCGGCCCTGCTAAGGAAATAGCGCCATGAAAACTTAGGATGCCATTGTAATTTCCGGATAAGGATGCTGTCCGGATAGTGGTCACCCCCTCTATATTCCAAGTCTCAAATATCGGAGTTGTACAAAATGTCATTGTGTTACTATACCTTTCCTTTTGTTTGAATGTGTTGTCAAAATCAACTTCGCCAAGCTTAAAAAAACTTCTGATTATGACCTCCCCCTCCTCTTATGGTGAACATACTGTAGTCCTGTCTTTTGGTTTATTGCCTTTTTGTGTACACTTTCACCATGCATATACCTACCGTAAGGCTTTCACCCCTTTACCCTATACTACCTCTTTTAGCTTTGGAAGTTCACTACTGTATAAGTGTGACAAACTTGGTGAGTTTTTACGACATGAGAACAAATAGTTGTACTTGATTGTACATTTTTCTCAACATTGAAAAAGGCAGTAAACTTACTTACTCACCCTAAATTTAATGGCAGAACCAGATAGACCATGAAAAACAGTAGGTGAGGCTCCAACAATACGAAAAACTGCAAACAAGCTGGTTCATTAAACTGATACAAACACCAACTGGATGGTCAAAAGGATCAGACTTTTAATGCATAGATATAATAAACGCAATCTCAAAAAAGTGCAATCTGAAACTTATCAAGGCATGGACAACTATCTTTTGTATGATTTTGTATTTTACCTGACAATGTAAGCTTGTACTTACAAAAAGCTTTGTAAAAATGTCTCTTTTTTATATATATTTTGTTCCGCTTCAGCGTTTTTATGAGCTGTTTACTGTTTAAACTTGACATGTATTTATATGAATTAGCTTCCATTCCTTGTTTTCCAAAGGAAATATGTTAAAATCATGCTTAATTTATGCTGCAGGAAAATTTATATGTGCCAAATCAAAGATAAAGTCAGCCGTGCAAGAATTAATAGTGGAAATTATTGTCCAGTAGTTTCAACTCATTATTAAGAATTAATAGTGGAAATTATTGTGCAGTAGTTTCAACTCATTATTAAGAATTAATAGTGGAAATTATTGTGCAGTAGTTTCAACTCATTATTAAGGGTTTCCTTGTATGATAAATTTAAGAACCTAGCTACTAAATTGATTTTTATAACATTTGCAATGACAATCAAATTATTTTGAGGTTTCAACTGTTAGCACCATCTTTTAAGATGTGTCTTAATTTCGAAGTAAAGGAAAATTAAAGTGTCTTTTTATCGAGATGGAGAAAACTTCTTCCTTACATTCCCTACTATTTTATGCCATCACTACCCTCTAACATGTACAATTTGTGCTTTTATCAATGAAGCATTTTTGATGAGTTTAATTTCATCAGTATGGATTTCATGTTTTAGATAGATAGTCTGGTTGTATATTGTTTCTGAATTAAGCAAATGGACAATTTGAATATCTGAACAAAACAAGGTCATCTTACAATCGTTTTCTTTTTCGAAACTTATGTAATTGATTTACAATGGCAGCTGCGATTGCAACATCAGCCACTAGTGAAGAAAGTGACTTATTGCGTGTCACTCCACTTGGAGCTGGACAAGAAGTGGGGAGATCATGTATTTTTATTGAATTCAAGGGCAAAAAAGTCCTTTTAGATCTTGGAATTCATCCTGGATATAATGGGCTAGATTCGTTACCATTTATTGATGAAATTGATCCAGAAGAAGTTGATTTATTATTGATCAGTCATTTTCATCTTGATCACTGTGGTAAGCCATTTTGATAATTCATTCCAGATGATGTAACAGCAAACTTCATTATGGAGCTGGTTGCTTTGTTAGCTTGAGTCGAAATCCTCACAGAATAATATTGATACCTTTCTCTTACCAATGTTTAGGTGGTTTACCTTGGTTCTTGGAAAAAACACATTTCAAAGGTCGTGTATTTATGACGCATCCCACAAAGGCCATATATAGGTAAGAGACTGCAAGGGAATTTTTCAATGTTAGAAAAGAAGTTTCCCTCCAAGCTGGAAGTCAACCTAAGGTGATTATATCAATGTTAAAGATATTACTATTTAAAACTGATAGGAGTTTTATGGTCGAAGTAACATGTTAGGTTGTTTGTTTATTTATCCCTTGTTAAAATCCTGACATGATCCTATAAGATCCCGTAAGATTCTACAGAGTTAAGTGCTCATTGATGAAATTTCAAAACACAGCTACCACCATTCATCTATATTTTGGTGTATACACCTATATTGAACATTGCGTACATCCCTCTGAATGACCTTTACGTTCAGCTTTCACTTTGGTTCTTCCGACGTCCTAAAAATTGCTGCTTGTTTTAAGATTATTTAAATTGGAATTGCTTCATTACAATCTGAAATACCAACTTAGCATTATGACATCTGTTTAGATGGTTGTTAGCAGATTACATAAAAGTGAGCAATCTCTCGGCAGATCAAATGTTGTACACAGAAAAGGATCTAGAGAAGAGTATGGAAAAAATTGAAACCATGCATTTTCACCAGGAAAAAGAAGTTAGCGGTATTAAATTTTGGGCATACAATGCTGGACACGTGCTTGGTGCTGCCATGTTTATGATAGAAATTGCTGGTGTTAATGTTCTATATACTGGGGACTTCTCACGACAGGAAGACCGTCACTTAATGTCTGCTGAAATCCCGTCAATCAGTCCAGACGTCCTCATAATGGAATCTACGTATGGAACACACGTCCATGAGAAACGAGATGAACGAGAGAAGCGTTTTACGAATACAGTTCATAGTGTTATCAGTCGAGGTGGTAGATGTCTTATCCCGGTATTTGCGTTAGGAAGAGCGCAGGAACTTTTGCTTATTTTGGATGAATACTGGAATCAACATCCTGAATTACAAGACGTTCCTGTATATTATGCTTCGTCACTGGCCAAAAAATGCATGGCTGTATACCAAACATACATTGGTGCCATGAACGATCGTATTCGAAGACAGATTTCAATATCAAACCCCTTCGTTTTTAAACATATATCTAATTTGAAGGGAATAGACTCGTTTGATGATATCGGACCATCAGTTGTTATGGCCAGTCCAGGTTTGTTAACATTTAATTTTCATACATTTTGCGGTGGAACGGGATCTTAATGAAATTCGATTTGAATGGTTTTGCCGTGGTACAATCGATTCGAAAAAAGTTCGAAATAGCGAATAAATTCGATATTCCAAATTTCTCAATTTTTTCCATTTCAATATCTTTTACCCCATTACATTTATCTTGCACAGTCTTGACGATCAATTTTCTTTTCGGCATCTTCTCAGTGTACTCGAGATGGCATTTTCAATGCATGTTTGTTCGTCTTGTAATAGTACTATATTTATTTTTAGGAATGATGCAAAGTGGACTTTCACGCGAGTTATTTGAAACATGGTGTACCGACCCGCGTAATGGTGTCATTATCGCTGGTTACTGTGTTGAGGGAACGCTAGCGAAAGATTTGATGTCCGAACCAGAAGAAGTTGTTGCGATGAATGGACAAAGAATGAAAAGAAATATGTCTGTCGACTATATATCTTTTTCTGCGCATGCGGATTACGAACAAATCAATGAGTTTGTCAATATCTTAAAACCACCCCACATTATATTAAATCATGGAGAACAGAATGAAATGGGTCGGTTGAAAGCAGCCTTGATTCGTGATTTCGAAGACAAGGGCTTAAATAACATCCAAGTGTATAATCCGAAAAATTGTCAAAGTGTAGAGTTGCATTTTCGTGGTGAGAAAATGGCGAAAGTGATCGGTAGCTTGGCATCAGGTAAACCTGAGCATGGAAAAAACGTGTCAGGAATCCTTTTAAAGCGCGGTTTCAATTATCATATCATGGCACCTGGTGATCTCCAAAATTACACGGACCTACAAACTAGTTCAATAACGCAGCGCCAAATCATTAATTATCACGCTTCATTTAGTTTGTTACAATCGAATCTCAAACAGTTTTGTGGGACGGTTGACCATTTCATTCATAACGGTAAACCGGCTCTCGGTCTTTTTGACAATAACATAATCGTATACCAAGAACGAAATGCTGTTGTTGTTGAATGGTTGGCTAATCCATTAAACGACATGTATGCCGACGCGACGCTGATAGTGATCATGGAAGTCGAAGCTGAACCGACACGTGCAAAAGTGCCGAATACTTTGCCATCTGGTAATTTTCATCAGCATTTGATTAAGCTGTTGAACTCAAAATACGGTGAGAAGAATGTAATCGAAAGTGAACAAGGAGATATGGTGACAGTTGATGTGGATGGAATCGTTGCTGTTATTGATTTAGAAACATTGTCAGTTGATTGCTCAGATGAATCCATCAAACATTTGGTTGCTACCATCGTCAATAATTTGAATACAGCTATAACGCCACTAACCGGATAATAGATTGTTTAACGCCGCCGCCAAGCTTACCTTGTTGTGAATGCGTGACTATTTATTCGAGACCTGTCAGGTTATGGATGATATACCAGTGTTTCTTTTTGACTATGCAAAGGACGCAAACAGACCAAATGAAGAATTCTTTTAACTGCTGTTGTAAAGTATTTGTTATGAAATAAAAGATCGTTCATTTGGAAGAATTTTTTCTTGTTGATGATTATTATGTGTAACTGATAACAAGGGTAGATCGATAGCAGTGAAGTAGGTAAATGTATCAAGAAGAAACAACTAAAACAACTATGGTAAGCTAGTTATTCTAAAAAAATACTTGGTAAGCAGATATGAAATATATCTTGGTAAGAATGGTGAGAATACATAAATTTGAATATAAAAACTAAAATGAAAGATTAATGTACATAGATTTCAAAAAGAAAGTCTTTTATAAAGAGTTTCTCACAACTTATACAGATATAAACATTTTTCGTAATAACATTAATACTGCGCCATGCTTGATCAGTCCATTGAAGCTCACACAATCCATCTAAATTTTATCAGCTTTCAAGTTGTGAAAACAATGTACAGTAGAATCTCTATTATAACGAACCCTGAGGGGAAGATGAAATCAGCTCGTTAAGGGAGGGGAGAAGGAACCGGGTTCGTTATGTCACTGGTTCACTGTAGTATCGTTTCGGGAAATGTTGATTATCGGAACTATTTTAAACATCTTGGTTTTTCATCCTGTCAAATTATTCTCTATTATCTCCATAATATTTGACGCCGTTTAAATTACATTTCGTGATTATTTATGATGTTATATCTCCATAAAATTTGGCGTCGTTTAACTACATTTCCATATTTGTTCAACTGACATTTTCTCCTCACCTTTGTTGTTTGTGGTGTTAACCCTATAAATTTCATCTGGGTTAGTGAGGTTAGAGTAAAATAATACCTCGTTCTTTCAAACATTCTTTTGGAGGCTTTTCACCGTAAATTTAGAGGAAAAATTAGAAGATACTGCTCGTGATTATGTATGATGATACTTGTCAAACATGACATTGATAATGTTTTTAATTTCAACATAAGCATTTCCCACAGAACCCAACAACGCAATCAAAATTATGAGAACGAATAATAATTCTTTCCACACAGGAAGTGATCCATGTAAACGAGCATAAAAAACAACAGGCAGGATGATACCAAGCAACGCAGCAAACGAACCACCAACAAAGGAAAGAACAGGTCCAAATGCCGGGATAACAATTGCTATGAATAAAATCAAGACCATCCACGTCGTTCTAATAAGTACACGCTTCCATCCAAAAGCTAGAAGAAGAAACAGTTACTCGAGTATAATACATCTTGAAACACACACACTAACGTTTTTAAACAAACTCAATCTGTACTTGATTAAATAGCGTAAATGAAGCCATACATTACCTGTTGGGATGCCGACTATTCCTTCAAATTGTTGATAAATAGGGTTCATGTTTAAAACGAACGCACACAAGACATGACCACAAATGCATGCCTGTGCTGCCATACACATGGTCCTGAATAGATGGTTCGTGAAATAAAGCTCCAAATATGACAAGGTAGTTAGCAAATCTTCGCGAATCAAATCACCCAGAACAATATAAGCTGCTAAAGGAGTCAATATGTAGATTAATGAGATGACGAAGTAACCAATTGATATGGACGTAATGAATTTATCAGGATCCTTCATATCGTTTTGAATGGTTGGGAAAATGGAAATACCACCGAAACCGAATAGAACAGTACCAAATGCATGAAGAAATCCTTCACCAGTCTTCTTTAAGTTTTTAACGTTATCCACTTGGTAACCGGATATATAACCAAGCATAACAGCTATAAGAGCAACAGCAACTCCACTTGTAGCCATAGCCAAAAATCCTATCCCTTTGAAATCTTTTGGTGTTCCCAAAAATGTGAAAGGTAGCAAGAATAACCCACAGATACAGAACCAGATTCGTAATTGAGTTCTATACGAATAATGATCCCATGGCGATGTGGGAAAAAGTTCTAAGAAGATTTCTCCAGCAAGTAAGATAAAAACAATGCAACTTAAAACTTGATTGACAGCTAACGAAAATGTGGTGATCAGCATTCCACCTCTACCTGTTGCTCTAAGCCCAAGTCGTGGGTACGGGTCACGTAAATTGGAACGGTCTTCATTTTTCATCATTTGTGCACAAGCTTTAGCAAGCAAGATTCCACAGTAGCACATTAAACAGGAGCAGAATATAAACAATGGAACTCCAAGGTATCCAACTAACTTCATGGCGTACGGCAACGCCACAACACCCGCTCCAATGACGTCACCAATTACAAAGAATATTGAAGTCATAACAGATAAGCCTTTTTCATTTTCGGCATGAGTAGATTGTTTTTCGGGCTGCTGTGACAAGTCCAATTTTTTGCATTCGGTTTCCGTATTATTTTCACAATTTCGTTTTTCATCCTCTTTCCCTCCTGTACCTGGAATCAAACAAAGTGAACAGATACTGGTTTGTCGGAATAATTTTAATAGGATTGTTTTTCTTCGTTGTATCCTCGTTTTTATACCGGTATTTCGAAGGTAGGTGAGGCGTTTATTGGAGGGCGGCGTTTAGGAGGGGAAGGCGTTTATTTCGCCTTTTGGTGATGTTATTGGGAGATAACTGCCAACAAGTAAACAAAAATTTTAGACATGTCTTGTTATATTTTTATCTTATAAATCAATTCCCTTATCCTCCTCCTCCTCATCCGATAGATGGAAAAATATCCTTTCTAATTGAAAGCGAAAGGTTTTTGCACGAGATGATAAGCTTATTGCAATTAACCTCTCATAAGGGGCTGTGCTTTTTACAGGAGATTACAAGTTCGCTTACTCCGCATAAGATCCCGTTCCACCACAAAAGTGATTTTAAAGTGAATTTCTTATTTTCGTAGCGGCCTTATATTATATTGATATCAAATATCCCAACTTATTTGGTAAATCGAGTTAAAACTTATTTTTCACGTAACTAATAGAAATTTTCCACGTTTTTGCCAAATGCACAATATTTTATTAGATTATATAAGATAACATAGATTATGTTACGGAAATTTAATGGCATTAATACGCTTCTCCGTAAATAAGTATTGCTGTTAACTATCCTGTTCGTCTCCATTTCTTGTAAAAAAAAGTCTTTGGAAAAATGTGGTTCCTTTTTTTTACATTTTGTTATTCTTCACTTAGCCATTGAAATTCAGACCGTCGCCCTTTTTACCAGACCAACTAAAATTTGTTGGACTTCTATCCCTTCTCTCCATATCATCTTGTGTATTCCTGATGTACACTCCGCTCTTCAACAATCTTTTCAAGATCTAATCATACCTGTTCCATCTCCTTCTGAAGTGCTCTCTGTATCCATTACCTCTAGTTTCTGTTAGATTATCTTCATGCTTCTTTCCTTTTGATGCTATAATACAAGAAAACAAAAATATTCCGACATTATACCGGTGAAATATGTTTGATCGAAATATGCTAATTAGTGCTAATGCTCAATATGAGTGTGTTTTGTAACGCATCGTTGATTTTCTTCGAAACAGTATAAATAATTTATTTTTTAAAATGTTGTTTATACAACCTCGATCCTAGGTCGTTTTCCTTCTCTTGCATTCATATCGGACATTCGTAACATTCTCTCGACATGAATGTCCGAGAGAGAAAAAGCCCTGAGACCGAGGTTGTTTGTTTATAATCAGTTGTGTTTTAAAAATCTTTCATTTTGTGAAATATTGGTTTCCAAATGAGCAGACATAATGTGTAAACGATAACTGATCACTACATTTGCTTTTCTGCAGAGCACGCAGTATTTAGCAATTCACTGTGCCGATAAAGTCTAGAGAATTCTGCTAAACAACTGTTGAAAACAACCCTGTATGGAAGTTTTTACCATTGGACTGAAAAGATTATTTTTAAACTCTTTTTCGCGGGAGTTTTTCCTCAGAAACTTTTTCAAAAAATAATAGAAGTTTTCGAGCTAAATATTTAAGCGGCTGTCAGCGGCGGATCAAGCGCTATGACGTCTTTGATACAGCCGGTCAAATTGATGGCATGTCAGTGGTGGGGAAAGGATTAATGTAAAATCCATAATTTGGCAAAAAATTTAATTGTTAATGTATTTCATTTTTTTCTTTCTTTCTGAAATAGTTTTATTTTTTTGGTCAGTATGTTTCAACTAATAGACAAATGACAGACTGATGGGAAAACGAGATGAAAACAGCATTTCTCTGCAGGATATTGAGAAATAAACTATTAAAAAAACCCGTCGTATTGAGAACAGCTATATATGAGGTATAAGAAAGGTGGTGTAATATTTTTTAAATAGCACTTCCTTAGGCATTAATTTTAACACGTGGGAAGCTACAACAAGGCTTTCTAATAGGGTGCGTCCCAAAAAGATAAAGCCATTTTAAAAGGAAATTTCCTGTTCTATAATCCATTAAATTTGAAGATAATGAGTTTTCCTCGTTATAAAATATCGGATCTGGCTTGATTTTCTCATGTCCATATTTTTGTCTTTCTTGAGAGATATAATTAGCCCAGAGATATATACCTATTATCGAAGCCTATCAAAAAGGGTTTGAGTTTAGAAATCCCAAGTATGCTTTGCTAAAGTAATCTTATTGAAAAGCACATTCAATGCATTAGTGAAATTAATTTTGCTCAACATTATATATTTTGCCACATTTCGTTTAAATTTCACCCCATTCCTACCCAATGAGAATTCTTCCCTTATAATTCTAAATGTTTTTTTTATCATTTCTTTCTGATAATAATTACCAGCGGGGTAGTGATTTACTAATCGTCACCTAGTTTCCATATTTGATTGGTTTGTGATTGTGAGTGATAGAGTGCTTTGTCTGGAAAAAGCTTAAGTTAATATTTGCAACTTCATCTCTCTCTCTCTCTCACACACACACACACACACACACACACACACACACACACACACACACACACACACACACACACACCATTTCATCGATCATTTCAAGTAAAAAAGATCCGGGAACGAGATTGGATGTCTGATAATCTGGTCTATATGTCTTTTGTGTTTAACTAAATGGAGAATGTGGACGTGATTTGTAAGCTGATCAATTGAGAGCTGAACAAACCGGAAATTCAAAATATCTGAAACCGTTATATACGCGTCTTATCGACTGAAAAGAGCTTCACGTGCTTAGTTTCCGTCAATAAGAATCACGTAGATAAATTATGAAGGAGGATTAATGAACTGTGAACAGTAAATAATACTCAGTATTAAAAACGAGCCATGTATTGGAAAATTGTTTTGACAAAGATAGTTGCATGTGAAATTGGTACGGATCATTAATTTGATGCTTGAATCAGTTATTCAAAACGTAAACAAGTTTGCTCGGAAAAAATCGAGTTTAAAAACAAAAAAAACGAAAAGTGTTTTTGCAGAAGAAAAGAATCGCTCATCTAGTTGATGATGAGTACGAAAGCATGAATTTAACTTTACCACTCTCCAAAAACGAAGGAGGAAATAATTCAAGGCGGCAAGTCAGACAATTTCATTCGAAGGTTGAAATTTACTCTCAGTTTAGAGCTTCCGTAATCATAAACAGGAAAACTTTTGGTATAAAATTGTGACTTTTGGGATGATCACGTGTTTTAATTGATGTTTCATTTGCATTTCATAATTATGGAATAGTCGTTACAAAAATTAAATGATCTTCAATAGATGTGTAGTGGTTTTTAATGATTTAATGTCTATAATTTTAACAAAATTACGAAATTCATAACTTTACTGAACGATGGCCAATTTAGTTCCTTAGAGTCTGCTCAACTAAAAATTTCCATTTTGATGAACACAATAAATATCATTAAAAACACTCGGCTGTAGTTGAAGTGCAACCTCATGTTGGTTGTCCACTTTCTCTGCAATAAAAGTAAACGAATTTATTAAATATCTACTGATTGAAAAAAAAACACATTTATGACCCCCTCTTCCATCCCCCCTCCCATTCAAGATTAAAATCAATAACAACAACAACAACAACAACAACAACAACAACAATAAATAACAGGTTATAACAAGTTTCAAAGAACATCATTCAAATATAACGGTCTATCACTTGATTGACGTTTCTAACGGCCATTACGTAAGTTGAAGAAAGAAAAAAATAGAAAAGGTGTCGTTTGCTTTAGACAGTGGTCGAGCATAGATTTTCAGCGTTCTGAAAGCATCTGCACTTGATAAGTCGGCCCTTCAGTTGTGTGTTTACTTATAAGATACTGTGAATCGATATTACTGTAACACTCTATAAGCATTTCGAAGTAAATGAATGTTATTAGCCTTTTTGCGAGTTGTTTGAAATAAACGGAAAAGACATTCTAAAAATTAGAGTTTTGTGGTACATAATAGAACAAAAATCCTTAGAATTTACCCCATTGTTTTGACATTTTTTTTAAAAAAAACCCGAGGTGATTTAACAAGAAAGTTCTATTAGTGAGCGAGACAACCAAAGACGATGTGCACAGCTTGGTAAAAAAATCTTATTAAGAACATGCTATCGTGAATGTTGTTTGAAGAAAAAAATATAATAATTGAAATTTGAGAGAAGAAAATGGAAAGTTTAGGACGGTGCTTTTGTTTCAAGGTAAGATGTACGATGCTCTCCATGACTGTTTGAACAATATTTGTTGATTTCATACAAACGCTGATCAATTCTGATAGAATCTCGTTACGCAGTGACATGGGTACCATAAGCTTGATTATTAGTAATAGAATCAAGGACGCAAAAACGTTTGGTAAAACAACAAAACTTTCAACAGAAGAAGTGTGGAGTAGCGAGTACATGACGCATTATGACGTTAATATATTTAATTTTCAGATGACAGGGAAGTAAAGAAATAATGAAATACTGTTCCGTGCACAAGTGTGTAGGAAGTTATGTGTGATGGAACTTGTTAGCGCCGCTCCCGCTCCCATAATCCCCGCCCAAAAAGTTGGCTACGTGATGGTATATTTAAAATAAACGATCTCAAAAATAGATCAATTTGTTTGTACGTCAGTACAAGGTGGAGCGGTCATAATTGTACAAAACTGCTGATTTTATAAAATATTTCAGTCAACAAAAATAGCTCCCTGTGGTATAGCGTGGTATGCCAGTCAAATATGTTCATTCTAGAGAACATGAACCATTCTGTAATAGGGGTGGATATAGAAACGTGTCATACAGAAATGATCGTGATTAAAAGGAAGTATTTGGCGTAATTTGGCTCCAGACTAATGGCAAGCACACATTTGTGGAATGGTGGTTACGCTGATGTCAGCATTAACTGTCAAATTCATTACTATGATTAAAATTACTAAAATCGAAAAGCAACTTCTCAGACGATATATTTGCTAATTTCCTTGTGGTCTTTCATCAAATTAATTTTTTTCTTTGAAGGTGAACATGATAAATATGAAATGAAAGAACAGAAGAAATAAAAAGCGATATTATAAAAAGTAAGAGCATGTCATCATTCCATGGATCAAATAGGAGTTTCTACAAGCTGGAAAGTCTCTTCATGTTAACTCCCTCTCGAAGTTATGGGGTAATATAACATTTTCCGTCCCGCCTAATGTTATCACGTTGTCAAAACCATAATTACTAATAGCAATTACCTGACTAGACTCACATATGATCTATTTCTTAATCATCTAGGCTTGTGTTGCTATATGAATTATTTTTAAATTTAAAGTCATGAGTTTAAGTCCACCTGTTCTTCCAAATCCTTGTAAGCTTTTTTGAAATCTATTGCTAATTAACGCTTTTAAAGACTGAGATTAACGTTTTAATGGTAATTGAGTGGAACGTTACTATAGAGCTATCCATGAGTAAATGAACTGACAGAAGTGGTTTAAATAAACATAAAATTTGAAGTCTGATTCCTCAAGCGTCTACTTTTATTTTTGTACATTTTTATAAAGGCTTATGAGCATATCTGAAAAGTTCTCTATATTTAGCAAATGAAATGTTTTTATAAATAAAATGATAGAAAAATAAATACCTGAATTTGCAGCTAATTTTTCCAAGGCTAAACAATGCGAAAAAAAATCTGCATTTCCTCCTATGAGATGTGGCAAAGATATAATGTGTGAACCAAAAGGCACAGTAGTAGAGATCAACACTTTTCGGACAACTCTCTATAATTTCAACATTCACGGGACCGAACAAAATGATTCCAATCATAGTGTTCATACAGAGGTTCATTTAACATAGAAATCATAGGTGTAGGAGGGTCCTTTGAAATTAGGTCGAATTAGGGAGAGTTCATAGAGGTTAGACTGTATATTCTGCTTTTGGATTTTTTGTTGCTATTTTTTGTTTGTGTTTTTTTCTGTTACGTAACATTCAAGTATGCATGTCTCGATTGGAAAATCATCCAAACTAACGTTCTGTAAAATAATGTTCTGCAAAATAACGTATGTTTCCTATCCACATTCAATAAGCAAAATATTTGATGGTTTTCAAAACGAATTGTCATCAAGAATAATATTAATTTTGTGTCGGGATAAACTTCATTTTATTCCGGGGGTGGGTTTGAACGAAAATTAATTACACATCTATTTATCCGGATGAAACAAGCAGATGGAATCAAATAAATGACCAAGTTTTTAGTGATTTAACATTTTTTTTAAATTACTTGCGGGGGAAAATTTACCAACTATTTAATGTTTTAACAGTCGTAAATAGTGATTAACAGTAATTTGTCCCTTTTTCTCAAATTGTATTGAAAAAACGCAGACTTTCGTTCGTGAATGACTCTTAATTTTTGTCGATTTTGTGTTGCATTATGGGAAATGAATTCCGTTGCATGTATTATAAAGAGAAATAAGATAACAAGTTGAAAATGTTATTCTCGTTAGAGTAGTGTACTTCAAAAGACATCCGGCAACTAGATAGGAAAAGTCTTGTATAAAAAGGAAGTGATTTATATGTAAGATTACTGAGAAGACGATAATTATTGTACTATTGTGAATAAAGAAGAGAAGAGTCTATCATGTGGATGGTAAAATATATTTTCTTTTTCATTCGTATAAATCTAGCCTATAACCTAGCCTATAATCTAGCCTATATCCATTTGCTGTAGCGAAATATTCCAAAACATTATATACTTCTTTATGTTTTTTTTGTGATGGATTTATTTTGCAAAATAAACCCGAATGGATACCAAAACAGATGAAAAAAGCTACATGAAACTTTCCAATAAAAGTTTTTGAGAAAAATTTTCCTTTTTCATGTTGATATGACATATAAGGACGCGTTCAGTACATGAATTTGATCGCATGTTCCTTTGCGACAGATCCAGTAGTGTCGCAAAACACTCGGAAAACTTTAAAATAAGTTGCAACAAAAAACAATTTAGTAACAAATACTTAAGTGTATCTGAAGTGTATCTACATACCTATCGGGGGAATAAACTTGTTTGGTTAAATGTTTGGTTCATTTCGCCCGATTTTTCCCGCAAGGTATTCTTTACAACGCCCGAACGTTGCTCATACATTAAAACGAAGATGTTTGTTTTTGATGGGTAGCTAGAAACGCGTCCCACACCTGCATATTTTAATCTTCATGCTAATATTTTTAAAAATAACAGCTTAAAAGTAACAGAATTTGGTCATCAGCCTTCGTCATATAATTTATTGTTCCCCTCATTATGAATTAAATACCAGTGGTTAAAAATCAATATCGAAGTTTATTTTTATTTTATTCTACTATTTTAGAACATCAAAAAATACGTATTGAGTCTCGTAATATCGACAGTCTTATTCGCCAAACTTTATGAATCAAAACCAGTCTTCCCTCTGACGAGAGAGCGAAGATTTAGCGGATCGACAAATAGCGGCAGTGCAAGAAAGGAAATTCGTTTACTCATAAAGGATTTATTGCCAAAGAAAGATGAAAATATTCTGGATCGATTTGCTCGAGAGACAGATAAAATATTTGTGGAACAGATAAGAGCAAAGCGTAAGAAGCGAGAATTCGGCTGTGTTGCCTACACAAATCGCAGAACTGTTCGAATGCTCAGTAAAACAGGATTTTTCTTGGAAATTTTATCGTCTGGAAAAGTTGGTGGCCATGTTAATAAAACCCTATATAGTAAGTCAGCGTTTCATTTTAATTCCATTTTTGTCAACTTATACATTATTTCAAGACTGTTTCTTCTTTCTCCACCATTTGCTTTACTCTTACTTACCCAATCTTCTAACTATTACTACTACTACTACAGAATTTTACTTTTCATTGCTCCATAAATTTACTCAAAGACCTCATGTTCAGAAGTCAAAGAACAGTGTTGTATCCAACAAAGGGATTTTTAATGAATTAACATAATTATTAACATAATCTATACCTATAGATTTTGATAACATTTTTGACCCATTGTATCCAATAGATCCTCCTTATCCCCGGAGAAAAGCATTATTATTATTATTACTTTTTGTCGGACAAAATTTTCGACATCTGAAGATATTTTTGTCCTTTTCTAAAACTTAAATTGAATTTAATTCATAGAAATTTGACACTTAAAATAGCATGGCTTATGGGACATCAGAAATCTATCTTTCGAGTCTGATATTGTTCATGCTATGGAAAGTTTCTTAGTTGAAGAAAGGACTTTTCGGGGGAAAACAAAAAGAAAAGATTAGGTTCAATTTGAATTTGGACAACATTTTTGTCACTATTGGCATAATTACTGTTATTTTTAATATTATTCAAAATTTAGTTAAATTCAAGACGCAAGAAAAACTATGCCGAAGGTCAAAAGTGCAGATGAGAATGATAATATTGACAAATAAAAAATTTTCTGCAAAAACATTTCATTCATTCATTTTGCTGACCATTCATAATGTTTTTGGAAATTTTTGCCTCCTTTTGACACTTGTTAAAAACATGACTTGTCACATGACTTGACACATGACTAGCCAAACACTATCTGCTTCTAATGATTAAACAATTTCCTAAAAAGTAACTAAACTTGGATCAGATCTAATCATTGTAAAAAATTGTGTAAAGAACGCTCAATATCCTAAACATACCATGCTTATGAGTCACTCAAACGATCATCTTGATATCATCATAAATCATGTGAATCTTTCGCCATTAAAACCATTCTGAAGCTCCAATGATTTGGAATTCAACCAGCTGTAAATACAGTGAAACGTGTCCAGTTTTTACCTATTTGTTTTCTCTTTTAGCTAAACTAGAACTACAGGTGATTACTGCGCATGTCAAACGAATTAAAAGCGTCAAGACAGGGAAATATTTAGCAATAAATGCTCAAGGAAGAGTTATTGCCAAGGTAACGTGAAAAACTATCAAAGTAAATATTTACATGGTTGAAATTCCCAAAATAGAGTTGTTAACATTTTAGGAATTTTGTTATAGGATGAATGCGATCGTGAAACATATTTTTATGAAGAGGTTTCAGAGAACATGAATTATTTATACAGCTCTATAAAATATCCTCGCCTAGAGTCTAGCTTGTCATGGTACATAGGACTAAGAAAGAAACATGGTAAAAAAAGTGTACAAGGACGAGTCAAACGAGCTTCAAGGACTTTGCCTGGAGAAAGTGCTACTCATTTTTCTGTACTGTTTGAGGGAAAAAGATAGTATATTATTCAGACCAGACAATTTGGATAAAGATCATTGAATTGATGGCGTTGAAAATAAAATTTAAAGAAAAAAATATGAAATATAATCATATTTTAATGATTCAAGTAAAATTGAATTAATCTGGATTGGAGTTAACTGCTAATATGAAATGTTTCTATTTGACTTATAACAAATTGTACCCCTTATTTATTTTTTGCAGTTGACCTCAAATGAAAAATATCCCAACGTAAATATTTATCCCGATCGGGAAAACATATAAAAACTGTCGTGTTTTCTCCCTTTGTCTGGCTACAAAGAAAAGTTGAGGAACGGCTGACAACGCATAAACAGAAGTTTGGCGAGGAAACGAGAGTTTTTTCTTCCGTTGATGTTATTTCTTCAAAAACCATCAGTAATCATCAAAAACTGTGATTATTGCATGTATCAACATTACTTCAGACATATCCGCGTCCTCCATTTTCTTTCACAGCAATGGAAGTTTTGTTTTGGCGAGAGATTGTCTTACAAACATAAATTAACAAAAAAACTCACATCTTACAAGATTCTCGATACTGCGTTACTGTTTCTTAGCAACCAACTTGTTGTTGTACGTTAGTTGTTGACTAACAAGTAGTAAAGACGCGCATATATGTAGACAGGTGACACCATTTTAGTTTTTTAAACGAAATAAAAAGTAAATAAACATTGCTTATTTGTTTTGTGAATCTATGTGACAGGCATATAAATTATGACTAGTTGATAATTTTAAAAGAAAAATTTGTTAAAACCTTTTATTTTTCCGGTCAACCGAATTATTTTTTTCTCTCGTTTTAACTTTTGAATGAAAATAATGTTTTGAGAAAATTTTAAAATTTAAGATTAATATTGTTTTATTTTGTTTTTGTTATATTTTGTTTTTGTTTATTTTTGTTTTTGTTTATTTTAATGACAAAGTATTTATTTCCAATGTATTTTATATAACAGAAAATGAAGTTAGCCCCAAAATGTTTTCCTTCTGCGATTTGATTATTGAAAAATAATTGAGACTTGCACCCTGGGTTTCCTTAGTCTTTTCAACCGCAAAGAAAGGGAAAAATATCTCCTTAAACCTGAAATATATAGTTTTTCACAAGTGCTTTAAGTTTTATAAGTTGTGAATTTCAGCGGGAAAGAAACTAAAGTTAGATTTTTTCTTTTGTATTTTTCTCTTTACGGAAGAAACAGAATATCCGGTGATTTAACATGTCAAACAGCTTGTCAAAACCAGACAATAATTCTTTTTCAATAGTCAATGTTTGTTCTCTGATCACTAAAAGAGAAAGAAGTAGACATAAACCTAGGGTTAGGAAAAAAAAGTTGAGGATTTTCTGTTAAAACTTAAAGGAGAGACGACGTGAATTACGTGATGGTTGTGTTTGTTTACTTTTTTTTACCGTCAGCCATAATATTCTCGCATCTCTCGCCTCAAATTGATTTTTGGTGCCTCACCATAAATCTTATGATCACGTGATTCGTGCCGTAACCCCTTTAAGTGTTAATTAGGTTATTTCCACGTTTTTCTTTTATTCTCTTAAAGGCACACCGAACTACCCAGGATTTATTTTTAATTTCGTGGGTCCCACGAAATTAAAATTTAAGCGAGAGAATATAGAAACAAAAATTACTAAGCTGTTTTCAGCAAACATTTAGTATTTAAGTGTAAATTTTCTTCTAAAACAGCACAATAACGCTGATACTATACAATAATGGCTGTTATGGCCATTTAGCTGAAAAATATGATTTTTAAAAGAAAGTTCTTTGAGGATTTCTCAAAGAAAGATAAATAGAACCAAGCAAAGTTCTGTAGAATTGCACAGAACATAACTAGAAATATTAAAGAATACATTTTTATTATATTCGTTGCACTAAACTGTGTCTGTGCATCGAATATTGCCACCAAAAAATGATGGTGATTCTTCTTTTAATTTCTCTCCATGTTGTTTTGATTTGAAAACGATGAAGAATTGTTGAAATAATACAGACTAGCTTACTTTCCACGGTCAACAAGTTAATGAAAGGCGCCATTAATTAAAATTATCATAAGTTCAAAATAAAAAAAGATCATTTTCTGGTCTGCATAATTCATGAGCATAAAGCAAGCAGAGACTTTTCCAGAGTGTTCGAACTCAAAATGCATGATACCCTGGGTAGTTCGGTATGCCTTTAATGGTCTTACTCTCCTCCATAAATTTCGTCTAGGTTTTAGATCCGCCACTGGAAACCAGGACCGGACAGTTATGAAATGTATAGGTGTGTAATTTACAGGGGATCATAATTTAAGATCAGTTCCCCTTTAAAAATGGCCGTCCCAATTCTTATGGAGGCATAAAAATTACGGGTTCGATGAGATTGCACCGTATTCTCGAATAATAAACGACGTGTCGATAACTTTCGAGAGGAGATGAATATGTTTTTAATAAAACCTATATTGTTGGTACCTTCAGGATCTTATCCGAAAAGTTATTATCACATGTTTCTTATGGTGGATCTAGACCATGAAATTAAAGATGACTTCACCGTTAGGAATTGTTAGCTTGAATGGTTGCTTTATGGAGGTCTGACCTGAAAATCAGATAGTTGTCGATGATAGTTACTCGATTAAATCGTCTTCAATCTAAACCTCAATATATTGACCCTTTGAACTTTTCTTGTCAGATTTAATTAAAAACTTTGAACAAATCATTGATATATCGGCCAGCTTTTGCTGAATTATATCAGACATTTTAATTTTGAAACGTCTGACTTTTTTCACTAATATTCAAGGTGATGTGTACAAACGTTGCGTAAGAATGCAGTGAAAGTTGCTCCATTATTGTTTGGCAATCTTCTTCGGGGACTTCTTGTATGCACCAAAATAGAAGGAACAAAAGAGTAAATGTTTTAAAAAAAGTTTTTTTCTGAGTAAAGCTGCATTTTTCCTCTGTCATTCACAAAAAACTTCAACTTGAAGTGGAGGGGTGTTTCTTTGAGATCTGGAGCTACATAAAACGTTTAATAATGATAATGCCACAAGACTATAGATTTCTTGTGGTGTTGTAAAGTCCTGACTTTTGTTATTAAGCAGGGTGGATCCAAAATTAGAAGGCTGCCTTGATGTCACATTTTTTCAGCATGACTGTTGACCTTCATTTACCATGAAAATTCTTTACTAGTTTCGTTGTGAACATTACTGGATTGTTGTTAATGAAAACATCATTAAAATTGATAAATTGTTCATAAGTTGAAGATATGTAAAGAGAAAAGAGTTCTTCATAAAGTTCGAACAGTGATCATGTGATCATAGTGTGGCAGGTGTGGTTGGTTAATGAGTAATCAATGAATGGTAACAATATCGATACAATATACTATTAACCCATTAGTGATGTCTATAGGGCAATATGGAAAATAAAGTTCTCTGATTGGCTAAAACGAACTAAACGAGGGGCATTATTCGCCAGTGTAGTTTTGTTTCTGTTTTGTCATCGCACTTAGACCTCAGGAAATTATTGTATTAATAATAAATGTGAGCGGGATGGAAAGTTTATGGTTAAAATTAATTTTGATTATGACATAGTCCTTAGAAACTTTCATGGTTTAGAAGTCTATTAACATCTGTTGGGATTTTTAACTTTTAACGTCATTATTTTGATTAAAAGTACGTTTCAAAATAACGTGCACATTTTTAAGATTGCTTGGCATTTAGCCAACTTTCAACTGATTTTAATAATTTTGGTTTCAACGAAAAGACATTAATCGACACTGTTATACGATGAAAATAAAGAGAGAAAATTAAATATGAAAAAATGAGGGGGGGGGAGGGGGGCTCATTACCGGGGGCATTCACACACACCTCTCAACCTATCGATAATCGAGATCCCGCCCGCTTACCGGGGAAATGTTTTTTCACAAATGAATGCAACGAATGTTATTTTTTATAGCATTTCTCAAGAGGGGTGAGATCTCGCCAAGTAGAGTAGGAAAGTTATCCCGCTTACAGAGGTTATTTTTATCCATATGAACAGCCCCTAACGAGATGCAAGAGAAGGTAAAAACTCCGGCCAATAGAATAGTAGAAGTAATAACTGATTGCTTAGTATCGAAATAATACTTATAAAGACATTGAAATACGATTAGAGGTCAAATCATTAGATTCTGTATTTTATACCACGAGATTTTGGTGATCAGGTAAACGATTAAAATTAGTCTGAAGAATACTTTACATTTTGGTTTCCATATTGATAAGATTGTGCCTCCGTCGAGCGTATTTTCAATAACAGCAAAACAATAGATGACACTGAGACATGTCCACGTTAATATTATTCGAATCTCTGTAGTTCGAACCTTCATAATTCGAACTCTCTCGCTTTAATTCGAACTAATTTCAAGGTCTCTTCACCTATGGTTTCTTTGTAAATATATCATATATCGAACAATTTTTTTGGCCCTTGGATGTTTGAATTACAGAGAGTGTACTGTATATCATCTTTTTTTCAAATTGAATTAATATGATCATAAAATGACTAGAGGAGTTTGGGCATTAAAGAGACAAAATGAACAGGCAGATGTCTCAATTGCCTTATTAAATACGTAGATGGACCATTATTGAAAATCTGGGTCAACGAGATAATTGAAAACAAAACATGTCGTCATGCAACTCATCTCATTGGAATAACCAATTTTCAAATTGGTTTAAGTCAGGAAAGCCATTCATAAATAAACAGTCAGCAGCATGAACGATTATTTGAAAGAGCAATGCAATATTCCTTTCAGCCGCAAGCAATTAGTGAAAATCCAAGCTGACTATTACAAATTCATATTAAGTTAAAAGCATCGTTTTCTGGAACAAAAACACATTTCTCCTTTTTATTGAATCATAACTATAAAAAGTCAAAAAAGTCTGAATTAATTGAAGATAAGTTTTTAGAAGGGCCGTTATAATCGCTGCTATCTTCATAAAATATAATATATACTACTTAAAAGAACATTATGGTTATATTCACAGAGTAGAAATGTCTCGATTGTGTGGTATGTTTCAACATTATTCGTTGTATGTCATGAGATATTTCCATGAACGTATTGAAACTGACCAATTGCAAAATATATTGGAACAAATGACTCTTTATAGAGGAAAATGATTGAAGATTTTGCATTTAATATCTATCAACAATTACGCCAGGCCTCATAAACCAATATCATCAGATGTTCTACGAACTGTTTCTTAGATATTTGGAAGTATGAATCACCCTAGAAATATTAAACGAAAAAACTGAAGAACTTAAGAAACAACAACAGCGACGAAGACAACAACAAAAAGTTATACTGTATCACAAATAAACACTGCTCTCTACCCAAATGAATAAGAAACAGAAAAAAATCATCGTGTCAACAAAAATATTCCTTATTATTTTCTAATGTTAATCTTTTGTTTTAAAGAACATTATTTGTGGATTTTAACTGATTTAACTGAATCAATAGTCATCGTTAGTAGTAACACAATCAGCAAAGCAGGAAGTGCTAAGGCTTTATAAATATTTTCCTTATGTTCTGTAATCGAAAGTAAAATATGATTAAATATTACGGATCGGTTCGAACACTTGGGCCAAGTCACAACGTGATTTATGTTCATGAATTATGCGTACCAAAAAATAATCTTTTTTTATTTTGAACTTATAATAATTATCTGCGCGCGCGAAGCGAACGCAGATATTGGTTTCATCGATCATCCTGGGATCCCAAAAACATTACAAAAATGACGTCACACTAAAAATCGTGACATTTCACACGAAGTCGTTTTGCAGCCCGATCATTTTCTTCGCGTGGTTTGATGACTAACTTTCGCATCAATTTTATTGAAAATTCTCATGTAGAATAATTCAATGGTTCGGATTTCGAATTTGGGAATCGTTTTCGATAATTTGGCCAAAAAAGGGCAATTCGGATAAAATTTGGACCAACTTTCGAAAGTGCTTCAATTTTTATGAATATTTGCACTAAGAACAATTCGATAGTGCTGGTTTTAAGTTTGTGAATCCTTTTTCATATTTTGGCCAAAAAAGGAAAATTCAGGCAAAATTTGAACCAACTTTCAAAATTTTAATGAAAATTTGCATACAGAACCAGGGATCTTTCTGTTTCCGCTGACGTCACTAAAGAAGATGCCGAAGAACATTGAGTATTATATTATATTATATTATATTCTGTTTTGGCGCAGGAAACAAAATGTGATAGAGCTGTGGACCACAAGTAGCTTTCCGTACTTAGATCTTTTTTTTCGGTTAAAAACATTTGCTTAAGTTTGTTAATACTCATTTCTCCACTCAATGAGATTTCAAGACGGAAGTATTTCTAGTTTTTATTAATCGCGCCTTTCATTAAACTGTGGAAAGTTAGCTAGTCTGTATTATTTCAACAATTCTTCATCGTATTCAAATCAAAACAACATGGAGAGAAGTTAAAAGAAGAATCACCATCAATTTTTGGTGGCAATATTCGATGCACAGACACAGTGCAACGGAGATAATAAAAATGTATTCATTAATATTTTTAGTTATGTTATATGCAATTCTACAGAACTTCTCTTGGGTCTATTTATCTTTCTTTGAGCAATCCTCAAAGACACTCTGGTAAACTTTTTACCAGAACTTTCTCTTAAAAATCATATTTTCCTGCTAAAAGGTTAGCAATAACAGCCATTATTAAATAACAAAAGCGTTACTGTGCTGTTTTAGAAGAAAATTTACACTTAAATACTAAATTTTTGGTGAAAACAGGTTAGTAATTTCTATTTGTATATTCTCTCGCTTAAATTTTAATTAAAATAAACCCTGGGTAGTCCGGTATAACATCAGTCACCATAACAACAACTTTACCCATTGCACAAATTACGTCACAACGTGAAAATCTTTTAGAATCAAGGATATAAATTTGGGAATCTTTTTTTGAATTTCCTATCCGAAAATGTAGATTTCGTGTCAAAAAGAAAATCATGATGACGATCTGGAAAACTTGAAATATTTTTTGAAAATAGTTGGCTAATGAAGGGATAAGTAACGTTTTTAAAATGAAAAAAAAATATTTGATAGCAAATTAGGACCGCAAATTGTCTATTTCACTAAACCACATTCACATAGTATAATTTATGAGCTTCACAGTTGGCACGTATTGTGGTTTTGAAGTTTTTCATTGATTAAAAAGCGTTATGATTCCTCTTTGCAAATGCAAATTTGCAAAAGTCCGTAATGTTGAGATTTTGACCGTCTTCGTGTTGAGAAAAAACAGAAAAATTTCAAATTCTTATAGCGATGGTAAACAAACAAACAAGCAAACAACAACAACAATAACAAAAGGTTACGTAGGCAAGCGAGTAGAGAGAGACATCTATTTTGATTTGCCTTCAACAATCAATACCATAATTTTTTTTGATTTAATTTAAGTTGAGATGAAACAGAGCGATGGCGATTTATTAAGTTAAGTAATTTCCTCGTTGCAGAACATTTACGTAATCCAGCAATAAAGAAAGTCAACATTAAAATGCATACTATGTGACCTCTTCACCACACAAAGAGTCTTCATGTCGCCGTATATGCTGTAAACCGAAAAGACCATAAGATCAGCCGATTTCCTCCGACACAGTATCAAATAAATTTTGCCTGCAGATAACGAGATGATATTAATTGTTCCTAATTATCATTTTTTTCTCAATTAGCTTCTCAATTAAGTGTGGAAAACCATCAATCAAAAAAACGTCATTTATCAATCAGAATTAGTCAGGTATAATTTTTGTTAAAGTAACTAATATATTTCAGACGAGCTTATGCTGTTATTAGTGGTTTTTTGACAATTTGTGTTTTTAATTCACAGAAGTGCTCGTATTCTTCCTCAAATACGAAATGGCAGCTTAGTAATAAAGCGGTTCTTTTTTTTAAATGGTTTTTATTTATTCATTTAACAAGAGAATAATGAATACGAGGCTGGTGAGTTGATTCTTATATTTTCTATCATGTATACGTATCAGACGGGATGAAAGCTGCATTGGAAAGTTCATAAATAGTCTAAAAAAGCGTTTATTTGTTGAAGATCTCTTTCGAATTCTACCTTGACGGATTTTATTTCTTTGTTTCTTTGTTAGTACATATTTCTTTTACCTTTCCACCGTTCGTTGAACTTTTCAAGGATTCCAAATATTGGAATGAGTCCAATTGGTAATGGAATGAGTCCAAGATATGTCGTCATTTTGAACTACTAATAACCTCTGATTGATCATTCTATAAAAATTTCAAAACATAAGAAAAGAACGGACGGTAATTGTGCGGACTCGTTTGATAGTTAACAATATGATACTTTCTTTCTAACAGTAATATTATCGCTCCAAGTAACAATGTTTGCATGATTAGTGAAAATTAGCTTTAATAATTCCGATGTAACAAAGAATTCTTGCCAATCAGATAATTTGTTTATATTTTTAAACTGTATCCATTTGCAACTTTCTTTTCTAAACTTCTCCGTTGAATTGTCTTAGAAAAGCGTTTGAAAGAAGGAGGCATCACGTGACCTCATTACTCAAACAATTTTTACAAAGCTTACACCACAAACTTTGCTGGTTTGAAATCGGTAGATGCATCAATATGCCTGCGCTCAAAAGGACATTCGATCTTTTGTGCGTAGAGGATCAATGTGGGTGCTGCGCAGCTGTGAGCTAAAGGCCACTATGTTCGCAAGCGAAAGTTTTATAAACATATAGCGGCTTGTTACTCATGAAAACTAAAATCATAGAATAATGAACTAGGCGCGGTACCATGTTATAGAGTTCGAAAAGCTGATCAAAAAAATGTATATGATTATATGTTTACGATGAACCGTTACCGAGATATCATTGCTCAAAGGTTTTATTGACGTCATGATGTGACGTCACAGGTTCCAAAAGTCCCCAAAACTATGCCACATATCTCGTGGTCAATTTAGACCCCAAATTATGTCAGTTATTGGCATTTGTTTTCGAAATATTTGGCCCTAAACGATACTTTCTTTTGGGCACGCCATGTTTTCACTTTGTGGTGCCGACTCACGTCAGATTATCAACATTATATTTGTATCCATAGCGATTGTCCCAATGTCCAAACTTATTTATTTAATAGAGTAAAAATTTCAAAAATACTGAATCAAGGTGTTCCCAAGATTTTAGACACATTTTTTCGCCTGCGGTATAGAGATTTTTCGTATTACTGCCAAATGGTACGGTACTGCGCAAAAAGAGTTTCACTTACTTGACTTAAAAGCGAGCCAAATCAAACCAGTAATAAAATTTTTCTCATAAACCTGCTGTGTGCCAAATATTTCTGAAAACATTAAACCATCATAAATACTTGAAGGAGGTATTAAATCCAAAAAAGGAAAATCCATTATGCTTTTCAACTTCCTTACTATAGTAAAGGTTGGAAACTCTGGAATAAACTTGATAGTCAAGTATACACCCTAGAACATTATGGTCTCAAAAGAAAAATAACATTTATTTTCTTATAGCGGTCATTTGGTTCAAACAACACAATACTTCTATTGTTTCTTCTGTTCTTCAATTTTCTGAGTGCAGCACCTATAACCAAGGGAAAACCAAGCAAGAATGGTAATATAAAGACAATCGATACACCTCAAAAGTTGGATCTAGTCATCAGAAAGATTTTGAAAGATTTACTCAGTCGCGCTATAAAAAAACACAAAGAGGGAGATCCTATAGACATTCCAATCGTTAACAAACGTCTTGTTCATCTACTCAGTAAAACCGGATTCTTTTTGGCGATGACATCTTCAGGGAAAGTCATTGGGAACACCAACATCACAAAAGATAGTAAGATCTATTTTTTAATTTTTTTAGAAGATTCTTCTGACTTTTCATGGGAAGCGGTTTACAATGACCTAAGCATTAGCCTACCAAAGCTTTCATGAATACACAGCTTCCATTCAAAGGATTTTTTTCAGTCTGAAATTGCAGATCATGTATTCAATCCCTTTAACAAATAACATACTCGGTGAGACCCGTTCTTGAAAATTCTCCATTTTTAATGTTTTGTTTGTTTGGTAGCACTCAATTTTCCTGAATTCTGTTTCGATAAGAATTGCAAGATTGGTTAAATTAATCTTAAATAAGATAAGGCTTATTATGGCAATTACTTTCAGGTAAGATAGAATTGCAAGTCCTTACACCACGTGTAAAGAGAATAAAACATGTGGCAACTGGAAAATATTTGGCTATTAACAAACATGGAAAAGTTGTAACAAAGGTAAGAATACTTCATAGTCACAACCAGAATGTTTGCTATGCTCATCTTCCGGTGATTTAAATAAGCACCCATATTCAAAAATTATCTGGGGAAGTTTGGAAAGATCTATCGGTAATAGGTTTGTTATTCTCGAAAAACATTACAATTTTTCAAGGACCACCCGTTTGATTGACAGGGGTTTCGAACAATGGGAATTAGTTTAATTTCTCTAGAAGCGACATTTTTTTTGAAATATAAATTGTTGGATTGATGGTTAAGGTTATTAACAAAGAAATGCCAATGCCACTTTATTTTGTTTTCAGTGGAGCTATGTAGTGAATCTAGTAGTGATCGTATTTTTTTCTGATGCATAGGACAAACCAGATTTGGAAACATTACTTTATGAGGAACAGATGGAAGATTTGTCAACCACGTATTCTTCCTTACTCTTACCCAAATCAAAAGGTTTCCCGAAATGGTATTTTGGATTATATACAAGCAAAAGTCGCAAAGCAAAAGTCCGTAGGGCATCTCGAACGTTACCAAGCGATTCTGCGACACATTTTTTTGTTTTGTATGCCTAAGCACGGAAAGAAAAATATCTTATCATCAGAAGATGACGTAATCGAAATATATCTACCATTTACAAACGCTTACACTTTTTACACATGACTTTCAAATGATAAATTTTGAAATTTTAAGAAAGAACATTTTGCAACATGTTGCAACATTTCTCTTTGAATATATACAAATTTTATAAGTACCCCTTTCAATTAACCTAGGCCCTTATTAATCGGCCATTTTGACAACGACACCAGTGTATGCATTAGAAAATGGGTATTTATGAAGTATGAACCATTTGTTATGTAATGTATAAACTTGTACATAAAAAGTAGGAATTATGACTAAATATGGTCATATGTAAATATATTTTTATTTGGCTATACCAAGCAAGTTCCCCTAACAGTGATGTTTGTTCTTTTTTCAAATATTTGTTCCATGTCGATATTTGATTGTTCAACAACGACTACAGAGAGATATGAAATCGGTTTTGAGTATCAATCAAGTTATTTGAAAACTGGGAGGAATGAAATTTCGGAACTTAAAAATTTACAAAACCAAGAATAAATAAGAAAAATAGTTTACCCAATGTTCCGTGTTCTCATTAAAGAAAGGAATGTATGAATTTCCAAGTACCCTCATGGCTTTCAAATCACAAATTACTCAAAATTTTCGTGATATTTTTACACCATAAAAACGTGCATTCATCACAATACTATCATCTTTAAAACATAAATGTCACGTGATGTTTTTTTCTTTCTTTTTTCTTGATTTTTTTTTTTCAGTAATCCGTTCAATTTTTTGTACATGGACGATATGGAGCCAAAAGAACGTTTCTTGCAATTTTAATGCCTACTGTTACATGAAAATACTATTTGGAAACTTGTGTTTTATTTGAACTTACTTACTTACATAACTTATCGAGTTAATATTCAAGAGACAAATTCCCTTGTGATGTATATTCGTACATTAATGTGAGCTATCCTCATTTTGTTATTCCATGCTTTCCTGGCAAGCCTTTTCAGTACATTAACCACGAGTGTTAAATGCAAGATGAGCATTAGAATTTGAAATAGGAGAATCTCCTGGTTTCTCGTAGAGATTTGACAGTGGCATGGTTAGAATGATCAGGTATTTAGAAGCAAATCTCTAGCCTGTCAACATCTGTATGACCACATGAATATCTTGGATATTCCTTTCTAGCAATTATAAACATTTCAACACTGAAGAGAATGCTACCGATGACAGCGGCGGATCTAGGGTATGTCAAAAAGTGTGGAGGAGCACATAAACCTAATTTCGGTTTTCAGTTTGTGTCACCAATGGGATTACTTGCACGTTTTTCTTTTATGGTTTAATAGCTAACATTCTCCTCCACAAATTTCGCCATACCCTCTAGATCCGCCCCTGGATCATTATCCGGACGAATAATTGGACAAAGCTTGTTCATAAGTATTAAATGTGCTTTTTAAAATTGTGAAGCCAATATACACAAGAATGTAATCATGGAGAAATGATGATGTGATTAACCATAATTTCCACACAATGTGGAAGGTGGTGAAAACGGGGGTAAGCAAAAACCACCAATGCAATGAAACATAATTGGCAAATTTAATCGTCATTTGTCATTATTTCGAGTCAAAGTAATCGGTGAGTTGTGAGTTGGTGAGTTGAGCATGATTTTGTTTAGCCGGCTCCCTATAGGATCGAGAAATCATGCTATCAAGCATGCTGCAGCAGATGAAGACAGACGGACAACTCGGGTCAATCCGTTAAAAAAGCATTCAACACAGCACTCGTCATAGCGATCATTATCGTTCTTATTACAATTATTTTCATATCCGGCATGGCAGTTTTTTATTTCTTTCTTACCGGCGTAATCTTTCAAGAACTTAAACGTTCATTACTAAGGTTACCTTAGGTACATTCTTCATTTCAAATCGTATAAAGCACATTTAGTTGAGCACATTTAAAAGTCTGTTATGAATCCAATCAAAATCAAAGTTTATTGGCAGCAAAATGGTTTCTGCGGTTTATCCTTGTTTATCTCCGATAACCCATCATGCCCTTTGTGGTGATTTTGTGTAAATTTATTCCAGTGATTATAAAAGTTTCATGACGTCACTAGTAAAATTATTAACCGTAGTTGATTCCCTATGAAAACTTTTGAATCCGATTTAAAACCGATTTACCGATGATGCATAAAATCGTAAGTTCGTTGCCGGTAAATTGTACAACTCAACAACTCACGACTCTCCGATTTTCCACACTCCGTTATTTCATAAATTCTACCTCCTGTTTGTGGGATTCAGTCGAATATATTCCTTCTATAAAAATGAAAGTCTCGGGGCACTTGTTGAAATTGACGCAGTTATTCATGAATATATTACCGTTATCTAGATTCACTTAATCACACTCCCTCCCATCGATTGGATGAGATTTATCGTCATTATTACCGCGTTCCTTACCAATTTATTTTGACAAAATATTGAATAATCAAAAACAGAAAACACAGGCTCGAATACTCATTTAATACCAAAGATGTTTGCCGATATTGGACCTCACAAAATACTCTATCTGTCTTTAAAATAGCTAGGTAGACATAGCAGGAAAGATCTCTCGAAAAATCAGTCTCCTCTCAAGGTTACGTGAAAATAGAAAATGTTTGGTCCGACAGATATCTTTTCCGCAACAAGTCTTAAAGGCGTTGGAAAGTGAGAATGGTGTCGACGTTGGTGTAACATTGTTAAAACATTGCTTGTTACGGTTGCAGAGACGTTGAATTCTTTTACGTTGGTTTACATAATAAAGTTAAACTACTAACTTACACCAACTAAATAACCGTAAATAATCAAAATTTGATTGCAAATATATTACAAAGATTTATAATTCGATTTCAATTCATGTGGGCATTCCATTTTCTCGTTGTATCAACTCTTTTATACATATTGGAAGCAATTTTAATCAACAACGGGAATATAAAAAATCTGATTCTCGATAATGCATCGCAATACGTTTCCCTTCCCGCTTTCTCTATTATTATATGGTCAAACTTATCTTGGATATACAGTGGAACCTCTAATAGCGGCTACTTCTAGGGACCAAACCTCAGTGGCCATTGTGTAGAGGTGGCCGCTGAATAGAGGTTTTGTGAGAAAAAAAATTTTTTTGCACCTAAAAACTTGTTTTACATTGTCACAACGAAAATTGAGGGTTTTTTTTCCTTTTAAAGAGAAAAAAATTATGTAAAATGTCTTTTTTTTTATTCGTTTATACTGCAAAAAAACATATGTGGCCGTTGAGTAGAGGTTAAATTGTCCATCGGGCCTACAAAAAGTGGCCGTTAGACCGTTATTTAGAGGTGGCCGTTGAATAGAGGGTTTCGTATGAGAGTTTGACCAGGAAAACGGCAGGGACTTTTTTTTACTGGCCGTTGATTGGAGGTGGCCACTATTAGAGGTTCCACTGTACTTATGTTTAATTATGTTAGGCCACTGTACAACCCTATCTACCATTTTGTGTCACAGACAAAGAAAGAGAATCGGGTATTAAAATATAGGAATGGACGACAGACAGTTCAATTCTGAATGCATACCATCCAAGTTTACGTTTAACCTGTGAAATTAATCCCTCATGATTGCCTGACGACGTACTTGAAGTACGAAAAGCTTCGCAAAAAAATAAAAATTTTAATACATTTGTTTTTGTTTTTCTTTACATATGAAATAAACATGGCTGCACTTCTAAACTCTAATCCCTCGGAGTTTCTTAACACGAAGATTATCAAACAGGATAATAACACCTTCAAAACTGCTGTATATCGATAAATATCGATAAGTATGCTGTATATCGAGAAGTGCTCTCTTCAGGTGTGTCAGAGTTTTTAGAGTTGCATATGCTGATGGTTTTAGAACTTCACTAAAGGTTATTCCTAATAGTTTAAAAGAAGAGGCAAGTTCGATTACTTTGCCATCTGATGATTTGATCTCAAAAGTGGGCAGGTGTTTCTTTGTCATTTGTTTCAAAACGTTTCTTACAAACATTCAAAGAGTTTACCAATAACCAGTGAGTCACAGCTGTTTCACCAAGGAAACTTAACAAATTCGGCGCAGAAATCACTAATGTACTTTATAACAAAATAGCGGACATTTACATGCCTCGTTATTAAAAACAGATTATTTCCATCTGTTCAAATCTGAGTAATACTAACTATTCAAGGAACATACGTGGTAGCGGAGATGCAGAATTAATTTTTGTAAACGTTTGAGTTGGTATTCGGGAATGTCGTTAAAAACTGTTGGCGTATTTCATTTTTGACATGACGAGGGTTTGACACAGAGGAATTCGAACTTCATGTTTACAAAGTTGATGTGTGATTTACTTATAACAGTAGAAATAGAAATTACAAAATGTTGTACATTTCAGAGCTTTTGAAACCTTTAGACTGAGCAATTCCTCTTAAATAGGGATTAATTCAAAGGAAAATTGTATTTTCGTGTTGTGTGTTGCCTTTAAAACTAATCAACACAAAGTTTGCTAATTCTCGTAATACACGTGGTGGATAAAATATCATATTAATGTATGAATTTGTATTTCTGGTGCATTGATGATTATTTTTCAATTTTTTTTTCTCTTTATGACTGGTTTAATCTATTGGGCTTCATGAATTGTGGCCAACAGATGACCTGCAGGGCATTTTAGAAAAAGGGCATAAAATGTGGGGAGGGGGGATAATTAAAGGGTGGGGGGGGGGTGGAGAGGGTGGTTAAAGGTAAATCTTGGGGTCATAATAAAATGATATTGGGGGTTAAAAAAAATATGACCCCCGCCCACAATTAGGCACAGAAGAGTAGGTTATTTTGATGAGCAAAGGAAGTTTCAACGTCCATTTATCTCAATGGCTCTTCATCCTCCCCTCCGACAGTCAACTTATTCATCCTCCCCTCCGACAGTCAACTTATTAGTTAACTTACCGCTAGAGATACGTTAAGCATTGCTCTAACTTGCGCACTGGCCAGCATGCAGTCAGTCGATGGCTCCTAATGGGCTGAATACGCTGCTTTCAAATACGCTGCTTTCAAAGCGCATCGGAGTGGAGTATCCACCCAGTTTCTGCAACATCAATAGTTAGAAGCGCGGTGAGTGGGTATATCTTCCACCATACGCCCTTCTGTTATATTTTATAACTTCGGTCACGTGATGATCGTTCTGTGATTTACTCACTATCCCGTAACCCAAAATAAATAATCTCTTAGAGCCCATTTTTTTATGCATAGAATCAGTTAGGAGCAAAAAAATCCGATTCTAAACACTCTACTTTCATAGCGGGAGGTTTGAAAGAGTTCTGAGAATTGGAAGTTTTTACTAAATCTGTTGCCGGTCAAAAGTCTCTTCTTCTTCTTCTTCTTCTTCTTCTTCTTCTTCTTCTTCTTCTTCTTCTTCTTCTTCTTCTTCTTCTTCTTCTTCTTCTTCTTCTTCTTCTTCTTCTTCTTACATTAAAATTTTCAGTCTTTCGAATTTTACGTGGTAGATCGTTGTAAATGGTTGCTGGTTGCTGGAAAGTGTTTGTGTCACATTGAAGTATGTTGGGATCTTTCTCGGATGAACGTAGATTTCTTCTTTGTTCTGTAAGTTCAATAGTCAAATATTTTGGCCACGATCCATTATGTAGAGACTGATGTACAAGTTTGACAGTGCTGTAATCAATCCTCTCTTTGATGGGAAGCCAGTTAAGGTTTAAAAACACCAGCAATTGCTGCTTAACGTCCATACACGTATTCTGCTGTTGTATTCTGGAAACGTCGTAGGCTGCGCATCTGGTACTTGGGGATTTGTCCGAATATAACATCAAAATAATTCAATTTGGAAAGAATTAATGTTTCGGCCAACGTTTTTCTGACATTCATAGGGGTGAACCTTTTCTCAATGCACGGAGTGTTCCATGGGCTGTTTTGATGATGTTGTTGACTTGGTCAGCCCAAGTGAGTTGTTGGTCGAAAATAATACCAAGCACCTTCACACTAGGCTTTTGTTCAATTGACTTCCAAGATTGTGTTTCGAACTTAAATGTGCAGAGCAAAACAGGATGTATTGCAGTTTGTCGTTATTAAATAACAGGTTGTTATTGAGCGACCATGATGAGAGCTGTTCGATATCATGTTCAATTGTCTCTATGCATGTTTTGAGGTCTCGTAACTTTCAGCGACGATAGATAGTAGTGTCATCAGCGTATTGTATGATTGTGAAAGAAATTCGATCAGCTAACTCGCCAACATATAGGTTGAATAACGCAGGTCCTTAAATGCTGCCTTGCGGTACACCAAAGAACATTGGTAGGTGTGATGATTTCCTGTCTTCCACCTGCATATATTGGTATCGGTCCATAAGGTAACTGCAAATGATCTTGATTGAGTTACTGGCAAAGTTCATTTCCTGGAACTTTTCAAGGAGAATGCGATGATCGATAGTATCAAAAGCCTTGGAGTAATCAATGAGGATTGATAGAGTGATTTCACTTTTGTTCATTGCTCTCCTTATATCGTCCCTCAATTTAAGTAGCATAGTTGTTGTCAAGTGTCCCTTCCGGAAACCTGATTGTGTGATGTTATATAGGACACTGGTTCCAATGTAATCGCATAGTTAAGTGAGAATAACTCGTTCATAAACCTTAGACAGAACCGGCTGTACCGAAATAGGTCGGTACTCTTTGATGTTAGTTGGTTGGTCAATTTTTGGTAAAGGACATACTCTGGAAATTTTCCATTTTGGGGGGGAAAATTCCTTGATCAATTGACGTATTGATAATGTGTACCAATGGAGATGTAAGATATTCAGCTACAGATTTTATGTATCGTATTGGAATATTGTCATATCCACTGGAACAGTCATCTTTAAGATTCAATATTAATATTCAGTGTTTTTCTATAATGATTTCTGCTCTACTGGTATTTCCTCCGTTCGCCTAAGTCGTTTGTTTCTTTAGCAGCTAGACGGTATTGCTCCAGTTCACTTTGAGCTTAACAGATAGCGGGATCTTTCAACCAGGGAGCGATTGGGCGAGTCAAGCGAACACGCTTTAGCGGGGCATGATGGTTGATACAATCGCTGACAAGTTGATTCATTGTGGAGATTTGATCTTCAGGATCATCAAAAGGAAATATTAAGCTCATTGGTAACTCGCTAAAATCTTTTGTATATTTTCTCATATCTAAATTTTTCTCGTCACGTACATATTTATAACGAGGTTTGAAACGTTCCTTTTTAATGTTCATAACAACGTATGTAGCATCGTGATCACTTATTTCATCGGTATCAATGATGTCAGTGTATATGATTTTGTTTGGTATGTTACTACAAATGTGATCGATGGGGCTTTTTTTCTGGTAGCCTTTGTAATATGCTGATGTAGGTTGTATGAATGTAGAATATCTTTGTGTATCTTTTGGTTGATTCTTTTTGTTCACCAATAAGGTTAATGTTTAGATGATTAGACCTGTTTAGACCTGTTAGGATGATCACACCTTCCCATTTTGTTGCAGCTTCAGAAAGTAGAATTTCAAATCTATCTAACCATGATAGTTTATCTGATTCGATTGATAGATTGATGAATATGAGGATTGAACCTACGGCCAAGTCCTGTACTGTAGTCCTGTAGTCCTGTACTGTACTGTAGTCGAGGCAAATCGAGCTGTTTTGTTTTCATTTCTAGTCACTAGAACAAATTACACCTTGTAAAGTTTTTTGTTTTTTAGCACGTCAAAATCTTTCAACCAGGAAAAAAACTTTGGAAATGTCTTTGAAATAATCTATTTAGAATGCGATGTTCTTGTTATATGCTGCTGACATCACGAGAACAAATTCAATGACGTATAACTTCTTAAATATTGATACTAGTATTTTTACTAGACCTTCTTGTAACTTTTGATCAGCATAAAATTTCCTATCGAATGGTGTAAAACACATTGATGGGTGGATTCTACTGTGATTACGGCTCGCCAGTAGGGCAAGTTGAAATCAGGTTTCGCCTTACAGTATAGGAAAAATTGATTACAAAGTTCTGTTTTTCTTCCAAAAAGTCTCGAGCAAGTGCAGAAAGTTCTCCTAAACAGTCCAAAATAAAAATAGGTAACAGCAAGTAGAAAAAAAATCGGGTGGGGGCAAATTATACCAAACAAATTTTGAAATTATTTCCATCGCAGGGACCAGTGGAGGAGAACGTAAGCTATTAAAGCATAAAAGAAAAACGTGCAAATAATGCCTTTGGTGATACAAACTGAAAACAGAAATTAGTTTAATGTGCTCCTCCACAAATTGCGACTACCCTCTAGATCCGCCGCTGGGGACGTCGTCAGTAAGCACATATTTCAGCTTATTTCCATTTTGTTTTGTTTATGTTTCCCTGGTATGTTTGTTCGTAATCACATAGATCTTGCGTCATAAAAATTCCAGATATAAACTTTCCAAACGAACGAACGGAGTTTCCGTGACAACAAGTTTGTTCGTCAGTCACAGAATTCACACGCGCAAGCTCCCTAGTAATAAGACTAGTATTCCGTGTAAAAACCTTTTACGGAAATCAGGAACAAAGGAAAAGTGTGAAGAAAATCTCAATGCAGAATTCGTTGATTAGAAAACGATAAATACAAGACAAACTTATTATTACTTATTATTAAGAGAGGCCCGGTAAACCCAAGTTACAAAATCGAGTTATAAAGTCGAGTCGAGTTAAAAGATTCGAGTTACTAACTCGGAAATAAAATTTTAAATTATTTTTCTAGAGTTATCGTGTCTGCTTAATTTTCAAAATATTTTGGAAAGCAAAAACAATTATTTATTTATTAAACACATTCAACGCATAGAATTAAACATACAATGTGAAGACATTTATGGAGAGCTCATACGAACCTGAGAACACGGAAAAGGTCCTAAATTAGATATCCTACATGCTGGTAGGTTGAGAATATAACAATTTTACTAAATAAACAAATTTATTGAAATCGGTCTCCGCTATGATTTCAAGAGGTAATTCATGAAAGTAAAAGACTTCTTTCCAAATTCTGTTTTGAAATTAGGATTTTCTCATTATTTCGTGTGCTCTTCTCATGATCAATTAATTCAAAGTACTGGTGGAAGTTACTGCATCTTGATTTGTCGATACATTTACGAACAAATATACAGCATCTGACTTTGTTGGTGTTGATGACGACTTTACTGAATGACTACCTTCTCCTTGAAATATGATTTTCGATGCACGATTTTGAAGACTTGCAAATTAACTAATTTGAGTGTTTGTATATTTCAATGATATTATAGAACAGTACGACAATAGATGAGAGAACATGCGGTGATAATGATGACGTAATGATGGCGTCAATGCTGATGACGTATCTAAGGGAGTCTCACTTTGTTGAGGAGTCGTAACCTGCTTGAGAATTTCTTGTAGTTGTTGTCGAACTGGTGGTTATTATCGAGATCATTATTTACTTCTAAGCCAAGATATTTGTACGTTTTGGTGAAATGAACAATGGTTGATTTGTATTTAACCTGCAGTGGTCTGTTGACTTTGGACAATCGCTGAGCTGTTCCGAAAAGCATCGACTTTCCAATCTTGAGATTGCAAACAAGCAAGGTCGTTGGAATCAAACCACTTAGCAAGGTTTTCTAAATTGTCAGACAGTTGGTTTTCTATCACAATAAAGTTTTTACTCGTGACATATAGAACCATATCATCTGCATACTTTATGATGCGAGAGTGTTGTATGACATCAGTTATGTCACTAAGGAATACAACAAAGAGCAGCGGTCCTATGATCGAACCCAGTGGAACACCAATAAAAACATTTTTGTAATCAGAATGTGAACCGGTCAAACGATACAGACTGTCTACGGTTGAACAGGTAGCTTTTGATCCATTCAAGCTCATTTCCATTTATGCCAAAGTTTGGTAGTTTTTGAAGAGTGGCTAATTTTATCGAAAGCTTTACTAAGGTCTACGAACACTGCTCCTACCAAATGACCAGTATTGACATCTTTTCGAATATCATCTATAAAATTTGTTGCTGCGTTTTCAGTTGACCTATGAGGTCTAAATCCGTACTGTTTGCTGTGTAATAAATTATTTCCGCCAAGATATGACGTTAATTGAGTGTGCACAGACTAAGATTTTCGAAACTGCTGATAGTAACGAGATTGGTCGATGATTTTCAAAGGAACTTTTATTGGCAGACTTGAAAACTGGAACAATATTAGCGGTCTTCCAGTCGTTCGGGAAAGTGCCAGTCTGCAAGGATAAGTTAATTAATTTTGAAAGGGGTGAAGCAATAGTACTCAGTAATCCGGGTGGTATTTCGTCGGACCCTGATGACTTCTTCCGCTTAAGATTTTTCAGATGTTTCTGGACCTCTCAAGTCTACTAACATACTGGCATTTGAACGTATGGAGACATCTTTTACGTAGGGAGACATCTTTTACGGATAACGGAAGGCATTCTCCGGCAAAAATTTGAAAGACCTATGGCTTTCTCCTTCACCTTTAGAGCAGCAGAAGAAAAAAATTTGCGGAAACAATTAGCGATACATTTTGAGTCATCTGTTTTAAAACAATTAACCTCGACAACATCAATTGACCCGTATTTCGTTTTTGATGACGGAAAACAGATTTCAGGATCTTCCAGAACTTATCCGGTGATTTGATATTATCTTGAAGCGACTGTTTCGTATAATCACCTTTGGCTTTTCCTGTTAACTTGTTCACTAGATTCCGTTTTTATTTATATTCTCTGATTAAGTTTTTTTGTTTTTTCTGGACTTACGCAACAGTTGGTCACGGTCGTTCATATGTTTTTTTCAACTCAGGGGTTAGCCAAGGTGCAGGTTTTTCTTTCACTCGTTTCTTAATTTTTGAAGCGTGTTTACCGCCAATCCCCCCCCCCCCCCCCCCCAAATTTCATAATTTAGTGGGAAAAGGGCAAATAAGGACTGATTAGGGCAAATTAGGTCAAATTGTATTTGTCGTTTTCTAATCAACGAATTCTGCATTGAGATTTTCTTCCCCCTTTGTTCCTGATTTCAAATTTAGCTAAAGCGATTGGACATCATCACTCTCATCATTCTCAGATGCTTAAGAGTCAGACATTTCGAAAATACTTTCGTTTGTCATGTTCTACGCATGCGTCAATTTCGCAACCGAATTATATTCCGAATTAAATTAGTTTCATGCGTCAAATAGAGGGCGCCTAATGTGAAGTCGCTCTTTTGCAGTTTGAAGCAGCAAATTTACATCGTTGTAATTCCCAACTGGCAATTAAGGCGGGGGGAAGTTTTTGTCACGATTTGATGGGATATTCTCAAAACAAACTCTCGTAATGTAAACTAGACCTGAACTGATGTAAGTGTCGGTAACGTCATCTGAACTGATGTAAGTGTCGGTAATATATGTCGATATATATTCCTCATCAATACTATCATAATAAATAAAATCATTTCATTTCTAGATTTTTATCCTTGTATTTACATTTCTAGATTTTTATCCTTGTATTTACATTTAGGCAATCATGAAGATAGAAGTTAATCTTCTGCTTATCCTTGAATCTGTCATTGTTGTTGTTGATGAGTGAGACCAACATACGTATGTAGATTGGCTACTCTGTTCAGAGAGTTATTTTAACTTGACGTATTTTCATTACTTGTCTGAAAGGTAATGGATGTGTTTCAGCATGCTCCTGTCCAATCTCTGTTACCACGGAAACCACAAATTCTTTTTTGTATGCTTTTGTGCACGTTTTTGCTCCTCCATTATTTAAAAAAAGACAATAAGAAAAATAAATAAATAAGAAAAAGACATTTAAAAGTGTCCTATTCACAAAAAGTGTCCTATTCACAAAAAAATACAATTGTATTGGATTTTATGACCTTCTGCGAAACATTAGACAAACAACAGCTATGATTACGTTAACGAAACAGTACTGACCAAACAACGGAACCATCTGAGACGATCTGAGACGAACTGAAACCACCAAGAGACGAGGTGAGACGAGGTGAGACCATCTGTAAAAATCTACGGGGATTTTTGGAGTACATGGTAATCCTCTCTCTTATCACCTTTTCTCCACTCACGAATTTATTCGCTCAAACAGATGTTTCAACATCAAATTTGCTGTGTTTATGTGATGAATATCTTGTCACGTGGCCAAATTTTCGTCTTAGACTGAAAACTGAAACGGCATGGCTGGGTCAAAGTTGACTTGTGTTAAGTAGTTGGATTCTGAGTTTATAAAAACACAATTCAATATACAGATTACGTGACAAAAAGATCCTTAAAATGTTTTTTTTTATATTCGGTATTATACATCTCATAGTTTTTTTAAAAATTTTTTTTAAATAAATATCTTCTTTGCTAGGACGATTCCCACCGACACTCGAAACATCCGGCAGCTGAAAGGACGGGGTGGTTCTTTTCCTCCGTGGTGGATTCAACTCGTCTCAGCTCGTCTCTTGGTGGTTTCAGTTCGTCTCAGATCGTCTCAGCTCGTCTCAGCTCGTCTCAGGTGGTTCCGTTGTTTAGTCAGTACCTAACGAAACAATATTGACTTGTGCATCATGTTATCACTGACGACAAAGTCAACATTTTGGTAAAACAAATTTAACAGAGAAATTGGGTTAATTCAAAAAAGATAAACTTTCTGTAGTCACAATATTATTTTGGCCATTTCTTTCTTTTTCAATCAAACATATCTGTTTAAACTTTACAGACCAGGACGTATATAAAATAAAGACCTAGGAACACACCAATTATGAAATTTTACAGGAAGAGAGACTCAGATCATATACAAACAAGAGGACAGACCCCCCAGTGGGCACGCATCCGTCCTTCAGACGTCCCATGGACGTCCTCTCGTCCACCTCTCGTCCACGTACCATTGGGGACGTCTTCTAGACGCCGTTTGGTATTGAAAGGAAAGAATCCCTGGGGACGAGATTAGAAGAAGTTATAACAAAAGATAACTCCTGGAATCATACCTTATTGAAATTTAACACAACATTTAATAAAGTTAAAAAATTGATTGCTTATTTCTTCCAGCCGCGACTGAAAAAATGTCAATGGCCTCTTTTCTAGCCTCGTGAAGATTTTACTGATTCATTTTTATTTCATATGATAATTGATGCATGAATGAAAGATAATATTGTAAAATACATATCAAACAACATATCATAACGTGATTTATTTTTGGAAGCGTGCGTACCGTGTTTGATGTTGTTGATGTTGTTCATTTCATACTTCTTGTGGCAAATTAACTGCCTACGATATCGGGGGGTAATGTTAGTTGCCTTTCGTACTACCTTTCTCGAGTTCTGTATTTCTAAACCCTTCCTTTTAGAAAAGCTTGTCTAAATGAAATGTCATTTTCATCATAAAGTCATCAAAACTAAATATTTGAATAAACGCAGAATTCCTGTTACAATAGATATCAATTGACAGAATATTATGACGAGGCTCCACCCAATTAGATAGAATTTGGTGTTAGTAGATACGTTTTCACAATAAACATTTCATAAGAAATTTTGTAAAAAAAAGAAGAGCTTTTGCGTGATTAATTTTGATTAATTTTGAAGAATGTTTTTGTTTGCTCTTTTCATGTGCACCACCGTATGGAAACGTGGTATGGTATAGAACATAATATTGAATGTTGCATATCCTGAATGAAAACAGGTCGAATTGTGCATATCTTTAATTCTTAATAAACAGCACTCTCTTTATTTTGAAACGTTGCCTTAGCAAAAGAAAATTCTGAAAATTCTAGCGGATGGTTTAACAGTTATTTTGTATTGGCTAAATAGAGCAGGTTATTGCAGTTTTGCAATAACTTCTTTTAAACGGAGATTTTCATCAATATTAATCGGGGAGATTGGATTTCTCATTCACTTCGCCACACTCTCATATCAAACAGCAAATCAATTTCTGGGGAGTGTGGAATTCTCTTTCTCATTAATTCCTAATGAAAAAAGGTTAGCCACAGTGTTCATGTTTAGCCACCACAATGCAACGAGTTTTTACTGATTCTTGCTATATAAGTGAATTCTAAACGTCTGCAGAGTTCACTTCATTGATGAAAATTCTGCAAACCTCCAATGAATGTTATTTTTATTGTATCGCAGGGTTTAACTGTTTCAGTAAGTTGTATACATTGTGAAATGTTGGCTTCAAGCTAATATTTAATATCTATATATTAAATATCTAATATATCTAATATATTATATATCTAATATTTATTTAATTTGTTAAACAACCTTCTCTTGTTTTTGATCACGATTGATCAACATTTTGTCTCATTGTAGCACTGAAATGGATGCTTCAAAGTCAGCAAAATTGTATCAAACCAAAGCAGCTTCCGTACAGCTAAGATATGGATTGCAATTATTAAATTTTGTTACCATTGAGCCTGGGTATAAAGTTGGTGACATAGGATGTGGTTGTGGTAATCTATCAGCTGAAATATCGAGACTAGTAAGTTGCGATATGTTTTAGTCCTCAGAAAAAATAGATGCTATACAAGACAATATGTGGATAAACTCGCCATTTAAGTTTATATATATAAAAAAAAGCAGCTGTTTAAAAAATTTTTTTCGCAAAACCCTTTTGGTACGCAGTACACAGTACAATCATCAGTGCAAAATATTACACTGTTTCCACCAAATCCACTAAATTTTCAATCTTTTGCACTGACAATGCTATTATATATTAAATACAAAAGGATGTTATTCCACTGGAGAAAATATTTATACTCCATAATTAAATCTTTAACAACTCATGCAAAACAATGTGAAGAAATTCCCCTTTGGTAATAAACCTTGCGGTAACTATGTGACTTTCTTCAATCCACGCTGCAAAACAATTAAAAAATTTACTTCATTTTCGTTATCGGCCAATCTACAGTACAACAAAAAACATTAAAAATTTGTTTCGATGCTAGGAACAAAGGCTTTGGTGGTAACTTTGATCATTTTTGGGGTATTTTCCTCTTATTTTCATTAAAATTGTTTTTTAGTTTTCTTATAGTTTTCTTTTTGTGTTTTGTGTTTTCTTTTGAGAGAGAATGCGTAGAAATTGCGCCAACATGTTTCCAGTGCATTTTTTAAAGTTTCCATTGATTTATCATTCATGTATCAGAGAATCGTTTTTTTTTTCATCCATTATTGATGTAACGACGGTTTTCATTCAATAAATAAAATGGACATGACTGTTTTTTTTCTCAAACAACTATTTTGGTCCCGGTAAAGTCAAAAAAGAATGTTTGCATTGAACCGAACAAAATGTCTAAAAAATATTTAATATTGATAGAGGATGACGTTAGTAACTATGACGTCACTTGCCATTCATAACTTCCGTTACAGTATGTTTTTATGTGCCACGAGATCACGATATCATCAATTTCTTGCGATAAATGAGACCGATCTCAAATTGGCATCCAACTGCACGGCTCTCAAAAATTACATGGATCGAATTCTTACAATTTAAAAAAATTAAGAGTATTTTCTCCCTAGTGATGTATAATTATAATTACGGTCCGAAAAATATGTTCTGTATTTTGTTTTTTAAAGTCCCCATATATTGATTCTTAAGCCAGTTTCCACGAGGCATCAGCTTGCAGTCTATCGGCTTTTGATTTTTAATAAATTCCGCCAAAGCGACCACGGAAAAGTAGGATCAAGTTCAATTAGTAACCACAGCCACTCCGTTCGGAATATATTCCGTCTAGGGGAAAAACCGGCTTTATGTTGATCTTACAAAAACAACTTAAAATACAGTTTCGTAAGTAGATACCTTAAGACAGCAGCATCTGCAGGCGAAATGATAATTGTACTTGTGTCTCTGAATAGTGTCTGTGCTATTACCCATTATCTACTTTATGAGGTAAACTGATTGATGCTGATTCATTTACTCACCTCTTTATTCATTCATTTTAAGGTTGGTGAGACTGGTAAGATAATTGCAATTGACCCGGACACTAACCGTATCAAAACAGCGAGACGTGAATACGGGCAATTATCAAATATCACTTTCCTCCCTTTGAAGAGTATTCACTTCCCAACTTGTAATGAAGAACCATACGATGTTTTTGTGAGTAATGCTGTCCTTCATTGGATTCCTACTGATGAGAAAGAGATAACATTTCAACGCATGATGAAATCTCTAAAACCGGGTGGAATTTTTGTCGGCAACATCTCTTTCACCCGATCAACAAACATGAAGGTAGCTACCTCTATGTTATCAAAGGAACAACAAGAAGAAATTGAAGGATTCTACTATCGTGAAAACCCGGAGATTTTACAAGGATTACTTGAAGATGCAGGCTTTGAAATACTTGAATTCAATTACAGATACACCGAGATTAACATGGGCACCATAGCGAAATTTCTGGATTGGATCAGCAGTACATACTACGGCAAGTTCGATTTCAAAATGGCGTATAAAAAAAACAAACATCTGGTTAAATTTGAATGTTTTGAAAATGGCGACGTAAAACATGTTTCAGAAGGTGCTCTGTTCGTTGTCAAAAAGCCAGATGTAATAACTTAAAAATTATACGTTACTCTTAGGAGAAAAACATTTTAAATCAAATTTTAAATATAGGTATCAAAGGATGATGAGTTGTACGGGTTTGTATTTTGACAATTAAAGGTGATATCCTCGAAACTTTTCAAACTTCCAAATTACAAAATCTGGATAAAGCAAAAGTAATAGAAAGCTCATCTCAATTATACTTGGTTCGTTACAGTAATTGCTATGTAGCGAGCCTCTGGTACATCGAGACATCATCCATCTTAATTATTTACTGGTTTTTTTGTTTATATAATTATTTGTTGTTTTTGTTATTTCAATTTTTTAGGGTTGTTTTAGGTTTTAAACCAATTTTGATAATAAAAATCACAAACAACATCATTCTTTTTTATAAAAGATACAACTAAAACGGTCTATGGCGGACAATCGTTCGATGGCCATTACCAGGGGGAAAAAATGGCATTAGACATCGAGACATCAAGGCAGTATAAACTGATATACAATATTTAGATTTTTTTTAAAATGTTACATGTTCGCAGTTGGTTTATTTTGACGAATAAAAAGTTCATCGGATATGTTTCTCATATTTTGAAAACTTGAAAAAACATTCATAAAAATTATTCATAGTCGATATTCGTTGTTTTATCGTTCAACTAATACTTCCTATTTTTATCCAGGATTTACATTTCCATTGGCAGTGTTACCAGAATTTTACAAACAAGTCTAAGATCGATAGAGTAAAAAAACCAGATGGACCAGTTTCCATCCAGTCAGATATCAACTAATACTTGTATTTATTCAATCCTAAGATTATTTCAGTCTACACGTAACTTTCTTTACACAGTGTTGTGCTGAATAAGCATCGACAAAGCTGCTTCACTTGCTAAATTCAAGGAGCTGTTAGTCCTTGTAGTTATGTTCATGGTAAGGTTGAGTCAGAAGATAAGATGTCTTTTATATTAGTTACTGGGTTTCACAAAACAATTACTCTTACATTCGTGGAAAATAATTTACTACAAGAACCCATATCTAGCATCGACGCAATTCCAGATTATACGACTATTATTCGTCATTGAAAAATAAATATTATTTTTTCTCTATTGTTTCTTTATCTTCTGCTTTGCATTGATCATTTGTTCCTAATTCTATATTTGGTAATATCGTTGGGACGGGGACGTTTCGTCTGCTCAAATGAAATATCTCAGATAGAGCTTTTCGAAATGGACGTAACCGTATCGTACACACAAACGGATTTATGGCGCTATTAGAAACGATAAATAGAAACTGCAAATCTCGAAGGACATGACGTGTTGTACAGTTGCAGCTGGAACATAATTTCAGCGTATACATAAATACTATAGCAGGTGTGTAACATATAAAGAACAGCAATAACATTACGATAAATAGTTTCGTCAATCGATCGTCTGATTTACGGCTGGTTTCGTTATCTTTACTTGTAATCAATCGTCGTTCTTTTAAGTACGCCAAAATATTTTGAATTAAACGGAACGTAACTGAACTGATACAAATGACAAAAAAAAAAGAAACTTGCGCAAAAATAAATAAGAAATTTATAAAGTCTGTTACCAAATACATAGCAGATATACCGAAAGCCAGCACCCATATCACGAAGAAAAATAGAAAATATTTCTTTGGTGTAAGCAAGCGACGCGAGTTATTGTATACGATAGGTTTATTCACAGCAAAATAACGATCAATACAAAAGGATGTCAAACTTAACACGCTTGCAGTACATGATATAAAATAGGCCATTCGACTGACTGTCACGTGGGCTTCCTTTTTTGTCTTCAGCGCTTCCATTAAATGCGTTCCAACTGAGACAGGTAAAGTAATACAACCCACAATTAAATCAGTGACAGCAAGATTAACTAGTATAAACATGAACGGTGTTCGGAGTGTCTTATGCGGATCTTTTATGACAGCAATACAAACAAGGAGGTTTCCACCAATGGTAATAAACGACAACACACCAGAAGTTGCAGTAGTAAAGTATGACAGCCAAGTTGGTGCCCAAACCGCTGTGCAGTTAACCATTCTAAAGTCTAAAAGTTCCTTTTTCAGATTGGTGCCATATTCGTAAAATGATGAAATGCTAAAAGACTTGAGTTATATTTCTCTTGAATGAATCATCAAAAGTTGTGACTGCTGCTACTGTAATGTTGAATTTAGTGAACTCAGTGAAACTTAAAGTATAGTTAGTTACTTTTCATCCCAAATCGTGATAATATTCTTCGTTTTGTTTGTAAGCGTTCTGTGACTATGCTTATGAAATACGCGAATAAAAAAAAAGTTGAACTTTATGAATAAATTATTTATCAATTATCTGTTTATTGGCTTTCATCCCAACAATAAATTTTAAAAGCTTAAAAATTCGTGGCTTTCCCATATCACGCTGTGTATTTACAGTAGGGTTGCCTTTTTGAAATCGAACAAAGTTTAAAATAAAAGTTGACCTATTCGCAGATGCAAATAAATTTCGAAATAACCTCTAAAAATAACATAATGCAATAAATTTTATTCCAAGATATAATGATTGTGTGAAAATTCAATTTTGTTATTCGCTTATCAAACGTAAGACGAAGATTCTAAATGAAGATTTTCGTCAGGGAAATGTGAAAATTTTCAATGCTTAATTATGATATGCGAAACTGTTATTTTCATTTATTTATTAATTTATTTCTACTTATGATTTTTTTTAACAAAAAGAGGGAGTGCCTAAAAAGGGAGACCTTCGAACAAATTATGACTGGAATGTCATTTCGAAGTATTAGCAAGCAGAAGTTAACATGGTTAAACGAAGATGAGAAAATATTAGCTAATATGAACACAAGTTAGCAACATTTTCAAAAGGCTGGTTTCCATAAACATTTTCAAAAGGCTGGTTTCCATAAAGTTAGCAACATTTTCAAAAGGCTGGTTTCCATAAAGGGCGGGAAATATATGCATATATGTTGTTGTGTAATATATAAATAAAATATATGTTGCAATCGATGCGTACGAGGTTCGAGAAGCATAAAACGTACACACGAGCTTCACGATATCGAAATTGCCGAGACGCTGTCAAAACAATAAGAAGTCACTGTTGTTGTTATTGGGAAGAAATCGATTGTAACTTAATATAATTTAAACATTTGAAAAATATATGCATTCTGATTGGCTATTGGTAAAAGTTGAGCGGGAAAAGTATAATTTTTTTTTCTGTCCACGCAGGAGGGATCCCCGCGCGGAATTTTCCACTTTATCGGGACGAGCCTTAAAAGATGATACCAAAAGGTTCAAACAGCAAAAGGACACAGTTGCACCCAATAGAGCTCCTTAATCCCCAGTATAGGCTATGATATCTGGGAAAGTTTCTCCCAAAAGTTTCAGACGAAAACGTATCTTTGAAAAAGTTTTAAAAGAGATATGGAAAAATTAAAAAAAATAAGAAATATTCATAGTAAGATTGATAAAGTAACTATTTCTTACAGGTTCAAAGAAAAAGGTTGAGAAAAGTTAACAAGTTAAAAGAAATCATGTTTAACAATTTTTTCAAAATTTGGCGTTTGGTTTTCCTTTTTTAACATCACCTTTGAAATTAGAATTTGAAAATATTGTTGACTTGTGTTCATATTAACTACTTATCTCGAAAGCTAACTAAACAACGGAAAAACTTTCCAAGAAAACTTTAGTGCATAAAAATATAGAGATGTCCAGCCTCGACCCCAAGGCTTCTTCTTTCTCTTACATTCATATCATATCGAACATTGAAAAAGAATGCAATGCAATGTTTTTTTCGCAACGTTCATATTTCTAGAACATGAAAAAGTCAGGAAGCAATGAAGATGTTGTTTGTTTTGTTTTTGTTTTATATCAACGATAAGTTTAAGTACAAAAGGAAAAAATAACATTGTTACTGAGAAAGTATTAGAAAGTTTTTCTACCCTTTTACACGATGCAGAAAAGACACGAAAGTTTTAAATATGTAAACAAACAGATCAAAATGGTGTTTAGTATGAAGAAGATGCTATTTATTTGCCTGCAGCGTAAAATTTTAGCGTAATGTTTTTTTAAAACGATTGAATTAACGAGTGGAAGAATGAAGTATAGTATAGTGTATCGTATATTTCGTCACCGCTGGTACATATCATTAACAACTGCATCGACAAATGCGTTTTTCCAGATACTTGGAAAACTGCCAGGATTTGCCCAATTCCAAAGATTGACAGTCCGAAGACTCCAATTGACTACAGAACAATCTCTGTGTTACCTATGTTCTCTAAAATCTACGAAAGGGGCATCTTTAAACAGCTGTTCAACTTCATAGAATCTAACGGGCTGTATGAATCTACACAATCCGGCTTTCGTAAAGGTCATTCAACAACTACAATCCTGACGAAACTACGTGATGACATAAGGAAAGCAATGAACAAAAGTGAAGTTACCATCGCGCTAATGATAGACTATTCAAAAGCGTTCGACACGGTTGATCATCGCATACTGTTAAACAAGCTGTGTCAGCTGAACTTCACCAAAAGCATTTATATAAGTAAAAAAATTAAAAAAATGATTTTAAGGTTGCATTTTTATATTTCTTATCACTTTTTATACTGTATCATCATAATCATTAGAAAATTCCCTAAGTCTATTGTTAAGTTGTATTGTCGGTATTTTTAACTTAAATTATTTAACTATTGCTTGTTTGCATTCACTTTGATCACATGATAGAAAATAGTTTCTGTGCATTATCATAGATTCAAATGACGTCACACCCGTCCCCAAAAAGTTTTAGACCCAAATTTTTTCGTCACCCCATCGCCAATATCGCGCGCCCCAAGTGACGTCAGTTATTCCAATTGGTTCGCGAGATATTTGTCCCCAAACGTCGCGTTCAATTGGGGATGCAATGCAATGTCCCCGTGCAAAATAAACTGACATCATTTGCTACAACTAATACACTAATACTGAAAAACACTTTTCGCGTAGCATCGTGGTTTTACGTGCTCCTCATGAAAAAGTGACCGTGAAAATTTTAAAAGTGTATCATATAAATCGGATGCACAACGCGTATTAGTAATACGTAACCAGTATCCTGTGTAAAAAATTTTACGGTTCCACTCACAAGAACCGTGATCCTTAAAATCTTTTTTTATACTTTTTTTTAAATATTTTCCAACTATTGAGTGAAACCATAAAATTTGCCATAATACATGAATAAAATGTGATTTAAAACGATTATACCTGCTCAGGATACAACCGTATCATTCTTCTATGAATTCGTCAAATGATTTCCCAATGATTGCATGTACCATATGATGTCAAACCATGATTGGCACATTCATTCTTCTTCGTTATAATTTTCATTTATACTAAATTTTTTAATCTAAAAATAAAGAAACCGTATAGAACAGATGCAACCATATGATCAACAAAAACAGAAATTTTTTTTAGAATGTAAATCGCCTGTATGACATATGAATAGAATTCTGAAAAGTTTATAACTAAAATACTTGATAAAATACTTGATAAAATACTTGATAAAATACTTGATAAAATACTTGATAAAATACTTGATAAAATACTTGATAAAATACTTGATAAAATACTTGATAAAATACTTGATAAAATACTTAAAAATACTGGGGTAGTATCTAATACTTGTTTTTCAACTGAATTTTCAAAGAGAGAATTGTGGGAGCTGTTTTCTCTGTGTACCTTTTGATGATAACAGGAAAAGCTTTCTTTCAAATTTGCGATTCGATGTTTTAGTGGTCAGTATTTTTGCAATTCCCTAATTTCCAATAACTGTAACATCTATCGACGCTGGAGTCAGTCAAACATAAACAGTTAACATCTATTTTTTGTTTTAAAAAACTAAACGAAGATCTTTTATAGTCGAAACATAACATAGCTTCTTTTATAGGAATGTTTTTAAAACACACCGTGTCTCTCCTTTTGAAAACGTACTTCAAACCTCTATTTCTTAGTTTCTACCCAGGAAGCACCAAAACTTTCCATAAATACACTGTTATAAGCACGTCCCTTTGTTGCGTGAAAATTCAAAAGAAGAAGAAAGGAATGGTGAAAATCTGTAAGTATATTTTCTTCGTCTTCGTGAATGATCCAATTTGCTTTACTTATTTACAGAAATGATCAGCTTATATTTGAAATTTGTTAAAAATCACGATTACACAAATTTACAATTCCAAAAGCTAATCTAAATTTGAAAGGCTAAAGCTAAAGTGATACTATATACTCCCATGCTCCTATTATTCTAACCACAGCGCCTCATTCTGGTTATTAATGTCGGGTGATGTAGAACTTAACCCTGGCCCTTCAGTACAAAGGTGTCAACAATGCGAGAAACCCCTTAGACGTAATCAGAAACAGCATTCGTGTAGTACCAGCTTCGATATCTCGGATACGAAATTTGTTACAAAAACATTGTTAACTGGTCTACGTCATACATGGATATGCCACAACTGTATCGGACGTGAGCTGCCTTTCTTTAACAACCAAGAACTACCCACGCTTTCTCACGATATCCCATTAGATTTCAATGAACCTGAGGCTGACAAAAATCACTATCTTCAACAAATAAACGACCATCGGAATCACATCATTATTGCTCATCTCAACACCCAATCAGTCGTATCATCTTTCGCAGAATTTAAAGCTATGCTTTCTCGATACCAATTTGACATAATCACTCTCTCCGAAACATGGTTGAAGGATAACCAATATCTCTTACAACATGTCACAATACCCGGCTACAACTTCGAGTATGTCAACAGAGAAACGAAGCGTGGTGGAGACGTCGGCCTATACATGAAAGAATCATACAGATACAAGGTCCGTACCAACATACACAGGAAAAACAATACCATCGAACACCTCTGGTTGGAAGTTAAGAACAGAAATAAGAACGGATCTTTCCTGATTGGCGTTTTTTACCAACCAAGTCCAATATTCGTCGAAAAAAAACTCTGGCTTGACAAGGACTGGTATGATAGTACTCACAGGAGATACGAATATTAATTTACTAAATGACACTGTTTCTAGAAGAGATTATCCAAAATCACGGTATGAAACAGCTTATCACTAGGCCAACAAGGGATAAAATTAATTGATCATATCATAACAAATCTGGATAAGATCATAGCTGAAGATGTTTTACCATGTGGTGAAATAAGTGAAATACAGGTACATCAGAAAGGAACGCCTAGATTTTAATGCATTCAAAACAGACGTAGGCGGGATTTCCACTAAACCTTGTTTACGCTGTTGACTCGCCCGAGGACAAACTAGACTTATTCAATCACCTCTTTCTCTCAAGCCTTAACAAACATGAAGCACTGGTGAAAAAGAACATAACTAGACCTCCCGCGCCATAGCTAAATATCAACCATCTTCAGTCATTAAGAAATCAACGCAGAATGAAAGCCTATCAAACCAGTAAGTACACCAACTGGAACCTTTTCAGAGAGGTACGGAAGACTCTAAACAAAACCATAAGTTGAACTTCTACAAAAAGGCACTCTCTTCAAAGAGACTAAAAGAGGTATGGAATGTCATCAACCGCGTCGTCCATCCGAACCGCGAAAAAATCAACGCTGACCCGGATATCTTAAACGAACATTTCAAAACAACTGCAAAAAGACTGATGAATTCAGAATGTAAAACTGAATCTTTCATGAAGATCTAATCAATCAACAAACATGCGCTGAAAATGTATTTGAGATCAAAGAAATCACCTACTTACAAGTACGAAAAGCTATCCTCTCAATTCGCAACGACTGCTCCACTGGCTACGACCAATTACCAGCAAAATACCTGAAGATATGCAAAGATGAAATCACCAGCCCTCTATGTCACATTATCAACGAATCTATGCGAATAAACGTTTTCCCATGTCAATGGAAAATATCTCGTATCAGTCCTATCCCTAAGATCAAACAACCAAAAGAACCAAGTGGTTACCGACCAATATCCATCTTTTTTGTCCTCTCCAAAGTATACTAGAGGCTGTTACTTACACAAATCAGTAACTTTCTCGAACAAGAACAACTTCTTTCCGTAAACCAATCCGGTTTCCGGAAGGGACATTCTACAATTACCACTAGTCGAATAATCAGGGACGATATCATCAAAGCTATGCATCAAGGAGAAATTATGTTAGCAGTTATGACAGACTATTCAAAAGCCTTCGATACCGTTGACTATGAAATTCTGATTAAAAAGCTACACTCTCTCCGGTTTTCCAAAAGTGCTTTGCTAACAATTTCAAACTACCTGTCTAATCGTTACCAATTTAAACAAGTTAATGAAAACTCGTCCAAAAAACTTCTCGTCTCGAATGGTGTGCCGCAAGGAAGCATACTTGGACCAATTCTTTTTAATATCTATGTATCTGATATGAGTCAAAACATCAACGAAACTTGTCTACATTATGCTGACGACACGGATCTCTACCAATCTACATCTATAATCTACATCTACAAACCTGATCTTCAATTCGGCCAAAACTAAATCGATTCTTTTGCTACAAAACAGATGAGACGTGCACACAACCTCAGCAACCTAGATATTTATAAAATCAATCCTGGTGTTTTTACATAGAAATTGGTGTTTGCAAATAGAAAGAGTAAAGTCTTATAAAATACTGGGCATTACTTTCAACGAAGATCTCACCTGGAATACACTTATCAACAAAGCGACGCAATCGGCATAATTGACTCTCAAGACCCTCAGCCTTATACGAAAACAACTAGCAGAATCTCTCACCCTAGCTTGACTACGGTAACGCTATCTTCTACAACGCTCCAAAATATCTCCAAAAGCAGATTCAACGAGTACAAAACGCTGCAGCAAGTTTCGTAAGACTTTCGTATTCGACTTGTTCAGATGTATTAGCGATAAAGTGGCTACCGACGATGGAACGTTCAGAACTTGCTCTCGCCAAATTGGTTTACAAATCCATCAACTCTGAAAACTGGCCAAAATATCTGCCAATGAGAAGACGTGATCCTCCAACACGACAACTACGAGGTAACATCCACGATCTAGATACCATCACATGTAATACCAACGCCCCAAGGTCAACATTCGAATATGAGGCATCAAAAATTTTCAACGAATTACCATTAATATGCCGAAATGCAGACAGTTACTCAAGCTTCACGACTGCTACAAAAAGTTACTTCTTTGATAAAGTCACAGCACGTTTTCTCTCAAATTTAGAATAAATTTGTTGTATTATATTAATTTCTACATTTGTCTGTTTCCTTTTCATTTTTTTTTTCATTATTTTTTTTGTTCAAGCACAGCTTACAGTCCTAATACTTTGTCAATCCAACCTTTATCTGATTTAGCTTGTTTGTCCAATTTCAACCTACACTCAATTCGTTAGCTGGGATCCATGACTGAGCAATAATGAATAGGTTTATACTATTTCAATTTTTAATGTTGACGCGATGCAAACACTTATATCATACGCATTTCTGGGTGAAGAGCCAAGTGTATTTATTTGGAAATACTGGAAATAAATTCTTATCTTATCTTCTAAAGAACGGTTCTCCAGTTTGAAGTGGTTGTTCTTGATAATCTTTCCACAATGTAATTGCATATGGTTTACTAACAAGATTACCATCATATTGAAGGAAAGTTACCTTTACCGTTAAATACGCGCTTCTTTTTTACCAGAGGCTCAAATTCACTAAAAAGATAAGCATAAGGGTGGCCTAGACTCAAAATGATAGCGAAGAAATAAATTTTCCCTGTCGCTATGAACTTTCTTTGCCGCAGAAAGACAGGCAGTCTTTCTCTCTAAAATTAAATTAGTAGGTGGTTTTGGAAGTTCTGAGGGCTTATATTTCTGTTTTCTTGGGATGAGGGTTCTGTTGCTGACGTTTATTAGAAAATAAGGAACAACATGAGTGCTAAGTAGCTACAGTGAAATCTCCGTATAACGGACACACGTACTCCATGAACGGATAGATTGAATTAAAGTCAAATTCTCATAGGCGAAGTGTCCATAAAGCGGACATCTCTTAACTTTGATCACAGGGCTTTTTCATTTTCTGTAAACATTCAAATCTGATATGAATAAACTAGCTGCCTGAGTAAAACATTTTGACCGATTCAAGTTGCAGTCTACAGTACAGCCCGAAAAAAACTTTACGTGTCCGCGTAAGATAATTAGCTCTCACAAAGGATCGGTGTCTTTTGAAAATGCATTTTCATGTTCAGTTGTATCGTATGTCTAACAAATTGCGTAGAATACAAAAGATTTTAAATAATGACTTCATATAACATAAATCTGTACACGAAAATCTTTGGTGTTTTTAAAACTTCATTCCTTCGCAGACGTGTATTTTACCCGGGCATATTAGAAAAAGAATTCGCGATTAAAAAACTCTCCTCCACATGCCATACTTTTTATACTGTATCATCATGGTCATTAGAAAATTCCCTAAGTCTATTGTTAAGTTGTATTGTCGGTATTTTTAACTTAGATTATCTAACTATTGCTTGTTTTGCATTCACTTTGATCACATGATAGAAAATAATTCTATTCATATGTCATACAGGGAATTTTGAACTTCCAAAGGAGCGAAAAATCTGTTTTACACCTTTTGTTCACCAGTCTACTATAAACAGGCTAGTTTAACTTTTAACTGACTGAAAATGTATCCTATACTTTTATAATTTTATCATTCATAAAGGAAACAACATACGAAACATATTTTCTGAAGTTGTGCTCCTGAGTACTTTAACAGCTAATTTCAGTAATGTACGAAATACATTGTTTCCAAAGCTGTTAAATATTCACTAGAATGTCGATATAACGAACACCGAAAGAGGTAAAAATCAGTTGGCTAAATCAAGAGTTCATTATCGAGAGATTTTAAGAAGATTTGTTAAGAGAGGGGAAAGAGAACCGTTCCTTCTTCAAGGGTTCATAATGTCCAGATTTCACTGTATCTACAGGTTAAAGGCAAACCGAACTACTACTTGTTTGCGAGGAACGTTTACACTTGAATACTAAATTAATGGTGAAAACAGGTAAGTACTTTCTGTTTGTATATTCTCTCGCTTAAATTTTAATTTTGTGGGACCCACTCAATTAAAAATAGACCCTGTGTAAATCGGTATGTCTTTAATAGGGAGCTTGAGCAACAAGCATTCTACGGAGGCGACATGAACTAGAAGGTTAGGAAAACTGAGTCAATTGTGAAAAAGTGCACTGTGTTGCGGATATTCATCCACCGTGTCTACTACGACAAATCAACAATTTCAACGTTGTATAATGTGGAGGGGGCGATTAGTATCGAACAAAAACGGTCAACACCACTTGGGGAATCGATTAGTTTCAAAAAAATCAAAAAATGACATAATTCCTGTTTTCAGTCTGTATCACCAATGGGATTATTTGCACGTTTTTTATGCGATCATCACTAGTTTGCGATGAAAACCTTGTTATTTCTGTCTAAGTTAAACGAGGTAATGGTTATTTAATGCCTCGTCCTTTCAAACAAAAAAGAGAAAATTTCAACCAAATAAGTTAATGATCGTATCTTGTTAGATTAACACACTCGTATATAAAATCAAAAATAGCAGTAGATATTAATAGCTTTAAGTCATTTTTAAAACGTAGAATATTCAAAACACACTACTTAAACTGCACCAACAAAAGGACACTTCCTTTATAGTCATGATTTGACCGCAGTGAACCACCTTTCAAGGTTGTCGTCATACCAATACAATTCATTTGATCGTGCACGTATTGAGAAGTGATTATCATGGCTGTACTAATGACAACAAATACATTTTAAACACAAAATCGCGTGGCTCCTTAGGACTTCAGGCACCGCCTTTTAATTTCAAAAGATACATACAACATCCAGTTTATTTCGATCTGACATTTTTAATACAAATTCTACCAAGTCCCTGCTTTAATTATAAACATTTTTTCAACGCCATCAACTGACGTTAACACTTGATTGAATGAATGAATGAATGAATGAATTCCTGTCAATCACAAACAACCAATCTTCATCTTAACGTTAGTTTTTTTGAATCTCCAATACCATCGTCATTTAAAGGTATACCTTCATCTTTGAAACCTTTTCACATTTTAAAACCGTGAACCTTACTAACGCTCAAATTCCCTCATTAACAATTTCGCACATCAAGAATTTAGCTATCCGTGCAACATTAATTTCGCAAACGCAGGAGGAGGGTATTTGAGTGAAGAGATAACAACTTTGAATAGATTTTTTTTATCAACAATCAACATCATGAAAAAGTAGAAAAAATGTGATGTTAGCCATAAAGTAATTTGCTGGTTTTCATTTTAGGGTCTATCTTTATCTTTAAAATTTAGAATGGCGCGCGGATTTGAGCGTAAGTAAGGTAACCTCAGAGTTCAACATATCAACAAAATGGCGTTTTAATTGGAAAGCCGAAAAATAAATGTAATTTTACTGTGAGAAGGGAAAGGATCCATGATGCACTGATGCACCATCATGTTTTAAACATGAACCCTCTCTTTCTATAACCCTTTCTATTTGAAATCATGTTGACACTCACACCAAAAAAAGTTGTTTAAAATATTTCCTGGATGATATGATGTAACTTCCAACCTTAAAAACTAATGTTCGTGATGAAGTTAATGACGTCATACGCCTCTATATTGACATGTTCTTCAAAGTCTTCCTTAACTCATTTTAATGATAAAATTTATGATAAACAATGACGTAATCATTGTTGAGTAAGATCATTAAAGTGTTCCCTCTGAAACTAAATCACGAACTGAATCATAAGACGTGATGTTGAAGAGTAAATAAATAAACTTTATGATTTCAAAATATAAAAAGTTGAAGTTTTCCAGTTGACATGTTTGTGATACCTGTTTTGGGTGATGCATCATCCAGTAAAACAAACCAACTAATCAATCAATCAATCAATCAATAGCACACAAACAAATGCAAATGTTGATGATGTAATTGTAAAATTTTCGAAAAACACACGAGAACAATGGCGCCTTGTTTTATTTTGTTTATCAATACGAAAATGATAATTATGATCATTTGCAAATCGTCAAGATTTTCCTTCGTTCTTTACCTCCCAGGTGAAGTCGTTAAATTTGGAAATGGTTTTATTTTTATCAATCACCGAAATTCGCCATCATAAAGCGCCAAAACATTCAGTCACCTTCATAGCAGCAAGCATACAAATCAATTCATGGGAAATCATAGCTTTTACTTATTTATTTATTTATTTATTCAGCCACCATGATTTAATGAACGGAGTAACAAACTTCTACAAGAGCTTCATAGACTCGTGACTCCTTATTTATTTATCAATTCGAACGTTCTAATTGGTTTAATCGAATGGTGGAGAGCTGTGTACTAACTTAGCCACCTCAATCTTCAACTGGGGGTTATTTTTTTTATCGTTTTTGCAAGAAAAATATTAAATTTTTCATTGTATCACACATTATCTAATAGTATTGTACCAGGATTTTCGTTGTATTTCTTTTTCTTATCCTAAGATTTTCAGTTCGAATCAATTCGCGAAAATAAAAACTCGCAAAACTTTTGACACTCTGTAATATCAGCTTAATTGAGTTGCAATTACAATTTTATTTCTGTTGATTTATCACACAATTTGTCAAAGCTCCAGTGAAAGTCTTTTCCTGGCATAATCTGATCATCACTAACCCAAAGTAAATTTATAAGGTTTGCACCACAAACATAAGTGACAGGAGAAAGTGTCTGTTGTCAGATAATTAGCCTAGCAAGGCAAAGGACACAAGTGAAACCTTTTGAGAATTTACTCATTGATATGAAGGAAAAGGATACATTAAAAATTCGTTAGTACATCCATTTCCATGTAATGAGTCTTGGCTTGTTTACGTTTTCTTGCAAAATCACATCAACAATAAACCTTGACTTCCCTTTAACACTTAAGTTATATCCTTAACTTGTTGGCGCATGTTTTCATAAATACACTTTCATTCATAAACAAACAAACATCGTACATTTAATTACAAATATATTGATAGAACGCCCCTTTAATGTTTGGGCCGTCTTATGCTCTCCATATAATCACGTACATTATCAGAACAGTACATTATCAGAACGAGGCCGAAAATGAATAACAAAATGACAATATTTTTCCACCAAAAAACAAGCAAAGGAAAAGACACGTATATTTCATGTAATTATGTTACAAGTCAGTTTGTTTGCTTCCCTTTCATGGATACATGCCAAAAAATCGGAAATACACTTATTATGTATGTCACGAATATTAAACCATGATTAACTGCAAACTATATCCAAAATAATTTTAAAATTACGTAGCCCTAATTTCATATAGTAGATTAAGTCGTTTTTCAATGCTGAGAGGTTCATAAGAAATCCTCATTTGTTTGGTGTATTGAGCATTCTATCTTGAGAAAGAGTATACAGATTTCAGCAACCCTAATTTCAAATATCTGATTCATCTAGAAATGCAGAAAAGAGCCCATCAGTAGGCATGCAATGTCGTTTGGGCGTTATATGGACGTCTTTTACGACGTCTGGATGCTAGGAGGCGGAGGGGAGATTATGTAATGAGAGGCACTGATGATTTTGAAAGAGGATAACATTTGCAAAACAGAACATGCATTTCTCTAGGAATCCGTATGCCAAAATGGCAAAACGAAGAGTCTACTTTATGTTCTTGTTTATCCAGCTCATTCGACTAGTTTAATCCATTCATGCTATGTTTTTGCCAGCTTTATGCACCTTTTTGGTTCAATCACAATTTTCTTTGTTAAAAAAACCCAACAAAATGATTGATTGTAGTGAGAGCTGTATATACTGTTTTCTACCGAAGCCCATTTTTACCTTCGATCTCATACATCGAACATAAGCTCTTCGATCTCATGCATCTAAGGCTTCGATATATAAGATCTAACACATTTCCTTCGAGGTATGAGATCGAAGGTTTCGATGTATAAGATCGAAGAGATCATGTTCGTTGTATGAGATCGGAGCCTTTGGTGTATAATGTATAATGGTCTTCGTTAGTTTTCTGTTTAAACAATGTGTGTGTTTTTATTGGTGTACTGTGTACATTAAAGTTACATTATTTACATTATTTGGGTGAAAATTTGTGTTTGTTAAATAGACAGTGAGGCAATTTGAAGTAATTTCAACCAAGCAGTAAAGCTAAGCCAAAAAGGCGATAGGATAAACTCTTCAATGAATGCTCTCCCTCTTTTAAACGCTCTCTCCCCTAAAAGCGTGTCGTGTCGTAGCAATGTGTACGCAACGTAGGGAGTAAAAATCAAATTACAGTTGCCTTTTGATAAGTTGAATCTCCATGGGACAGAAGAAAATGGTTCCACATATCAAAAGTTCTACTTATCCGGGAAGAAGCAGTATCATTGTTTAAATCACGAGAAAGCGGTCATGATCTCCATATGAATCCATTTTTTCTGAACACTGATCAGCTGCCATAAGAAGGATACAAACTACAAAACAATCACTGATGACGAAGAAGTAGTAATAAACCTTTCCCCATTGTTTTTAAACTTCGATGTACCCTGCTTCGTTTTTCCGTTACGCAAAATATATAATTAAGTAATTACAGTAAAACAATACAATGCATCAAAACGAGGCAGGGTAGGATAGTTTGACAAAAAAAAGCGCTTAAAGAAAATGCGCGAAAGGTGTATTGATGATATAATTTTTGTTTTACCTTTCGTGGCATTAATTTTGTTTTTAGAAAAAAATCTTTGTCCAAAAATTTTTATAAACGCCTTTTACTAGAAGTTGCTCTTCAAAAATTTATATTGTATTACAGAATGTCGATATAACGAACCCGATATAGCTATACCCGATGTATAGCTAATAATGAAAATGTTGTTCGGAATGACAGTCAAACGGGAAAAGTTTTCTTTTCTTTACAAATGTGTGAAAAATTCTCATTTAACAGAAAGAAAACTGCAGAGAAAATCCTTAACTTCCAAAATATTACGTCGTCATGGTAATATGATAATACAAAATATTTTGCTTAAAACTATTTAGAAAATTTCGAATATCATGTTTATACTTTTTCATAGTTTCTTTAAAATATTTTTCGGCTGTCATAAAGTTTGTTCAGAATTTGACATTGTCATTTTTCTTTTCTCGTGTTGGTAAGAAACAACATAACGTAATATGGAAAGGCTAACATTTCAATAAAATATTACTCATAGGTTATTTCGTCGCAAATTCTTGACTGGGGTGGGACCTTCAGTTTTTATTACCGAAAAAATATGTTTGATTTTCAGAGACAAAAAGTTAAAATTTAGAATGCTTCTGTCAAGCTAATCCTATTTCATACCTTCACAAAAACTGATAAACGTCTCTGACACTCTTGTGTTCTGAACAAGTATTAAACACACGGAGGCGAAGACGGCAACATTTCTGACTCCAAAAATCACCATCATCACTAATTTAACTATTGAATGAAGCTTTTGGATCAGTAAGGTACAATTTTGGTTTAGACTTTTAATTTTTTTTTCCTGTTTTAAATTGTTCTGCAGTTCCAGTTTTTCGTAGGCTTACATAAACCTTTCCACATAAACCTTTCCACATAAACCTTTCCAGATTTCATTTGAATGTCAATTTTTTGTTATTTCACGACAATGACGTTAATATGACTGCAAATCGTTTTCGTTAAAATATCGCTTCAAAACACTTACTTCAAAAACTCGACGCTTACAAATTCGGGAAAGGTGTATTCTACCATGTAGACGAGTTTGCATTAACAGAAGCAAAATCTTTATTTCTTAATCCAGTTATTGCTAGCCTTCAAAAGTAATAAAATCTATCTTGTGTGGTGACAAAATATCTTTATCTTTTCTCTATAGCTTTTGAAGCTATCATTAAGGTGCCGATATATATAAGAAAATGTTCAAAATGAACTGTTCGCCATCTTTTACATCATTGTTTTTCTAGAACAACATTTTTTCACTTTTTATACTTTGTTCACTTTTTTTCTCGTACAAACGTTAACATATATACAAAGTGTACTGGTGATTCATTCATTATTTGTTTTTGATGTTTCACTAAAATTTATGATTTTATACGTTGTGTGATGAAAGTAAGATGACACATCGAAAGACGCTCCAAATACTTGTGATTCAATCGACTTCCAAAGTAAAGATTCATGATTAGAACCACCACAACTAAATTTCAAATGAATTTGCGTTTTAACATTCTGCAAATGTTTGTTGCCCTTGGATACTCTTTATAGTCTATTTTCGTTTTCAAACTTTGGGTAATAGTCATCGCAGTCTTTTTATCCTCTGAGATTAAACTAAAGGCAAATGTTGTGTTATCATTCACTGCGCCATTTGTTGTTGAGTAACCAACATGCATCAGCAGTTGTCGGTTTCGCGTTTGATGACATAAAACAGAGTTAATTTGTCGTCCATTTTTCCAAATGCGTGGGCCATTTTATTGCCGGAAACGATGGGTTCCCAATTGCTTTTCTATGGAAGCTTCATCAACAATTAGGAACGTTTTTGAAGAACCACACAGAAAACAAATTTATAAATTTATAAAAAAAGAAAGCCGAAATCACCGAAAGCCATAAAATTTAAGGTTCCTCATAATCGCTTAAGACCTGGGCAAACCATTCGGGCAATGTTTGCAAAAGAATCTAGATATTTTCGTCTTTTTATCCATCAACAAAGAAGAACAGTCATTGCAGCAGCGTGCTTTTCAGTATTTTGTTTTTTTAGTTCATTATTAATGCAAAATAATCCGTTAAAACAAGCTACATAACTTATATGACGTTCAAAAGGTTATTCAATCTATAACATTCTTACAACATTATGTAACAAGTTTGAACAGCATACTCCGTTTTGAATATTCATGGCGACAAGTTCTCCTATGACTATGGTTATAGATATGCTATGCATTTACAGACAGTGTTGTTACCTTGACAACACCAGATTACGTACGCGATAAAAATGATGTTTTAAACCACTTCGATCAATTTCAAGTTGGTACCCTATCTGTATCCCAGTATTCCACTAGAAAAGCATTTGAATAATTGGAATGCTTCATTTTGTTCCACATTGATTTAAATAGAATCATCAATAACTTTGGTCTGTAAGATCTGAATATTTGAAATACAAAATCCTTTTCAACTGGATCAATAGATTAGTCCTTTTTTGCTTGATTTTCCTAGTTTACCTGTCAAGTTGAAAAAAATGTCCAGCAAATAAAATCAATTTCGCTCGCAAAAACAAGCGAAAAATGACCTGACAGGAGATAAAAAAATTTCACTTATTGACGCGAAGGCTGCAGTAGCATTTGCACTGTATGTAATAATTTGTTTCATTTTAAGGTTCCAAATACTGCGTTCATATTGGAAGCGATGGTTATAAAGATGATTAGATGATGAGATGATGAGAAAGAGGAGGGAGGTGCTTATTTAATAAAATAAAACAAACAAATTAATACAACAGTTTCCATAAAATGACTGTCAATAATACTAAAAATCGGTTTTTCATTCCCCCCACTGAAAAACCCGTCAAAATTCACCATAAATGTATTAGGTAAATGTAATATATTTCTCATTCACATAAGAGATTAAAATTATCCTGGTTAACCGAGCCAAACCACTTTGTGTGTGTTTTTTCTGGCTTACTTTTACAGCCCTGTTTTGTGGTAAAAAAATTCTAGTACAGTTGAACGGGCTATCCGAATTTCCCTGTTATTCGAACTTGGTCCCTTCGCTTAAGTAACTCTCATAGTTTACCCTGACTTATTCGAAACCCCAATTATTCGAACTAACACTAGCTCGGTCCAGTGAGGTTCACCTGTACTTTAAGAGCAGAAACTTTCGCCATTTTCGCGATTTCTGGCCATTTTCGCGAAAGTTTATGCAATGGAAGATTTTAAAACATGAATTCGCGAAAAAATTTTACTGCGAAAATACGAATAATTTTCAATTGGTGAAAGTTTTTTCCTGCTAAAAAAATCTCTAGATTACAGATACAGATATCTCTAGATACATACACACAAATCAGGGGGATTCAGTCTTCATTTATTAGCGTTATTTATTGTAACGTTTATTACTTTGAAATATATTAATTTGTTTGCTGTTAAAAAAAATCAATAAAAAAAAATAATCAAGGGAATTCGAAAATATTTGTTCGAATCATATTTATACCACATGTATTATGAAAGAATTTACCCAAATTTCTCTTAAATTGTATTTTCATTTTTTACTATTCGTGAATTTTTTTTCTCGCAAATGTTTCGGTTAGTGAAAGTTTCTGCTCTTTAAAGCGAGATCCCAAATCCCCCTGAGCGCAGTAACCCAGACTTTACCTCTTCGAAATTTTACGGTTTGCCCTTTTTTTATAAGTAACCCAGCAGCTTAGGGTACAATTGGGTAAAAAAGAATGAACGATTTTCGGATTTGTAACTTCTTTTTCCTTCCCTTTTCCCCTCAGACTGACCAAGTTGACCAAGTTTAGACTGACCAAGTTTATATGTTATGTAAGGGTTTCTTCAAATTTTTAACAGGCATTTCACAATACAAAAGTTTTTTAAAAGGCCCACCTCATATTCGGCAGCTTTTGATAACTTTTTATTCGCTCGAAGTCGAACGAACAAATAAAAAACTATTCGCGTTCGATTTTATGAATCGAACGTTCATTAGCCAATTGACATTCAAGAAGTTGAAACGAAAAACACAATTTGACAAAGTTCATAATAAGTTGATAAAACTCCAAGAAAATCAGGTAAGGTTTCACCATACCTTATTATTATGCCTTCATCCAATCTCATAAAATTCCACTGTAAGCACTTTTCTAATGTTCCTGTTGATCTTTCCTGGTTGTTTCATCTGAAAGAAATTTTATGAATAAAATACTTGTTTTTGGCGTCAGAAAATGATCGTGATGAAAATGCATTTATTACTGAGGTAATCAATACTTATCTACCTACGAGTTTTATGTCGTGGGGTGTGATTTGGAAATGAGTAAGCCAATGCATGGTAATATAGCATCCTACTAGTGTTGTTCGTAATTTCCACCACATCTACGATAAGGAAATTTACCTTATCTTTAAACATAAATGCTTTGATGGCGTTTACAGTAAATATTTGATGCAAAAAGATAATCGAAGAATCTTTTACGAATTAAGATAACCTTATAGATAACCGTATATCTTCGTTTTGGTGTAATTTCAGTGTCATTTTTTGTACCATCTGTATCGACTCTGGAAAGCCAAGATTTTTTAGCGGACATCACCTGGACCCCCAAAAATGTGTTCTCTATAAGTAGGTGTCCGTTAAGTAGAGGTTAGGACGTCAAGGAGAAAAGACGTCCGTTCCTACAAAATGTGTCAGCTATAAGGGTACCTCCCTCCGCTATACGAAATGTTTCATTGTATAAAAATTAACAGAACTTTTGTTTACAAATTGCTCTCCATCATCCTTATCTAATCCAATAAGAGGATTGAGATTAATTTCTCTTAGTATGAATCCAGGAAACTACCAAAAGAACCACTGAAAAATTTTGGGATGTCGCCAACATAGTTGTAATAACTTATCGTTTCACAAAGATTGAATATCAAAACCATTTCCTAAACCACCTACTAGTGATAATTAGTGGCGGTCATTAGATTTTGATATCATTTGGAACAGATGGATATTAAATTTGCTACTAGGATGTTGTAAAGAATTTATATACCCTGGGAAAAAACGTTAGTCGGGAAAAACCATTAATCGGGAAATCTTTTCTTCGTTTTTAATTTCTCCTCTCCTGTAGAACTACAGTAGAATTACAAATTATAAGTCTTTTTTTTTCTAGGCGGGAAAAACAATAAGTTGGGGAAATTTTGGTCATCATCCTTTGAAATTGGTCATATCCTTCCACTTTTTTTCCGCTTTCAAGCCTGAGTAATACCGTCACAAATTCTAATTCGTGGATTTTAGTGCAAAACTTTTCCGTAATTTATCTGATGTCACATCCAAATCCTCGCCGTCCGGTTAATCCTCGCTGTCAATAAATATTATAGTCATAAAGGGAATTTTAAATGTCTTCTCCACACGAGTTTATCCTTCAGACATGGAGACGAGAGTGTTAAAATAGATGGATGTAAATACACACATTCTGAAATCAAAACATCATCCACGCGTTGAAAAAAACACTTTATTTTTATTGAAAATATGACAAATTTCCAATTGTCGGTTTGATGTTCAAAAAAACAGTCCAAAAGACTGTTGGTAAATAAGTGCTTGATGAAATGGTTTACTGAGAAAACATGTCATTATGAGAAGGGAGAATAACTAATGAATAATAATGTTTTCATCTTCTAATTATAACATCCTGTAATGTGATTTCGTATTTATGTAAACTTCCGAAGTATATAGAAACCAATCTGCTGGTCCCCCTACTAAGTTCATATTGATGAACACTTCAAGTAGATAAACATGTGAGTAAAATGACAACAACAAAATCAGATTGAAAAGGAATAATGCTTTTCTGCAAGTTGAAATGCTCCTGTGCGCTCAACAGATAAGGAGAGCTGGGAGATTTTATTGACTATCCCTGGTTATCGAGGGTAACTGTCTTTCTAACTGATAACTGATTTCTGTCAGCCTAATAATAGTTGACAAAATTTAATGTTATCGTTTCCGGATTTTCAACTTATAATTTATCCATACATTTTCAAAACATGGAGTTTCCTTTCGTTTGCATACTTTGAAATTGATAGGATTTATCCATATTTCATGAGCCATGTTTGTTTTCATGAATTGACCACGCCATCTTAACTTAATTACAAAATGGTATCACTAAACCTCCTTTCAAATGGAGATTTTGTTGAAAAAAAGGAACAGGAAAAACAGGAAAGCCGATAGTTACAATACAGTTTAAGTATGGCCACAAGTTTGCTAATAATCATGCTTTCTAGTTGAGAAGCTTCTAGTTTCTAGCTTGAGTAATTTCACGTTTATAGTTTAAGGCGTTTCCCAAGCAGTTAATCATGCATGATTTGCGCAAATTGCGTGGTTTGCTATACAAACGCAAAATGTTGTAGACTTAAGAAAAATCATTCTTTTTAGTGCTAAGAAATATAAAATCTTCAAATCCTTCCCTCCTTAACTAAGCATCTATCAATATAATGAACGAAGTAAGGCTGTTTGCAAGTTATTCAAAATAATCAGAAATTTGTTTGATGTTTAGTAATTGCACCCTAACCAATTAAATGGCTTCTTTACCGATTCTTTATTATACATACTGAAGACAACAAATTCTAGCTGCCATTTTGTGACTTTTAGAAGACAGAAATTATAGCGCGTTTTCAAAATTTTGACTCTAGATACCAAGAGAAATTATGATATATTGGTTCTTGTAGTTTCGAAGGAGTATTCAGAAATGTTTACACTTACGAAGATACTTAAATGATAAGGTAAATTTAATGTTATGGACATTAACATTATTACGTAGCATAATGAGTTTTGTTAAATGTTATCTAAAAATAGATAAAAACGAAAACATTAAGGTCTATTAATAAAAATGTATGGAGATTTACTGAGACGTCGTACTGGGTTGAGATATGGAGCGACTTCTTGTTTAAAAAGTTTAATCCATGAATAGGTTTTTGTTATAGACGGATTAATCACGTAACGTCACTATAATTTTGTCGTCAATTAGCATTTGTTGAATTTGTACACAAACCCAAATGTAATAAATAAGTAAACTTGGGTGTGTCGAATCCGTCATCAGTCAGTGACGGTAACGTCTGTCAATTACTTTTCTAACGACATGACGCATATGTTGTGTATATTATTGTCGAATAGTAATCGAAATAAAATTTTGACACGACAGTTGCCGATGGATAAAATAAGAGACCCCATTATTTACCAACGAATATTGATTAAACACGACACATAACGTCATTTCCCTCCTTTTTGACGATTTTCTTTCCCTCTCTGTCAAGAAAACTATCACTTGCGTGACACTACTCTCCAGATTTGATTAATTTTTCATTATGACCAGTGCAGCATTATAACTGGAGTGGATGACAAATGAAAGTAGGTTACAACACTGTTCCATTTAAAAATATGTTTTTCTATTGGATGTGACGAATCTTCGGTTGCGCTTTCTTTTTTGTTACAAAAACAGGGAAGAGGTAGATCGTTCACTTGAATGGCTGATCAGGAAGTACAAACCACAATAAATAAATAAATAAACATATGAATAAAACACTACTTAACAAACGTGTATAAAAAGCCACAAGATCATTAGCAAAAAAATTACAAATAAATCAAAAAAGTAGGATAGGTAAGTGGCAGTTGAAGTTCAGATTTTTTATTCTCTATTAAACCAACAAGCGCAGCCTCCAAGTTAGTAGTTCTCTTGGCATGGACATGACAGCTGAAAGGATGTTTGCGGAGTTTTGCTGAATGAGAAGACGTAAAATTTATAACACGATCCAAATTTATCAGTCTGTAAGCGCGATTTCTTTGGTTGGTTAAAAAAATATCGTGGCTAACTATGTTTTCTTTTCTTTTTTTTTGCCGATGCAAATAAAACTTTGATTTTCCTTAGTACAGTTATGCGATGCTGTGTTCTCGTGTGAAGCGCACTTGATACAAAAACAGAAAAAAATGTTTTTCTCCTTAAATCTTTATAGTAATTATCAAAACAAAGACATTTAATTTATGAATCGAAATAAAGAGAAGTCATTTCGATTTTCGATTTTTTTTACGATTACACAATTACCGTCAAGGCTATTTTATTCTTTCAATTACGTCATCAGCATTGTTTTGTTATTAGATACGCTTGAATCACTCGAAGTCATTGATTGACAGATGGATAAATGAGACATGCACTTCTGAAGACAGCAGCATTTAAGATAGACATATTTAAACATCAGCTAGTGCTAGTAACCATTTGGAAAACATTTGTGGAGTATAAGCGATACAAACGTACGTTACACAAGATCGAGTGAATATCATCACAAGCAGAGGATAACAAAAAGACAATCTATACAAATTGAAAAATAACAACAAAAAAAATCACCAAAACAAAAGTTGCCGGTAATTTGTTTTTTTAAATTATCCGCATTGAAAATTAATGACCAACATTCGTCTCATATGTTTATAAAAGATTGGAACTTGGTGTAATACCTTTTAAATTGCAACCTTCCCAACGAAGAGAGAAGAAGGGGGAAAAAAGAATATCGAAAAGTTTGAAAGAAGAAGAAGAAGAAGAAGAAAAAAATAATCAAATGAAAAACATGGATTGTTTGAATCTATCGCGTTACTTTCTTCTGTAAGTATTATATTTGCTTTAGTGTTGTTTAATTGTTTGAAGAATTTAAAAAGGCTCCTTGGTTAAATCCCTTTTAAGATAAGTAAAAAATAATAGTAGACAAGACATCTTTCGTTTTGTCTCGTGTCATAGAGAAAACAAAATATTTGTGCGTAGGTAACATGTGAGGGAAAATGTTTAAATAAAACGTCCCAAATGTCAAGTGTCGTTCATATTTGTATGAATTTCGAAAAAAGAAAGAATTTTCACAGTCTTTAAGATAAAAAAATGTGTATGAACAAGAATCCTATACATTACATGTAACCTTACCTTCGAACCGGATATATAGAATTCGCACGACAGATCCATAAATTTTAATAAGACCTTCAAATTGGTTTTTTATATAAAATTCTAGAATTTACACAAACGTGGGTTGTTATTCACTTTTTCGAAACTTTTGTTTACGAAACTTGTAAGGGAATTTTATTGACAAGTGACTTGGACCAACCACAAATAATTGCATTCATGAAAAGCCCTTTCAAGTTTTCCTCGAGCCAGGAACTACGCAATTGCGCAGGTTTAAGTTCGTAATTAGTAAATTCGTATCGTAATTTTTCTCATAATTTACCTCCCATTAAAACAGTGCAAAAAAACAACAAAATAATTAGTGTCGCATATTTGACACGGAAAGATTCCTTAGATTTTAAAGAGCGACTTGTTAGAAACTATGGTCAAACTATATGGCGTCATATGTCTCTTAAAAAAGAAATTTTCGGTCATTAACGAGAGCAATTTAATAGGAAATCAGATGTTTAAGAATAGAACTTATGGAGCTTATCTACGCAGACGGTGGAATATATTTATTTTGATTTTATCTCCAGATTGGTTCTCTTTTGTTCAACGACACATGGTAGCAGTGCACCGTCAGACGTGAGTTCATTATCCTTTTACTTCACTGTGTGTCATCTGCAAATTCCGTCACTTTCCGACATACGTAGTTGAAGAGGAGATCTCTTTGCACACTTGTTAAGTATGGAGCGACAATAACACAAAGCTGTGAGAAAACATCGTTAATCTTCCTAAGGGACGGCTGGTTGTGTTTTAATTAACACCTCTGCTACAATTTTATATGAAGGGAGGAGGTGCTAAAAAAGCCTTTGTTTGATCGACGCTATAAAAATTCCTATCTTTATATTTTCGTTTACTTTTCGCGGCCGTTTTTCTTTCTTTTTTTTTCTTTCAAAGAAGTTTTTTGTTTGGTAATTGGAAATGATATTTATTAACGGTATTTGTCTTCGTGTCAAACTTTTTATGACGGCTGTCTTCGTGTCAAACTTTTTATGACGGCCGTCTTCGTGACGATAGTTTGGTCTGCTTTTTTTCCTCATTTGTTACTTTGTCGGTTTGTCGACATTTTTTGACGTTATCTCTATTATAGCGTGGCAGACGAAAAAACCCGCACGGAAAAGACCTAACTGAACTGATCAACTTTTACAAGACTGATCGACCGCACGACCAACGGCAACATACGCAGAGTGACGCCATGGAACTGTACTCTGTCTCGGCAAAAAAGGTGTTATGGGCAACGCAAAAAACTGGGAACCTTTCGTCATATGTTTACGATCCCATCTATCAGCTTATCGTGACAAGCAAAAAAGGCTTTAAACGTAAGTCAGTTTTTATTTGAAAGACAAGAATTCAGTGATTACCTTGTTCATGGTAAAAAATTTAATTAACAAAACATCTCCAATTATCGAAAGTATTTAATTTTTGATTGAAGAGTATCATTAAGCAGGCCTACTTCCCACCCCTTTTTCGAACAGAGAAAAACATGTTCATTAAACTTGTCGTCACCATGTCAACGACGCACGGTCCTCCTATCTTGCACCAAGTTTTTTAGTTTCAAAACAATTATCTTGTATATCCGAATTTTTCAATCGACGTGTATGAAACCCAATAAATCCTGCATCTGTTGACACGACACTATGTTGGCAAATTTGACGCATGACACATTGCGGAAGTCTTTACTTAAAACCTCCATACGTGTATATTATAAAACTGTCTGTTTTCCTCCCTTCGCATAAAAAATTAAAAACATGATTCGAATACCTACAAATCCTTTTCAATCAATATTTAAATAGATTTTTTTTTTATTATTTGAATTGCAAATGTTAAAGTCATGTTAATTATTGTTAGCTTGAATTAACACATAGCTTAGCAGTGATGCATTCAAACTTAACATCCTAAAAGATGAACAACACTTTATTACTGAACATAAAAGCATTTCTTTTCTTTTCTTTGATTAAAAATTCAATGAAATACTTGTGATTGGATTAGAGAGTGATACCATGTCAATTTCTCATACAGACCTCAACATAATATTTTGAGAAAAGCTCATTTATACTGGCATTTCCTCTTTATAATCTTGTTCTACTGCTGGCTTCGAACTATACACTAGTGTCCACATTAAGGCGAAACTAGCCTAGTATCCTCACTGCTCTCTATTTAAACGTTACAACTAAGTTATAACGATGTTTTCATCAAGAACGCATTTTCAACTGGCGCGGAAACCAACAAAACCAACATTTAAGAAGAAACGCTTGTAGATTTAAAAAAATATATTATAAATAAATTAAATAAATAAACGAATGAATGAATTAAATCAGATCAGGATGAGCGTAATTATTCCAGCTTAGGCTAAAACCCGTTTTATTTACATGTCTCTTCCCGTACCAAAATGCCGTCTATATCCACTTTTCCGGTGAACAATGATGGCTGTGCTATGTATTGTTCACCTTAAATCTTGTTTATCCAAAGTAAAATAGGAGATTTATACATGCTAAACCCTCCGAAAATAACATGTTATCCGTGTATTTCCTTGTTTGAGCAGTTATTGTGATTAAAATGAAAAGGATTTACCTGAGTTCACTTTCACCTCTAGAAAACAAATTTGTGACAGAGACAGTCTCGTTCCAAAACCTCCGGATCAAATCGCAAGAAAATAATCGATATTTGTGCGTGAGGAATGGAAAGGAGATTGGGTTCAAGGTAAATTTATATCTGTTTTTGAATTCGTGAGTGGCCTGTACAATCGATAATTCACATACGTGCAGTTGGAAGAAAATTCTTAATGCAATTCCGTGATCTAATTGGTTAATTTTGGCCATCTAAAATCTTTCTTGTTAATATGAAACAATTGAATTCCAACTTTAGACTGACAGAAGGGGTCCAATCAAATTGAGATCATCTAAGCGCATGCGTATGGTATGTAACTCAGCTCTAATTAAAGGTGTTGGGTTGCATGGATAGTAGTAGCTTTGTAGTTGGGACTCCTCATCTCTGTCATGTTGAACTTACGCTTATGTTTCTGCTTTTTAGCAATCCGCCACAACAAAAAAAAATAAACCACGCAAACGATGCCAGTTCACTTGGGATTTCACAGACTTAATGCATATCCAGTTGTCAATCACACCCCCGAAAAGTGATCCTTTATTTCTGACTGTGAAAAACGGAATAGTTCTATTAACACAAAAACATGAAAGCACAGAACTTGAACGCTCGTTTATCTGGGTACCCACTAAAAATGCTGGGAATGATGAGAATGATTTGCATACCAAGAAAAGAAGGAAAAATGGTAAACGTCGGAATTTGTCAAAAAAAACGAATGAACGTCAACGTAGTTTCGATCATTCTCAGCAAAATTCTAAACAACCACAAATCGGTAAAATGAGAGACCAACAGCCGGACATTTGCACAAGTCTCCTCAGTCAATTGATTAGAAAGACAAGCACGGTTAACAATTTAAGAAGAGAAATTCGTAAGCTTAAGAGGCAGTTGAAGGAATGAAAAAAGAAGAGATTGCGAACGTGTTGCTGAAAATTATTCAGATGCGGAACTTTCTGAAGAGGAAACTGAATCATAGTTTCAAAGCTTGGATGCTGCCATTATAAACTGCCATTTGGGTTTGTGCAGTGAAAAAGAATTTAAGCTGGCCTACAAAATGTATATGGCGCTGTCACTACGCCCCAAAAATTGTGAACCTGCTAGGGTGTTCCCCTACAAGATAATAAAAATAAAGAATGGATTTAATTTATTTATTTATCAAATCATAGATGATACTTATAGCTTTTTATATAACTTTTTTTTCCAAACCGAACGATGTGTGTGAGATGCGTGTGTATTTGAGAGATTTTGACAAATATTTTGTTAGTAACACGAACAATTTTACGGACAAATTATTAAATTATTTTCATTTTTGACTTCATGAGTACTCCCCTTTCACGCCCTTTTTTAGCTTTAGTTATTAGCTTGAAATGTCACATTTTAGTGTCGGAGTACCATTTTTTTTTTTCAGATTGTTCTTGATCGTCACTTATCCCATAACTGCGCTATTGTTTTCTTCTTCACCCAACTTAACGAGGCTAATGAGACAAAATTGCTTGTATTTATGTTTGATACAAAAATGCTAGATAGAACGCCACAGCGTCTTGTAAATACTTTGGGCTCACATAATTCACTTATTTCAATAAACAGCTTTGTAGTTCCTTTCTCTGAAACATCATCCCTCAGCAACTGGCATTTTTTAGTTCTGCTTTACAAATAGTTCCTAAAGTCTGAAGTTTATCCTCACAAAGAATTATATGATAATATATCACCATAGTGTAAGTGTTTCAATGTACGCTAACCTGTATAACAAGATCATTGAGAACTGTTCAAACCTGTACAAGAAATGGAAAAGTTCTTCGAGCAAGCAAAGGCTTAACGTTACTTATGGATGAATGATGCTCGAAAGTTTTTATGTGGTGTTATATCAAGCATTTACGATGTGGTTAATCAGGAAACAATATTGTGTGTTTTAGGAATATTTCGACTGTATTGAGTAACTATTTTTATCTTTTGTAATGAGGGTAAAACAAATCTACAAAAATAAAAGCCATCGACATTTGCATAAATCATCGCGAGGAAGTGAATGAAAGCCAATGTTTTCAAAACCACAAAAAGAAAAAAAATCATATTTCATGGCATGGACATATATCATGGAAACTGGGAAAAAATCACTTGAGTTTCGGATGCAGAACATTTCACCCCAGCATCGTCCCAGGGTTTCCTGCTTTTTCGATATGTTAGACTTCATCGAAAAGAGGTTGCATATGGCTCGTGGAAAACAGCAACTAATGTCCCTTTGTGACATTTCTAACGACAAAAAAGTGTTAATCTAACAAGATGCGATCATTAAAAATGTTTTGCTTGAAAGTCTCTCATTTTTGTTTGAAGGAACGAGGCATTACAAAACTTTTGCCTCGTTTAAACCAGACATAAATAACAAGGTTTTTACTGCAAATTAGTGATACATCTTGTTACATTAACCTATAGAAAAAGTTCAGGCTCGATGCCAAAAAAAAATTGTGATTCGAGGTAAAAGGCAAAAGAATTGAATGAACGCACGGTTCATCCTGGAGTATTTCAGATAGTGAAATCTAGATATTACGAACACCGTTCTCCTTCATTACCCTTAACAAAACCTCTTGAAATCTCTTTATCTAACGAACTCGATAAAACGAACTGATTTCCACTTCAGTGTTGTTTATATGGAGATTCTACTGTAGGACATTTGTTTGGGTAAAGATAATCTAGATAAGAAATACGTAGATAATTGTTGTTATCGTTATGAATTCTTCCGATCTAAATTTAGATGTTTCAAAGTTAATGTTATTTTGATATATATCTTTCGGGGAAATAAATGCTGTAATTAAAAACTGTCAGTGAGAGGACGCCCAACCGTTCAAACGATGACGTATTATGTTCATACGATGGCATATTATGTAATCAGTTTGTTGGAGGAAACCCCATGACGTATCATAAACCTAGAATATCGTCAATTATTATCTCGCAGATGACAACAACAACACATAAACAAAATAATTCCGTTGGGAGTTTTGCCGAATTTGGAGGTAATCATACGTGTTTGTTCTCCGTCTAATTGACGAGGTAGTTTTGACGTAAAGGATACATTTGGCGGGTAAACGAGCCTTTAAAAGAATTATAGTTACATTTTACGACAGGAAATGAAAAAAAGTAATTGTCAAAAATGCAAAATATACAAATAAAATAAAAATTGTTTTTTTAGTCTGAAAACAAGTCTGATATGAGAATGATAGAAGGGGGTTAATTGGGACGAGATTTTTATCGTAAAATCTAACAGACAAGCATGTATTGCATATGGCGCAAGTTCTTAAAAAATTTAATCGTTCAATTCCCCTTTAATTTCGAGCAATATGAATGGTAAAGAAGTGTAGTCTAGCCATCTATCGGCCAATTGATCTATCCAATTATTGAGACGTTGAATTCCCTTTGACAAATGAATGATCTTGATTGAATGTCAACATAAAAAGAAAAACACACATTAACACAGATAAACAAATCTTCAAGTAATCCTCCGGAAAATGCAACTGACAACAACTTTAGTTTCCATTGACTTGCATCTTTGTAGATTTAAAAAGAAATAGCGCCAGTGTCGAATTTATTGATTGCCTACACTATGATAGGCTATTCTTAATAAAGTTTACATAGATTATCTCCAAATCCAAACAAGAAATCGCAAAAAGGATGAAGAACGAGGGCTACAATAATTAAGTTAACTTATTCCTAGAGTCGATCAGTTCTTCAAAAGCATGGGTTGGTAGAAATAAAATCAGATCAAATATCAATGTCACGTTCCCATCGTAACAATATTATAGTCAAGGTCTGGACAGGAAGTTTCCTTTTCTTAAATTGACATGTTCCCATAGTAATTAATCTAAACGAAGCACATGGCCTTGTAGGCTTTTTTTTACACTTGGTTCAGGCAAACACTTTTTTCGACAAAAAGACGCGTGATGAAGAGCGAAACGTTATGGTATAAATTTCTAAAGCGTGTAAAATCCGATCGATTTAAGTGAATGTAATTACAACCGCACAAAATTAGGTTTGCAGAAATTACTTTACAACTACGAGATAAACATACTATTTATACAAGTTACAATAGCTATATTCTTTTTCTCATACATTTCCGATTAGGATTTAAATGGATTAAAAATAGCCACGACTTAACAAAGATATAAAATATATCGCAGCAGAAGGCATCCAATATCAAAGACAGATATGGTTATCCGGTTCCACCAAGCGTCTGGTTTCGTCGCATCTTGTGGTGGAAATAGGTGAAAATCACAGTGTGACCAGGATATTCAAATGTCAGAAATGGCACTCACAATAACATATTATTAACCAATCCGTTGGGAAAGAAAAAACATTATAAACACTTGTTTTATACTTTTCTCCTGTAAAATAACTGTCCCCGAGTGCTTTCTGCATATAATATTTAAACAATATAGGATGAAGGATTAAGCCTGGATTTGCTGCAGAGAAGTAAAAGAATTTAGTTTATAATCGAAATCAATCGGTCTATCCTCTGGTTCTAAATACTTCTTCTTCATTGTTTTGCTCAAGTATGAGACTAACTCACACTCCTCTGCAAACCTTTCCAATTGCTGCTTGTATTTCTTTCGCACGTGCTCACTCGCGTTAGGATTGTTTGCTGAAAGAAAGAAAGATATTTAGAAGTGAAAACTACAGATCATTTTCCATCTAAACTCTTCCCCTAGAACCACCCTCGGACGAAATTCATCAGTGATGTGGTATGAATGAATGAATGAACGAATGAGTTTTACCTTTCAGATGATACGCAACGTATAGTAAGGCAGATCGTTTTGCTGATAAATAAGGATATTTAGGCTTCAAGCAACCAACTGCTGTCAAAGCTTTTGTTATACTACACGCCACGGTTTGTTCCAAATAGCCAAGCATAGGAAGAGACGAAATGTTGATTACTTCTCTCTTGGGTGGCAATTTTTTGGGTAATATCAAAGATGAATACTTCTTTGGAAACCTTTAATAAAATCAAAACAGAGTAAGGATGGGAGAAACGGAGGATTTCAGAACCAAAGAAGAAGTGCATATAAATCATACGAATTCCAATATATTGCAGGATATTGTATCATTTTTAAATGATAGTTTTTAAAAGTGTTTCTTTTGTTCCAAAAATCAATGTAAACTCTTAACTCATTAAAACGTCGATCCTTCCTTGCAGGATGTGTGTAGACAACAAAACAAAGGATAACAACTGTTACAATGTAGCGACATAAAAAAATCATTAATAAAATCTTTTGTGAACAGAAGATCAAAAAATATAAATCATTGCCAGTGTTTTCTTTCATTTCATAATAGGAAACTCGATTTATGAATAATTCGACAGAAATATCGATTTTTAGCTCGATTACCAATACTCACCTCATGAATTTATCTTGACTCTGTTCTGAGAAGAATGAATAACACTTATTCTTATATTCGACAACAAGGTCAGGATCTCCAGGAAGGAGTGCTTCATACCTAAGATGACATTTTAAGTGTCGCTCAATCTATCCGATTAATGGAAAGTTTCACAATGTCTGAGAATGTCAATCAAATACCTTAGATTTCCATCCAGATAAGTAACAGGGCAGTAGCCAGCCAATTCCATTTGCTTTGGAAACATTTTCTTCATATGAACACTTGATCTTTTCTTTGGTAAATTTTCTTTTGATGGTATTTTATATCGAGCGACAGGAGGTAGATACTTTTGCGGGCGACTTAAAAATTCTAGCATTTTGGATTCAGATGCCAATTTGTAATATTTGCCACCAAACTCTGCCACGTAGTCATGTGTTTTGTTAGAAGAACAATCAACAAGTTCTTCCTCATTGGCCAGACTCACTGGACAATATTCATCATACTCTCCAAGCCGCGACTTCAATTCTGATGGTGTGACACACATGTATTTGATACGATTCCCTTTCCCTGAAAAATTGGGTGGGTATCAATATAGGATTGGATACAAGATCAGAATGCAATTAAGTCATAAGAAGAGGAAAGACTTTTAATGTCTAGACGATAAGGATAACCTGTTTATTATTTATATAACATGCAACTAACAAGGACCACTTCATATAAACAGAATGAATGAAAAGGGGCGGCTTATATGGAAAAAGTACAGCCGGAACAGGACAAAATCTTTCAATTGTTCTAAATTCAATGTTTTCCAGTTGTTTCGTCATTTTAGCAGAAATCTTCCCAGCTGAGAATGTTTACATGAGAAAAAAGCCGGGACGGGACGAAATCGTCTCAGTGCAGAAATTTCTCATGTAGACCCGAAAAGGATTTTTAGAAGAAACGTTTCAGAAGGAGCTCGTTTTTCATCCCGTCAGATTTTGAACGTCACGAAAAATATTTTCGAACTTCTGCATTAGATAACTCACCGAGATATGCATTGTGAATGTATGTTTGAATACTGGACATACACTCTTGTACTTCTTCCTTCACTGTAGTATATACCCACCATTTCGATTTCTCACCATCAACGGTAAAAAGGTTTTTATACTGTTCACTGTAAAATCCTGTTATTGATGCAACTTCTCTGCGATAAGAAGCGACACGTATCGCTAGTATGGTCAAACTGTCATGACGCGGTGATGTTCTAAAAATACATCACAAATAAAAATGAAAAATGGAAAATTGAAGAAAATGAAGTAATAATGAAGACTGAAAATATATATAAAAAAAGAATAAAAAAATGATGAATGTAAATTCAGTGAACGCATGGGAAAAGTGAATGGAAAAGTGAGGGGAAAAAACGGGCCTAAGGGCTTCAAGAACTGTCGGTGTTTCACTTAATTTTGTCCCAGATTGCAGACCAAAACATGGCGAAAGGTGTATAGGATATTGTTTTATAAAGATCAGTAAATTTCAATTGCATCAATGGTGTTACATATTTAATATCACTTTGCGCAGCTTTGAGCAAATGATTTCATTTGGTAAACGATGAGTGCTGGGATGTGACTTTTGATTGCTAAACCAGCAAGAAGTCATCGTTGCATTCTTCGAGTGTCTAATCAGTTTTAGGAAGTTTTAAGTTTTTCCGTTTAATGTCTTATAAGAGTAAAGAAAAGATGAAAAACTGCATTTTTAGCTGCGTTATCAGAAAGTACAATCAATAAGAGTACAAGCTACAATCAGTGCAAGCATATTTCGCCGCATTGCAGTTGAAAGAGTTGATTGATATTGAGCACACAGCTTCTACGATAAACCTCCAACGCATTTATTTAAAGACATGTGGTAGTAAATGTAATTTCATAAAGACGATGTCTATAGTAAAAAACGGCCAACAGGTAGTAGTTTATTGCTGTGAACAACTTCACCTTGTAGATGATCTTCTGTCTAACCCTCCTCGTTCCATAATAGTTCGATCTGAAACATTCAAATCAATGACCTTATATGGTATGATGCTGTATTCTTTTAACAATTGCATTTGTTTACATGTTGCTGGGTAACCATCCAAAACAAACCTGAAGGAAAAATGACATGTCAATTAGATTTTTCGTTTGCTTTCAGTGGGAATTGAAAATCAAGTGGCTATCATCAAGGGGAAAGCATACCCCGTAGACAAACATCGAGGGTTCATTAAACACAGCTGTAAAGCTTGTACAGCCAATTCATCCGGTACTGAGTAACCTTTCATTAAATGATCATTCATTTCATTTACAAGTTCTGTCTTTTCGTGACTTCGTAGCACTTGTCGCATAGCTTCTCCGATAGATAACCGTAAAATACCATGTTCTTGAGCGAAGCGGTTCGCCACTACGATACAAATGATAAAAACTAGGTTAACATTTTACTCCATAATTTTTTTCTCTTCTACAAATATATTTTCAAGAAGACGCATAAAATAAACATTTCGCCTTAAGATACTCACAGAAATACACGTAGATAGCGGTGTGCGTGAACTATTACGAAACACATGTACTACAATTATAGAACTCATTTTTATTGGTACAGCGTCTCAACGTGTAGAACGAAACTGTAGACAAAATGAAAGTCAAAGAAAAAACAAATCAAAATTGTACGTGTGGTTTTCCCGGACTTTGGTGGACCAATGATGGACATCCTGATCGGTAACAAAGGTTTCGGGGAAGATTGTTTTAAAAAGGTTTGAGGTTTTTGCATGAAACGATTTTTATTTTCTTCAGTGGAAAGAAAATAAACATGCTGGCGATAGATAACAGGGAAATTCGGTTTCTCTTTTGATGAAAATGGCGGAAACGTTTCTCCATCATACAGCTACAATAAAACAAAGAAATTTTACTGGAAGTGTACTTCAGACAAATCTATTTACATGGAAATTTGAACAGGAAAATTCATACTTTAACCGGGCACCACCTTCCAAATCTGCTTGGTTGTTTGTAACCACTTATTAATAATTTTTTGGCTAGCTTGGGTGAAATACTCTGACAGCGATCTAATAAACTCTCCCGAAACTCTACTTGTGGTTTCAACATTTTCGTAATAATGTACTGAGTGATGTGAATTTTCCGTGCTGCATCAACTTCAAGGCGAGGTATCATGGCTTGTTCAAGAGCTTCCTGAAAAAAATAATCATATCAGTAGGAGACAAATCGTACATCAGTGAATTTTGTTACGTGTGGAAATTTTTTCGGAGCTACCTGAACACTTTCCAACATATTCATTTCTGCTTCATATTTTTCAACAACTTCCATTTTGATTCTTTCTCTTGCATCTTCTTCCGTTTCTTCTTCATCTTCAAATTCTTCAACTTCTCCGAATTCATCGTTCATTTCTTGTTCAATAAGCTCATCAATTTCTTCATCATCCCCTTCACTATCATCATCTTCCTCAACACCATCCTCCTCCTCCTCCTCTTCTTCCTCTTCAAGAATAGCTTGACGAGCAACCTGCAATACAAATATTACTGTGGTATTACAACATAATGCTGGACTAAAATGAAGAAAAACATCTACAATATATGTTTCGTGTAGGAAAAAGTATTATTTAATATCCACTCGTTTTGTTCATTATCAAACGTTATTGTAGCATGCGCGTCTAGTGACGAAAGCCACTAGTTTCGTTATAGTCTACAGACTGAAGATTAAAATATTAAAAGGAATCATCCATCCATACTATATTTGATTCACATACCAGTTTTTCAGCTTTTCTCTCTTCTCTTTCCAATAATTTTGCTGCTTTTCTTCGTGTCTTCTCTTCTTCCTATGTTCGAAAGGAATAAGATTTAAAAGCGACGACATATTTTATTGTCTTTTCTAAAAACAAAAAGGGCCAACTTACACGTTGTTTTAATTTTTCGTTGTGCTTCTTCAACTTTTCTGCAATTTTCTTGGCACGTCTTTCTTTCCATTTATCAAAAATAGGTGGCATTAAGCGCACGCAAATCTCATTATCATCAACACTGAGGAAGAGGGTTCCATCAGGAAAAAGACCAGCATTAACCAGATAACTGGCTTCTTCAGGTGTTCGTGGGAACCCTTCAAGTATGAATCCATGTGATCTACGAGTAGAAATCACAACTTTATATATTACGACATTGATTTGAAGGACAATTTAAAAACTTACAAGGCGTTGTTATCCAAGTTGTCATATCAAGTCCATAATCGAAATAACAGATTACCTGTATGGTTCCTCCTTCCACCACGGTACCACTATAGCATCAAGAGTTTCGGAGAATAATGGTTCATTCTCTGTAATGTTGTTCTTTATATTTTCTTCAAACTCAGAGTACTCGATAGAAGCTTCCTCGTTATTTTCACCTTCATTATATTCATTTTCTTTGAGAAAAACAAGAAAACATAACATTTTATAATGGATATATGTGGAACTTAACTACCACTGATTTTATACCTTACCTCCAGCCTTACTTTCATTGGCATCTTCTGTCATCTCTTCTTCCTCCTCTTCAAATTCAGGACCAATCTTCTTTTTTGTCTTTTGTATAATCAATTCTTGCAAACGGTCTTTAAATGAGATATGAAAGATCCCAAACTTTTTGGCTAGTTGCCTACCATGAAGAGTTTTACCAGATCCTTTTGGTCCAATTAACAGCAGTCGAACAGGGGGAATCTATCATATAGACAATAACATATTCTATTCTATCTGTGTGCACACTGCACCGGTTTTAAAGAAATATTAATATTGGCAGAGAAAGACATACCTTCAAAGGTTTATCTCGAGGTAAAAACATTTCAGGACTTTCTAAAAACCTTTCCTTAGATTCAGGTGTCGATAAGAAATAAACTTTTTCTCTATACTTTACAGCAATATCGGAAGATCCAGGCCAAAGGACATGTTCTTTGTTCAACATTACAGGACAGAAATGAAGACAGTCTCCAAAAGGTTTTTTTTTGTTCGGATCATCATCATTGTCATCATTATCATCATCATCTTCTTCAGCAGCCGCTGCTTGGTCTTCCTCCTCTTCATCTTGATCCATACCAGTGTATTCCCAACCATGATAGCGAAATGAGCCTAAAACAAAACTTCTTATAACAAACCACTGTTTAGAACTTCACTCGAGATGTTATAATGTAGGGAAATAGTATCAAGGTTTTTTTCTGATAAAATCCTTACTTTCTATTTGTTTAATAGATCTAGTATATGCATCATCTATACTTCCTTGACATGAAAGAAGAAGAGGTTCAATGTTATTTGTGTTCCTTAAAGTCGGTTGCATGCCTGTCCAGTTTCTATCGAAATCAATTAAAAGATCTTTGAAGATTTTCAGCTTCATTTCATCATCTTTGCTCATGTTGGTCAATGTATCACCTATGAAACAATATGAACATTCCTTCAAGTAAGTACAATCTAATAACAAAAAGTCCATTAATCTATGGCCGAGATGAACCTCTTATGTTGCCTTCTTTCTCCTACAAACGTCTATAGCCTGAGTTTCAGTAAAGAAAAAAATTATACATTTCTTCTCCCTGTTTTATGGAAAAATAATGTACGCAGTTTTTTTATTGAGTTAGTGCAGAATCAATTTTTATTGTAATATAATTTATCAGATTTTTCTAAAAATAGATAATAAGAAAGAAAATAAAACTATGATTCCACCAACCATCCCTGTTCTTTAGATTCCATCTACTAATGAGCTGTTCATTAGTGTTTGAATCATCATGAAATACAATGACATCATCAGGGACTATGTTTCTCTCAACCATCAAACTGAGTTGTTCTTTGGTATGAGGAAACCCATCTAGTATCCACCCACCAGAACTAAAAACAGTGAAAATAGGACTAGTCATTTCCAATATGAATATTCTACCTTAATGTATCACCCCAATTCAATTGGAATAAAATTTCAAAAGAATGAAAGAAACTTCATATATCAAACCTTGCTGCTTTACTGTTTACTTTGTACCTTTCCTTGTATATTTCGATCATTTTATTTTCTAAACACTCAATGTAGTCTTCAGGTAATGGATTGTATTGGGGCATGTCTGCTTCTTTCATGCCATTGGCTACCAGTTCTTGAACCTTTTGTGAAGTAATTCAAGCAGTTAAAATTTTAGAAATTTATGATGTTTTGAAAAATGAATTAACTTACATAACGATAGTATTATCAAAACATTGACTCAAATAATCAAGAAGTGCAAAAATTAGTAAAATATAAATTTTAGATACCATAGGATGGTTTTCACCGATCTCAACTGAAGTATCTTCCTCCACATCAGTGTGATTTTTTTCCTTGTTACCTGCCCCTTCATTCTCTTCTTCTTCTTCTTCTTCTTCTTCTTCCTTTCTTTCTTCTTGTTCTTCCTTTCCTTCTTCTTCCTCTGATGACAATGAATATAAAAATGAAAGGTTTAATGATACTTCAGCTCATTGTGAATGAAGTAATGATATTGTTTAGTAATCAAATAGTTGAGATTTCAGGACTGTTTTTCGCAAAAAATAAAAAGAAGATATGGCACAATTAAAGGCCCTTGCAGGTGGAAGGATTTCTGCATCATTAGATGATCATTTTCAAAATTTTCATAAGTAAATAATGGCTGAGAAATCAGAATAGTATATCAAAATATCATATTAGAAGAATTAGATATTATATCTTATTAAAAGAAATATTGAACCACTAACCTGCACCACTGACAGCTTGTTTGTGCACTGATACTACCTCTTTTAAAGTTTTCACTTCAAATATGCAATTTGCAACAAATTTATCATATTGTTCCTTCATCAACTTCTCTTTAGCTTCCTTTATCTTCGGTAACATTAAATCATCTAAATTTATGACCTAAAGGATAATGCACAATTCACAAGCAAGTAGTACAAGAAGGACATTAGGAAGAACTACTCATTGCATCCTTAAAACTTCAAACTTACTTGTTATTAGATTTCCATTAGATTTGGAAATATATGAAAGCACTATCTAAAATTCAAACACAAACACATTTACACTCACCTTACAATCATAACGGTCAGCCAGTTTTGCACTCAATGTAGTTTTACCTGACATGGGTGCACCAAGAACCAGAATCTTACATGGTGGCATTGGTTGTGGAGGTAACAAATACTGACGTGGATTCAACATAAATGTTTCCATTGCCGCAGGTGAGGACAAAAAGTACATCTTGTCCAAAAAACTAAATAATAAAAGTACTATGTAGAAAGAAAGTCAGTAAAAACATGGAAGACAAATCATATGGTTGCAACTTAATAAAAATAAGGAAGAAACCTTGTAGAATAAAGTGGATTTCCCTGAATGATCTGTCCTTCACTTAAAGCCACAGGACACAACCTTCCCCATTTGCTTCTTCTCCATCGAAATCCTGGAGCAATCATTTTTGAAGCAGCCAAAGTGCGCAGCATATCTTCAGTATCCGTGTCTTCAGGAATTTCTTCTTGATCCTCATCTCCTTGCAGGCGTAATGGTACAACAGCATGTGTGAGGACTGTTGATTCCAAAAGTGTGATCAGATTCTAATGAAAAAGAGTCAACATGAAGTGTAGTGAAGCCTCTCAATAGTAGACGACATAAACACATTGAAAAAGTGTCTATTAGCAAGATTAGAAAGAGATATCCAATGGTCCAATAAAAAATTTTATAAAAAAAGGACAACCAGGGTTGGATGAGAAGGAAGTCATTACTAATAATGTTGGTTGTATAGAATGTGAATTAATCAATTTTCTTGGTTCATGATTGAAATAACATGTTCATTACCTTGAATACATTTTTTATAGGTAAATTACAATCGAGCTCAATAACTTTTTGTTGGTCATGTCTACCAATGTAATCCTAATGAAAAAATACTGACATTACTATCAGGTAGATATTTATCAAGCAAGTTCGCAGTTCACTACTCTAGTATACTCACCTCAAGTTTCCTTAGAAGATGTTTGTTATACCCATTTATTCTTTCCAGTATACTTGCTTCAAAGTCTTCAGTTCTGACGACAAGACTATCAAATAACTTTTGGGTTTCACCTTCATGTTCAATTTCCTCAATGATGTCCTGGAAGAAATATCTTTCTATAGAACAGAACTTTTTAAAGATAAACTCAAAAAATTAATTAAAAGTTATAATAAAGGACAGAAAGATACATCAAACCTCTTCGTCTGCAGAAATATTAGTTTCTCCATCATCTTCTCTCTCATCTTCATCATCCATTAGATCATCATCTTCTGGGGTTTGTTTATGCTGGACCAGATTTTTCTCTTTGTTTTCATAATAAGTTTTGATATATCTATTGTATGTTAGTGGATCAACTTTTACCCCAACGTAACGAGAAACTACATCAGAATCAGGAATCTATAAAAGAAAACCAATGTTTACTAATCTCCTACTTCATATAAGTCCTCTTTTTGGACTTCAACAACTATACCTTCAAGTTTATGATGTAATCAGGTGGCATATTCAAATTCTGGATTATTGATAGTTGTTCTTTAATGGTAATAGTTGACGAAAGCAACGGAAACCCTTGCAAAACATATCCTACATTATATGAAATATTATTAAATATCATACAAAAACAAACTGAAAGATTAGGAAACCAGTATCATGGAAGCAATCAATGCCATTTGATGAAAACCACCATCATTTTACCATGATGCTGAACTTCTGGTGAATTTAATCTTTCCTTTAAGATAAGAAGTGACAACTCTTCAGGAATAACATCCCCTTTTACCAATAACTCTTGTGCCTAAAAATTAGGACCACAGTAAACAGTCAACATTCTCATTAATAAAGTTAGCTTACTGAATCCATTGTGTTTATTTAGTCCGCTTGGCAAGCAAAGCTCATTGTTGGATATGGATGTGTTAAAGTTAGTGACCAATGCAAAAGTTGAAATTCAGTAATTTCTTTTGTCTAAGATTAGAGTAACCTTGTCTCAAGGGTTTCTGGTCTTTTCTTTATGCAGTTTCTACCTGCTGTTGGTTAACCTATTCTTTTTATTTTGGTGAACAAGGCCTTAACAAGTGGAGCTTTTAATGTTTTAGAAATGTTATTCTGTGTCAATGATGATACTGTTATTGTTATATATCAAAATATCCGGAACATGGTTTGTGTGTAGCTGGAATGACAATCGTAAATGCAGTTGGTTGTCTAGGGCCAGAGCGTTGGTAAGTTTCTGGAGGAAAAGAATGAAAATTTTGACTTTTTAAGCTATCAAACAGCCTATAAAATAGCCTGGGAAACATTATTGGAAAACAGAAAGAAATTGAAGTTACTTCAATTTCATAAAATTCTGGAATAATCCTGAATTAAGAAGATCAAAACAAAAATCTGGAAAGTATCATCCTTGCTGGGTGTTGTTATCATTACCAGGCCTTTTACCTACTATATTTCTCATCCTACCTTCAAGCCATTTTCTGTTGATGCAGTTATAGCTTTTTGAATGGCATCTGGAACTGTATTGAGAAAACAATACATTCAATTAGAATTTCTTTCAACCAGTTCGCATTTAAAAAACATTAGAAATGACATACTTGTAACATGAACACATTTCCATACTCTTGAAAGCTTCCTTGCCAAAGTGGATTTCCCAGAGCCCTAACATTTTTAAATAACACTACATATAAAACGACAAGCATAATGTAAAGTAAAAACAGCAAAATTAATACTGCTTGATTTTTACTTAGAACAGAATTCACGTTGAAACGCTATATTTTATTTTGAATTGACGTTCAGTGGACATCTATTAAAAACAACTGCCTAATGATTGATGCTCCATTGTAAACATGGCAAAGAATTGAGTTCCACAGTTATTACTGGCTCACTTGTCTCCACAACTTGGCAAGACTCGATTATACAGTACCGTTACTTAATGAAAGCACATGGTTAAAATTCAATTTGTTTCCATGATAAACATGTCTGTCCTCACATTCTCATTGGTTAAAATGATCTTTTAACTCAAAATACTTTAATATAGACTGACGTGTCAAATTCTATTAAAATCGGCATGTATACAATAGAGCATCCATCATAGACATTTTTTTAATACACCCCTACTGAACTTGTACATTCTAAAAACGATCTTCTTTGATATTCTTTCTTCATCTGTTCTGGTTTCTTTCACTTCAAAAAACTTTCCTTAGATTTTACTAGATTATTATTTTTCCATCTTAATATTTTAGGTTGTTGAGAAATTGTTATGAAATGAAACATCTCAAATTGACAAATCAATTTTGTGTTCATCACGTTCAGAAAGGAGGAAATAAGTTGCTAAAAGTAAACAACAACAAAAAACAAACAAAAAAATAAACTACAAAACAAGTGACATAATTTTGAATGCAACACTTAGAAAATCTAAAACATATATATAAAAAATAATACTAAAATTCGTCTACCGGTTTTCCCACAATAATAAAGCATGTTGGCTTTGAGAACAGGTATTTCTTTTCAGACTAAAAAGAATCAGGGATGTGTATGTATAATGATGCATGAAACTATGGGTTTTTTTGTATTTTAAAAACACTTATATTCTTAAGTTACCTCATCTTCATTAAATGGGTCAATATCCATCTTTTAAATCCTTATAGATTTAGACAATATGTGTATACTCAAGATACATTCCTCCAATGTTCTGAAAAAAATAACAAAGTGCTTGTATATTGAGTATATTGATAGGATGAGACAAGGTTTGCAACATTGGAATAATATTTTTCATGAAATTAACTTTTTTAACAAATTGGATTTCTGTGAAAGCAACAAATACATTACAAACGGCTTTGTTTTTCTTCGGTCCAAACCTTTCGTTTTTCATGTAAGATGAAGAAGGTGAAGCAAGAACATTTCTGTTTTGAATATAGAAATCACGTCATTTCAAGAAAGTAAAACACTTCGAAAAGGTGAATCATAAATTAAAGTTTATGTTATTTTTTGAATAACTTTGGTATACTCTATTGAAGAAAGAATATGATTGAATTTTGTTTGTGAGTGCTAGGATGTTGCTGCTTACTTGAGCTCTGCTTGGGGTAGCACAGCTTCTTCCAGAGTTTCATACATTTCACTACTAGTTCTTATTTAATACAAATTTGTTTCTCTGACTGAAAACTTCAGTATACATCCTTTACATACCCGATTCCCTGTCTGTCTGTTTCTATTCCATTGCACACTAATTAGAATGCATTTAAGGGTAAATATCTTGAGACCCAATAGGAATATCTCCTCAATGGTTGGTCATATACAGTCGATCCCATACACTTTTTATATCAGAATTTCGAGCTCTATATGATGGTACTACTTTCCAATAACTCTTCTGCTTTTTTCTTTTCATGGGCAACGAGAGACGCCAGCTTGACAGCTAGTTTATATAAATTTTTGTTGTGATTTTAGAAACAAATTTAAATGTTCCAGCATATTGGAATTGTGCTCCAGATATTAAATATAAGACTTTCTTTTACGTGCACAACAAACATGTAATTACTTATGTTTTCGATTTTTTTCTGTTGATTAAATATATACTTTTATACTTTATGAAAAGCCTGTTTTACTTTCTATGCTAGGAGACTAGCATAAAAATTTCGCTGCATGATTATTTATCTCTTTTATTTGCCTCATACTCTTTTAATTCTTTCTGACCATGATGTTGGGTAATGTTTTCAAGATTATTGGTTTATAACATCCTTCAGAAACGAAACCAATATCTTAACAATTTGAATTATTTTGTAATAGTAATTCAGGAATATCAATAGTGGCTTTATTTACGGGTCATATGATCCGCTGGTATAAGCAGAAATCCTTTTGACCATATGGGCATCTAGTTTAAAAAAACCCTCCAAATTTGTATTTTTTTTTTGTTTATGTGTTTTTGCTTGGTCTGTCTGTTATATGGATGTCATAGACAATTTCAAAGTTAGGAAAGCTGCCATTTTTAATCCTTTTGTTTAAGTTGATATTTAAATTTTCTATTGAACCCCTATCTGGAAAAAATAAAATTTAAAGTTTTTGTCATTGTACACCCAGAACGCTCAAATTTCTTAAAAAGCACTAGCTAATTTATTGATATTTCACAGAATTTATTAAATAAAGATAGGAAAAAGTATCCAAATCCAGTGAAATGAGAAAAGATTGCCCTCACATTTTAAATGTAAACATACATTTTTAAAAATGGTGGCATAACTCCAACATGGTCTATTGCATTAGATTGAGTAAACCATGAAACAACCAGCCTTTGTTTACCTCAAGTCAATGTGAATTGACGTCTTTTGTTTATGTTTCGGAAAACAAGTTAAATACAAAAAAAGTTACAGTAGATAGTTTCGAGAAAGCAAAATCCCAATAAGGGGTGTATAGCTCACTTGGTGAGACTCTGTCCTTGTAATACTAGAGTGATAACTGCTGGTGTTTCAAATCATGGCACAAATGTATGGTTGTAAGGCAGCCATCAAAAATATATTGCGTTAGCGTCCTCCAACCGACTTGTTTTGAAGTTAAAAGTTGGTGAGTCAGCAAAGTGTACAAAAAGAAATAAAGTAATATATAAATAATTAGCAGAATGACAAGATGGTTTACCACAACATTCAATTCAATTCAATTTATTTTATTTGCCATAATGCACAAATCATACTTACAATGTGTGTATTAAATACTAAAGTTAGCGGAATTAGTCATTAAGCCAAGTAAACAAGTAATAAAAAATAAAAAATCATTAGATAGTTACAAGATACAAGTTCAGTAATTTAAATTTTGGAAATTTGAATGAAGTCAGGTTCTCGTTTAAGTGAGACTGTAAACTGTATATAGATTGGTAGCGGACTGATTGTATTCCATAGGATGATGTCTTGACAAGAGGTCTGCTCAAAAGTTTAGTTTTATGACTCCTTGTGGAGTGAGTGCTTGGAAGAGTAGATAGGCCAAGAGTATCTACATGATAAGGTTAAGACAATTGCAGACCAGAACTAGAGATTGGAGTATAAGTTTTGCGATGATACCATTAGCTTTTCTTAGTTTAACACAGATATGGTTGAGGTGAATTTTCCATGTAAGGAACTCATCAAGATATACACCAAGATATTTAACATAAGTTGAGAAATTAGGAGTATGATTGTTAAAACACAACTCAAAATTGTAGTTCCTTGGTTTCCTGGAAATAAAATAACTTCAGTTGTATTAAGAGCAGTTTTATTAACATGCAACCAAGTATGCATATTATTTAGATCAAGGTTGATTTTTTTTCAGTAAATAAGATACTGGTATCATCAGCAAAAAGACAGCAATTGCCAAAATAGAATGCAAAAGTGGACCAAGGACAGATCCATGAGGTACACCATGAGAGATGATACGTAAACAGGAGGAATACCCATAATAATAAACAAATTGCCACCTATTAGACAAATATGAGTGAGACCAGTTATGGGCAATTCCTCTGATACCAAATAATTTGAGTTTGTTCAATAGAATTTCATGGTCAACAGTGTCAAAGACCTTCTGCAGATCAAAAAATATGCCACAAACAAATTTTCCATCATCAAGAGCAGAATTAATTTGTTTAGTGAGGTTTATGGAAGCACAGGTTGTGGAGTATTTTGAACAAAAACCAAATTGTTGCTTAAAAAAAATGTTTTTCTCTAAAAAGGAAGTAATGCGAGCGTGGACAAGTTTTTCAAAGATTTTAGCAAGGTTTGATAGCAATGAAATTGGCCGGTAATTATCAGCTTCTAAAGGAGAGCCTTTGTTTTTAAATACTGGGATGACTTCCACAGTTTTAACATAATCACGTGTCGTCTCTCAAAAATTAGAAAGAAGCCATGTGAATGAGATTGCCAGAGTTTGCACACAATTATGGTCTAGCTTTTATTCCCCATAGGGTTCTGCATAGGGAACAATGATTATGTTTCTCATTTTGCAGCAGAGCACAAAACTATATACTTTGTGTTGGCTGATGGAAGAAAACTGACAGTTTATTTTTTATCCCGACCAACCAACTTATTTTTAATGGTCAAATGGAAGCTAACACAACATATTTTATAGGCTGGCTTAATTGAATGTGTAAAATGTAGCTACACTGTTATGATTAGTTCATGATATAATGATGAACTGATATTGATATGATATGATGATGGACTGAATAAATTAAGACCATAATCAATTATCAGTCTGGTAGGTGCTTGTTCCCGCCTTAAAATCTGGTGTATACATTCCTGATGGAGGCCCACATCACATCAGCTAGAGAGATGTGGTGCTGCAGTCTCCACTCTCAGAGCGACCACCAGCAGCAGCAGCCCTCTCGATAAAAAAATTTAAAAAAATTCCATGATGGAGAAAAAAAGGTTTTTCACTTTTTTCACAAAAAATAAACCTTGTCTGGAGCAAGTATTTTTAGTTATGTTTTTATAACTTCCTTGTTCCAATGTAGCCAGCTATTTATATAATGTTCTGCACAGAAATTCCAAGATTTTTCAGTGTAGTTTAGCTAAAAAAGTTAATTTCGTTTTTCCCCAATGTTACAAAGAGAAAGATTCACAAATAAAAAAATAATTAAAGACATGGAGAAGTGGTAGGTTATGAGTTCTCTTATTATCCTAAGATGTAATCTTACTTCTTCACCACACGTTTTTTTTCTGTGATCGCTCAGATTGCTCATTCATCAGCCATCTTTGTTTTGGAGTTGTTAGCCGTATTTCGTGATACTTGTATATAACATCACTCTCATTTACACTAAATTTGAAAATGGCAAGCAACGTTGTTGACGATAAACTAGAGAAACTTCAAAGTTTCATGAAAGATGTAAGTTTTATTGAGTCCTTCACCATTTCTTATACCTGTTATTATATACATGGTTGCTTACTTGCGTTGATACTCACATACCCTTCACTTGCACTAAGGCGGAGGGAAGTGACATCTAAGTTTCCCGTCACGGAGCGCGCTTCTTCAGAGAACACCATGCGGAAAACTTTCATTAATTTTCATACATGCTCGACACAACGAATTAGTATCCAATAAATGAAAAACGAAATTTAATTTACGTTCAAAAGAATGTAAGATATAAAATATACAATATCAAAACAACATTAGTAGAGCGCCTGCTCCCCTTATCGCTAACTTTAATTTTAATGCTGCAAAATTCTTCTTTGCGAACGAGAAAACACAACTAATTGGATTAAGAGGAGAACAATTGGTCATTCTAGATTTCCAATCAACAGGAATAAACAAACAGAATAAGATTGGTAATAAATACTGCTATCGCAAACATCATTGGGGTGATGTTCCTCATTCCGCTAACTTGTTGCTCTTTCTGCTAACTAATTTTGCGTTCATCAAAAGTGATGTTAATAACGAAATTTTATAGAATATGATGTTCATACTAAAAGTTTAATCCCTTTTCTCTCAATGTAACTGCTTGTCCCCTTTGGTTCTGCAGATAAGCGGCAACCACAGGCTTATATAAAATACATGCCTTTATTGTTTACAAATTGAAGGGAGCCATATTTTTATCGGCATAGTTTTTTTAGAAGACAATAGTGCAGTCACAACAAGTCAACTTTTAATAAAAAAAAACAGACACGTGATGAGAATTGTGCTAATTGTGAGCCTGCACAGGGGACTAATGAAAAATGTATCATCACTACACAGTCATTAGAATTTTTTTAAATAATCACTATGAACGATAGCAATTATTATAATGATAATGTGCGTTTATTTTTCGGATCAGTGCGTGGCACTCTAATCATTCAGGTGTGATAAAATTCTGAATAGTAAAGTATGGAACATTTGTTAATGACTACAGGCCCTTTGTGTGACAAGTTTTATAAAACAAGTTTCACGTTTTCTTGAATGGTGAATTGAGTAATTATTACCACGGGATTTGGAGCTAATTGAACGTATGTGAGAAAGATTTAACTGTATGAATAATCAAGCAGAAATCAATGCTAACAAGAACAATTTTTGTTGCTATAGTGGAGAAAGGACACGTGGTTACAGAATTACCTTACTGTAAACTTTTGTTGATTTACTTGCGTACACGATAAATACAGGAAAACTGTTTGTGTGGATAAAATGTTGGCAGTATTCAAAGCAGCAGAGTAATATCAAGGAATCGATCTGTTCTGTTATTTATGACACTGTATTTTGATACATTTATTTTTTGAAGTCGCCATTTTTAATATTTTTTTCACGATGATCGCGACTCGATGTTGGAGTTTACCCTATAAATCAATAAGTATTAGTTGATTCAATCTGAAACTTTCCATAATGATAGCTGAATGTCTGTACTTTCAGATAACATTAAGTTTTGTTTGATTTGTTATCTTTAAATAAACGAAAGGAACGATCAAAGTTGCAGTTAGCGGCAAGTGGCACATAGCGGTAATGGGAGCAGGCACTCTAATAAAAATATAAAAACATATTTTTCCTTTGAAGATTAGATAAACGGAGGGGAGAAAAGGAACGGGAGGACATGTCCATGTTCAACCATATTATTATTTTCTCGTCATGCAAAATTTTCAAAACAATTTAGAGATAAAACACCAAACAGTAGAATAACAAAGTAGATACCGTAAAAACCACGTGCCAAAATAATCCCAAAGGAAACACTCTCTCTAGAGACAATATTTCTTTTCTTCACCACTAATTACCCTTACAGCTGCTTTTTACACTGTGAGAACATAATTAACCCACCAGGGAAGCCCCCCCCCCCCCCCCCCTATATAGAAGTCTGCTTTCAAAACAGGGATTTAAAAGTCATGATTTGAAGTACCATGGCCAATCTTTCTGTCCCAGTAGTAAACAATATGTGGCGATAACAGTACACGTGAATATCAACAACTTCATTGCGGTGATGTTTTTTGTTTTTGGATTTGTTTAAAAAGGTTTCAGACTCATCTTGAATCTACCCCCAATTATTAAGTGGCATTTCAAATTTAAATGTAATAAGATCAGGAAAAGTAAGAATCTTTGAATAAAGGTTTCGTATGTGTAAGAAAGTGAGAAAAAGATAAAGTAATATTTTACTAGCTGCCCAAGTGAAACATTTTTACCGATTCAATTCTCGTTTAAGTTGTAGTCTACAGTAAAATTCTGATATTTATTTAATATCCATTTCATCAGCAACATCTGTTTTTTAAAGGTAAAGGCAATTGAAAAACGAGATGAAGTCTTAACAAGTGATAAACAAATCGAACGACTCACAAAGCCAGGTTCAAAGTACCTTAACCTGAATCCATATGAGGTATGTCTTTTGCACAAATATTCAAAACTACCCACTCATGTTTGATAACTTTAAAATGTTTTTCTCAAAGCCTGCTTCCTAATCTAAAAATGTCTGTTTGCATACCTGCCTGATATAGACATCAATGATTGGCAATAACAAAATAATTGGAATTTACTGACTGTAAAATATTTTCACAGTATTTCCTCTAGTGAAAATCCAAGTACAGCATATTGCAGGCAGAGATATAACCATTAATATTTCAATGCTTTATAATTATGTTTTAGGTGTTACAGATTTCTCCAGATGCAACTGCTGAGCAGATCAGGAAAACATATAAAAAGGTTTAAATCTCTTTGTTATCCTTCTTCTTTAAATCCCTTCATTCTTCTTCTTTAAGTCATTTTGTCTTTTACCTTTTTGTTTTTGTTTGAGAATTAGAAATATAACCAGAAGATTTTTCTTTCAGTTATCTATACTTGTTCATCCAGATAAAAATCAAGACGATCAAGAAAGAGCCCAGAAGGCATTTGAAGGTAAATGTTTTCTTTTCTTTTCATCCTTCTTGAATTCTGCTATACAAGACATACATTAGAACTTTAAGACTAGGAAAACAATTTAACATGATTTCCATTCAAACCATATTTATAGTTTTAAATGCAGGACTTGCCATGAGTCATGAAAGCTATAAAACGCTTACATGAGTGAAATACCTCTCCAGCTATAAATTGCTTACATGAGTGAAATACCTTTCCAGCTATAAAATGTTTACATGAGTAATACTTCTCCAGCTATTAAACGCTTACATGAGTAAAATACCTTTCCAGCTATAAAACGCTTACATGAGTAAAATACCTCTCCAGTCAGAAAACGCTTATATGAAAATTGGCACATGAGTATCGCTCTCCACAATTTAAAATCTTTTCAACATGCCTCAGTCAAGCTTAATAATTTCTCAAAATCTCAGAGAAATTTAAGTCCTTTTTTTTTTGGGGGGGGGGGGGGGTAGACTTCTGTTTAAAGACGACATGCTCATCCTAATTACAAACTAGTAGAAACAAACTGTACATTATTTGTAATCACCATGAAAAAAGAATGGATTTTTGTAAATTAAAAATGGTGTAGAAAAATGCAAAGCACAAACAAATTTTTGATTCATAAATTTGTTTAACTTGTTCCAGGAATTATGAAACATTGTTCAATATTGGAACCTCAAAGCCAGATTTCATGCAAGTGATTAAGAGCTCAGGAGCGGCTCATTTTCTCAAGCTTTACACTACCATAAGCAATCGCTCTGGATTCATGGCAAGGCCTGAAATGTTTTAAAATATGAAAAAAGGTTTTCGTTCGTTTCTGGTTTGTGTATTGTTCTCTGATTGTTTTGCCTCGTATTATTATAGATTATACTTTACACAATACTTACAACAGCATGTATAGATTTTCTGAATAATTATAGAATATTAAACTTTTTAAGTTACCATTACTTTTTATATTTTAAACATTTTAATTTGTATCTAGTTTTGCCACTATGTAAAATTTTCATTATTAAAACTCTCAGTGGAACAATTAGTTGAATTGTCAAAGATCATTACTGGCAAATCCCAACATGTGTTTTTATTGAGAGTTTTTAGTAATTATGATGTTGTAAAACACAATCTTTTTTGCATGTTTTCTATCTTATTACCATACTTTATGTTCAAAAATATAGAGATGTAGAGATGTTTTACAGGATGTTGTAGCAATATTTTGCATTGTTTGAATGTATCCATTGTTTTTTAATGAGTTCTGTGTTTACATCTTGTTGAATTCTTTATCTCACAGGCACTTTGAAGAGCTTAAAGCAAAAAGTTTAAAGTTATGTCTTCTGTTGTTTATTAAGTGTTTATAGAGAATAAGGCTTGTTTTTTGCTGAGAATTTGGGATTATATTTCTTCTACAGGTTTGCAGTAAACAAAAATGTATAAAATTTAATTCTTATTTCCTTCCTATGTTTTAGCTGTAACAAATGCCAACAAGTTATTACAAGATAACGATGAAGTAAAGAAAATCAAGCGCTTACTTGAGGAAGCTGATGCTATGATGGACCTCCAGGTAATTGAGACAATCATTGCACTAAGATTAGTTGGTAAACTTATAGTTAAAAATTTAGCTTAATATTCAACATGCTATGAAAATGAGCTTCTTTAAGAAACTTTACTAGTTAAACATGTTATTTTTTTGGATATTTTTTCAGTTAAAGGAAAAAAGAAAAGAAGTGAAAAAAATATCATCAATAGCAACAATTCAAGAAGATGAAAATCCTGAGATTGTATGTATTTTTTAGTTTTATTCTCAATACATACCTAATACTTTTAAATTCCAACAAAACATTTCAAGCACATCATAAAATAAGTTGAGTTGCAAGCTTCTATTTGCTTCACAATGGAAAATCCTTGATTGAACGTTGATTTTTCAAAATTTACAAAATGAAATTCCAACGAAAGTTTCCTTTAAGGTATATTTTTGTCAACTATGCTGGTTTTTAACAAGTTCAACATTATTGAATTATTTTCTTGATAAAACTTTCAGTTTGCAAAATTCAAAAGAGCAATTACAGCAAAGCTTTTTGCAGACAACGAAATCAAAAAACAAGAAGTAGCTGAAAGGCAACAGCAAGAAAGGTAAGTGGTGTTCTTATTCAAATCAGCTCTTTAAAGGTAACCTTTTGTAATTTACTGGTTTTGCCAAAAGGTTTTGCATAACTGTGCTTATAAATAGTGTGATGGTGTTTAATTGAATATTATGGCCTATAAGTGTTAGATCTACATAATCAAGATATGTTTTTTCAAAGGAGTTGCAATTATCGTCCTTTATTACAGAAAACGAGAAAGGGAAGGTGAAATTGAGCAAGAAGAAAAGGTCAAGAAACAGAAAGAATTTGAAAAGAAATGGGATGTAAGTCAATTGTTTATGATGAAAATGGTTCGTGTTTGTTCATTCCTTGCAATCAAAACGTATTCAAATATTTTATGTTCTTAGGAATCACGGACTGAAAGAGTAAATGACTGGAGAAACTTCCAAAAAAATGTATCCAAAAAGGAGAAGAAACATAAAACTTTTAAATCTTTTAAACCACCATCAATGAAACCAGAAAAAAGATGACCATCTTAATACATGTCGATTTACTTGTTGGGATGAGTGGTGACAGTTACATTCCTTTCACATCTTGATGTAAACAAAAGAATGTTGCAATCAAAGATGACAAAGCTTATTTGCAAAAATTTCCAGTACAAAGTATTATGAAGAACCACCAGTAGGTTAAGAACATTTAAGATCCGATGGATTCATAAACAATAACATTTATTCACATTTGATTGATGTTTTTATAGATGTTGATGTGAATGTAGTTATGGTTACAGTGTTCAGGGTCCAAACAAGAGATATATATGACGAGCTTTACGATTCATTATAATTTTTTATGTTATTTATTTTGCACTTTCACCATTACAACATGATGATCTGTTTCTCTATTAGTTTTTTCTTGGATCAACTAGCCTGAACCATGGACATATGAAAAGAGTTTTTGAGACGGGTATTCCAGTAAAATAGATTTGGCTCCCAAACCTAAAAAACAATTTGTTATTGATACACAAATAATAATATACAAGTTTTAGTTTAATTTCAAATGTTTAAGGAGACATTGATACCTACCTGTGTTTTCTTGCGTTGTTGAATGAGATAAAGTTTTAATTGTATTTAATACATCATATTATAGGTTGGACATTTTTAAGATGCTTAGGGGCTCCCAGATGAAGGAATCTCGTTGTCAGATTAAAGCACTGCATATATTGATTGTTTAACATTTATTTGGAAAAACAATGTCATTTCAACACGAATGTGTTGATGCGATTGTACTGTTGTTTTGTGTGCAATGAATTCACCTCTTATGTGTTGTGACAGGTTTGCAACCAGTTGAGGAAATTGAAAATTCAATATGTTACCAAACCAGATTCAGCAAATGATTATTATATTCGAAAAATAATGTCGAAAAAAGTAAATTGTGTAATTGTTTCACCTTTGTGTTTGTTTTAGTTGAAAAGAAAATTATGCAGAATTAAAAATGATTATTTTCATTTAAAGGAAGATTTTGGAACAATGTGGATCACAACAAGATAATACTTTGGTAACATTTCTTCCTTTTTCATTTTTTGTATAGTGAATTTATGTTAATGTTTTTAGTTTAGTGTCTCCCAAATTTCTCAAATTCCCCATGATGAGACCAGAGGGATGGCAAATTTTTTTCAATTTAATAAAGTTTCAGGTCATTGGAAATGCACTTCCATTTTTGTACTATCTATCTTCTTATACTAATACGCAATCTTGCTTTTTTCTTACCTAACTTTTAAAGAAAGAACATTAAGTAAAAATTTTCGGAAAGTTCGTCAATGGATGTTTGTTTATGTTTATTCCGTATTAGCATAAGGCACTCCGGCTTAGTGCTTATAATTGTTTTATGATATAAAATACGTAAGGGAAGACATGATATAGCATATCAGGCGGAGACTTCGAATTACAATCGAACGTAGCAGCTATTGACAACGAATGTAAAATAGTTGTTTGAAGAAAAAAGAAGCGTTTGTTTACATTTTTTAAGACGAAGTAATAATAAGAAACATGGATAAAAAAGACAATTTTTATTTACGAAGAATAGTTTTTACATATTTACGAGTTATATATAATGTTGAAGGTATAAGACATATCAAACGGCATTTTATCCAGTTTCGGTTTGTTTTTTTAGATTTCCAGAGATAAGAAAGAAAATTTAGTAAAAACTGTGTTGAGCATGGTATTTTTTAGTACAATGATAGAAAGAAGAAAGTCAAGAAGGTATAAAAGATTAGAGATTTGATTAATCTGTTGGTTTTGGCCGTGAGTAAAATTAGTTAATACCGATGGCCTTTTTTCTAATTGGCGATCTCTCTGTTCCTGGAATTTATAGAGAAAGAAAACTCAGCTTTGAAGAAAGAAACATTCTTCGGAGGTATGATTCTTTTTAAGATTTAGTTAATACCTTATATCTTACATACGTAAATCTGTATATATTCCAAAAGTTAATTCTGCGATGGGTATTGTAGTGTGGGGTGAGTGAGATATTTCACAATTTGTGAATAATTTTTCTGAGATTTAGCATTGATAATTATGAATATGTTTACCACAAAGACTGAAAGAATTTTTGGTTGATAATAAAGTTAGAAAGTGGAAAGAATTAAGAATTGGTTAGGATTCAGAAGTCGAAAAAATACAGCCTTTTATTTAAATTTTCTTATTTTAATAATTTTTTTTGTAGCAAGTTGTTTGAGGGACTTGGAACTATGACGTCATTATTATGACGTTAAAATATATTGCCGACTACATGTCGGTCACAATTGAATTTGTGTGCAATTTTTCGCTGGGCTTAATATATATGACATTAAACGCATAATTATTGCGTTAACTGTTGCCGTTTGGGGCCCATATTGGCTTTGAGTTATGGCTCAAATTGATTTCTTCAGTAAAACTTTACATTAAATATGATTCGACGTAAAGATGTAATAACATTTTTAACAAACAAACTTCTTCCGTGTTCCGTGAATTCTATTTTTGGCGACAAAGAAAGAAGAAATCAATAGTTTTACCTCGGGTAAAAAATTCATGAATCGATGATAGATTTTAGGGCGGCGTTTTGGACTGCGTTTTTGTATTTCATAGAGTTATTATCAAATGGTTAGTATAGCGTGTAAAAACATCTTATTGGGAAAGATGTAAAAAAATTTTACACGGTATACTAGTGTTTATACAGTTTTATTCTGAAACAACTGCTATTTTCAACAAATTGAAAAAGTTCAATAATGTGTTGAGCAAATTTCATACAAAGGGCAGCTTCCCATAACCGGATGATACTGTTCACCTGCAATAGATTTTATTTTAACATTCTTTGGAGTTGATTCTTGATTTTTGTTCACATCTGGGGGTTTTTTTTGGGGGGGGGAGTTGTTAGCAGCCATGGTAAAAACAAATTTCCTTGATATTTTGATACTTTTCTTAAGATATTCACACGGAAACTGTTTATTTTCTAAATTTCAAAAAAGATTATATTACAAATAGTAGTACTTTTTTTTTTTTCATCAGCTTTCTGTTAGGTTCTCTCATACCAATTCTGTTAGTGAACCAATACTTTCATTGTCACTTTCGTTTATACATTCAAATATTTTGTACATTTCATCTACGGTTTCTTCAGGAACTAGATGACCATTTGGTAGTTGAATTTGTTTCCAGTAGATTTCTTTGTTTCTAATGCTGAACTGCAGATTCCTTTTTCCAAATGTTTTTGTGTTTTCATCTTTGCTAAAGAATTTCATTACCTTCTCAACTTCAATAAGTAGAAGCATAACATGGAAGTCAGCAGATGATAACCAACAATTTTCATATTTGATTGTCTTGATTCTAATGCCATACTTCTCCCATGGTGTTGGTAAATACTTCATTGCTTCCAGAAGTATTTTGAAGTTAAATGGTGTTGAGCTTAGATGAATGTTTTTCATATTCCACATCAAATTCAACACGCAGATATGTTCAGTTATTTTTAAAGGGGTACCAGATATGTTAAGTTCTGTAAGGATATTATTTCTTCCAGCCCTTGTAATTATTCTTGATAGTTCTTTCCATGTCACTGATGATAAACCAACGTTGTTATTAAATTCAACAATTTTTAGATAGGGAAATATTTCCATCAAACTCTGTATTCCAGCGTTGGTAAAATTGTTGTTACTCACGTCAAGATCTTCCAGTTTGGCATTTTTAGCCATTATGAAACTGGTTCCTACTTCCTTCCATCCTTCCTCTGATATCATTGGATTGTTGCGAAGTTTAACAGTTTTAATGAAGGGAATGATTTTGGCCAATTCTTTGATGTTTGCATCTGTTAAATTACAGGAAGAGAAGTTAAGATGTTGTAATTTTTTTACTGAAGTAGGCTCTAGAAAAGCAAAAACCATGTTTTCGAGTTCTATCTGACTGATACATTGCATTTGCTTTCTTATATGCAGCTGCCGGATCACAACTTGTTGCTCATCTTGGGGTTGATCACAACACAACTCTAGTTTTTCGATGGTGTTAATCGCTTTGCATACTTTGCTAATATTTGCATCAACAATACCTTAAATGGAAAAGTTAAAACATCAAGAAATAATAATAATTATGTAATATGAACAAAGTCACAAAGTTAGAATGGAAAATTCATTTCTTTTTCTAATTTGTCTTATTTCTACACTTTGAAATATTTTATCTAAAAAAATGTATATACTTTCAAAATTTGTTTTCGCATAGCCATTATGAAACACCATTTCTTCAAGCCTTAATTGACGTTGGCTGATCTCCTCCACCTTTCGTCTGTACTCCTCCTGTTCTGCTTTAAGTTTTGTGATTGGATCATGCTCATTTGTTCGACAAAGTATGATTTTACTTTCCTGATAATATGACTGCAGAAGTTTTAATTCTTGGTAGATGTTGTTTAATGTTTCAGCGTTACTAACAGTTACATTGTGTAAATATGGAATTTCATTAGCTATCTTTTTGCTATTGCTCGTAACTTCTGCCATAAAACTTTTTACTTGTTCAGATAGTTCTCTGTTGCTGCTTCGGAAATTTTTCAGACTTGCAGCACTCTTTTCTACATTTGAGTTGATACTTTCCACCATTGTTTTCAGTTTATCAATTTCTGATTGAATGACTGAGTCCCTGTATGATTCTAATCTATCCAGTGGTTGCTGTAGTATTTGTGTTGCTAATTCAACGTCATTGTAATTCAAGTGAGCAAAGATTTGGGTTAACTTGTTCCACCATGTGTGAAATGTGTTATCAGGAATTGGTTTGTCACCATTATGCATCAAATTATTTCTTATCTGTATTAGGTGCACTATGTTAACAATGACATTTGAAGCGTTCTCTGTGAGATTTTTCTGTAAATTGTTCGTATTCCACAAAGTCTTATTTTTTGGATCACCCAATACAAACACTCTTATCAGTAGTTTTTTCAATGTGACATCAAAGTGAGATGAATCCGTTTTTCCATTAGTAGGAAATAATTCCATCCACTGATCATCTTTTAAAACGTGTTGACGTTTCAAATTTTGAAGAGTCTGTTTTTGGTTGACTAAATATGTATACAATCGTGAAGAATCTGTTGGAAGACCTTTTGGTCCACCATGAAGTATCGTCGATAAAACTTCATTCCCTGAGTGATTGATACGTGTAGCCAGCTTTAACCAGTTAGATTGCTCTGCTATAAAATTCGTCCCAGACTGAGTATCCATTTTCATCTATAACATAATGTTAGTATTATACATATCACATCATCTCACAACTTGTCATTTTATGGCAAGCTTGTTGCAATACTTCCTATGATTTTCTCAATTCAACATTAGTTTGTTTCGTTTCAGCTAATTGTTCAGCTAATTGTTAAATGAGTAACTTTTACAACAGACTTTAATCAATTGAGAGGTCTGCTAGCATGTTTACTCTCATGTTTAAATTGTTAACATATTAATAGGCTATGATGTAATGTTGATTTATGTTGGCCTTTTTTAATACCCATTTGAAAGAATGACTTTTAACATTCTATTTTAACATTCTGTCTAATGAGGTTTTTAACAGTTCCGAGTATCACAAAGGGTCCATAACTTTGATTGGTTCTTTCAATTTGATGGACTGCCATACAATTAGTGATTTTTTGTTTTCTTCCTTCTTTTTTGATTTATAAATGGTTTTTGTTGTTTTTAACTTGAAACTCTTTCATTAACGGGATACAAGTTAATTGATTTGCTATTAGCAGTTATTTCAATCATTAAAGAAACGTTACTTTAATCATGTCTTAAGTTATTTTTCCTGACTAAGTTTTTTTGTGAAACATTGACAAGATTAGACCTATAATAACTTTGATTTTTTTAGTGATAATAACTTTGATTTTTTAGTGTTTCTTTTGTTGTTTTTAGTGGAAAAGTTCAATTTCTCCTCATCTTTCTTCATCTGTGGTCATTATAAATGAAGTTGGTTTTTAAAACAACTGTAGTGTTTCTAAGTAGTTTCTTGTAGTGTAGAAATATTTTTCTCAAGCAACCTTTGATTTTTCTATGAGGGAACACACAACACAAGAAAAAGAAACTGTTGTTTTTTCATTTTCATCAAGATTTTGTTTGCTTATTTATTATGCTTATTTATTATGCTTATTTTTAATCTATTTAATAACCTTCATATAAGTGATTACAAAGTGAATTTTAATATCGTCATCCATGAAATGACCGTCCGAAATTAATTTATCCAAAACCATTCAAATCAAACAACAAAACCTCACTGAAAACTTCCAAAAATTTAACAAAAAGTTGAACCTTTTAAAGTTCTTACCTGCTCCTCACTCGATGTATGGTGTATATTAAAAGATTGTTAAATTTAATGTACATTTATGTATTTTCCAAAGACATTATGTAATAACCCTTAATTAAATTAATTAAGTTAATTGTACATAAATTAAACCGGCGTCTGTGAAGGCCAAAGAATGTCGTATATTATTTCTCAATAGAGAAACCTTAAAATTAAAGAAAGTAATTTACCCTATTTTTTGGTGGTGAGTCATGCAGAAAATTTGTCATCCCAGCGTAACTTGGGTAGCGTGTATTTTGTCAATAAAAAAATGAAAGGTTTACTTTATGTTCTGTGGAAGATCTTTATGTTAAGCTTAAAAGAAGAATGCTTATTCAGTTAACATGACTGTTAAAACTGGATTTAAATATTTTATAAATAGAAACTAGCTGGAGTCAGCAATAAATTGAAAAAGCAGTAAATCAAGAAAATCTGATGTATGTCAATTTTCCGAAGCCTGGAAATAGGAAGCCAATTACAAAATATATATGAAATGAGTCAGGTTGGGTAAATCTGAATGTAAAAACTTTTTCAAAGAAAATTTGCATAATTCTTCATTCTTTTCCTCCAACGAACTTTACATGACAACAGTAAATAGCAACAAAATGGTGTACCAGTTGCGTTTAGTGGAGGCTAGCAGTCTGAGTATCGCAGTTCATAGCGCCCGATGGTAACACCCTTCTAAATATTAGTGTTCAATCTTGCTTGTTTAATCAACGCCCACCCTACAATTCTCGATCTATAAATGGTTTTGCTCAAGAAAACAGGTAAAAATGGCGTCAAAGTACCGTTTTCTGGATAACATTTCTAAAACCCTTCTAAACAAACATGGCCACATGAAGTGAAGAAGCAAGAAATTTACTTTGAAAAAATGATCTATTATATTTATATATAATGATCTATTATATATCTATTATATTTTACAAGTATTAAAACAAGTAATACAAGTTTTTGCAAGTTTTAATACTGTTTTTAATACATTATAAAAGTAAGTTTTTCGTGTATACTTTATGATGACGGGAGATGGGGATAGATGCTTTTGAGAGCTCTGGATATGAAGTGACGGTGTACAGCTTCACTACTAGCAGGGGTATAGTTAGCTATTATTTAAAATTGTTTGATTCGCTGTGTTAATTTTTCATATCATATGTTATGATGATTGAATTCACAGTTATGCACGCAAGCATTATGCTTGATTTTTAGAATGTCATTCTAGGATGTTGTTTTGCTGATTTTCTGATAATTTTGGATGGATTTGTGTAAGAAATTTCTACATTATTTTTTTCCCCACGATTTAGTGAAATCTGCAAAATAAATACAATCTGTATATATATATGTTATTCTATTAAGCGCCACATCTAAGAGGGGAAATTTAAATAGGCGCCACATTATAACATGAATTGCAGCGCTTGTTTAAAATATTTTCAAGAGTATGGGGGCTTATTCTATAGAAAATGCACGAAAGTCTGAATGGTAAAATGGAAATGTTTTTCTTTATGAAAAACTTAACTTTAGATTGTTTTTTTATCAGATCCTTAAGAAAATAAGAATCCTTGAATATTGCTTGAATAAGCGGCACACCAAAAATCCCTTGAATTAAATAAGTACTTTAACTGAGTTTTAAGTTACATTTTTATCTAATAAAAGTTTCATAAAGTTAGCTTAAACGGTTACCTTTAATTCCAATTAATTAAATTTTTCCCTGATCTCTTTTTACCCGAGAAGTGCTTTCTTTTTTATGAACTTAATTGCGGGCTCATGAAATGTTAGTCACGGAAAAGTGGCTAATATTTTTGCGGTGACCAAATTTTTTCACAAATTTCCCCCCTGATTTTTTCTTCGATAAGTACTTTACCTAATTGCTTGAAATATAGTAAATTTGTGTCTGAAAAAGTGTCCATATATAAGCCTATCAACATTTTTACCCAAAATCAACAGGGAGATGCTTATACAACATTATCCCCTAATCAAGTCAACCCTGTCCTTGTGCCCACCCAGGCTAATTTTTTCACTTTAACATGGATATAGATAAATATTTTCAGACACCATTCATTGCAGCTTTTATTGTTGGTCTTCTCATTTTTGGTTTTGCTATCTCTTTATAATTTGAAAACCCCAATCAGACATTGTGGTTATTTTGACGTTAAAAAAATTCTTGCGGAATATTTCTAGCTTGATCAGATTATACCTTCATGATTATTTGCACTTATTATTATTACGTAAATATTTGATTTTTTAATCCATACCATAATGAAATTGATGTTGGTTTGCACATAAAAGATAGTAGTATCTGTTATTCAGGAGAATGAAAGAGAAAGAAAGGAAAATATTTTATTATCAAATAAAGTAGTTACATGTTCTAGAAAATAATTTGTCATGATTTGATACAAATACATTTACTACATTTAATGAAGTGAACAATGTGTATTGTTATAAAGATAAGTGATGCACACATAAAAAATTATCATAATTCTGCTGTACTTGTGCAAAAAGAAGAATGTAACATTTCTATAATTCTTAGAAAATATAATATTTTGTTTGAAACAAAATTTGTCCCTAATCCACACTTAGTCATAGCAGAATTAAGAATAGCCAAATGGTGAATGAGAGTAAATTATTTTTGTTGTGTCTTAATTTTTTCAGTTGCTTACAACCAAAGGCTTGAGATTGAAAGTATGGTAACAGATCATAAGATGTCCTTTTTAAAGTAAACCAGTACTCTCTTGGAATCTTAATTTTTGTTTTTAAACAAAAATGTCAGTGCATTGACTTTGAACTTAATTCCTCTGTTCATTGATAAAGTAATTATACCATAATTTGCGTTCTGTGTAATAATAGTAAACAAATGAAAACTTGCATTGCCAGCTAGCTGGATTGTTGATCTCCTGTTTCAAACAGTTGTAACTTTACCAGGATTTTCAAGAAGTGTGTTAACTAAACAGTTTTCGGTTGTTACATCAGACATATCACCACTATCTTGTATGGCAGTTGACAGGGACGTAGGTACTGTTGAAAGATTCCACTTAATTTGATTGTCATTTATCTGAAAAATTTCTTTATGATCCATGATACATATGTTTTCATTATCCAGTTTCATCATTTTCTCATACTCGATCATATCATAGATTACTTTGAAGTCGTTTTGAGATACCAAGCAATCTTTGTATTGCAATTCTTTGACCATGATTCCAAAGGATTTCCATGCTCGTGGTAATTTCATCAAATATTCTGACAAAGTGTTAATGTCAAACTTGGTTGAAATGAAACAAATGTATTGTACCCACCTAAATAATGAAAACAATGTTGAGTGCTGATGCTTTCTGAGTGGTTCTCCACTGATGTGAATGCTACATGTTTTTATAATATTTTGGTTCTTCTTCAGTTCATTAAGAAGAAACTTCCATGCTTGCAAATCAATATGCGAGTTGTTACTCATACTAATATTTTTGATGTGTGGAAATATCACAAAAACTTGTTTTATGGCGTTTGAAGTGAAATTGATGCCAGTCAGATCAAGGTTCTCCAATGTCGCTGTTTCTTTATTTTTAATGAATATTGACGATACTGAGTTCCAACCTTTCATAGAAATATTCTGATTATTGCAAAGTTTGACTGTTTTGATGAATGGAATGATGGAAGACAAGCTGGTGATATTCTCATCACTTAAATAACATTCTGAAAGATCAAGTAGTTGGAGCAAACGTGGTGTTTCACTTCTTAAATGGAAATTGAAAACCATGCTTTCAACTTCTGACTGCTGTAGGTTGTGTCGATTCTGTTTCACATCCATTTCTTTGATGACAATATGATGTTCGTCCTTTGGTTGATTGCAGCGTATTCTTAATTCTTGTATGTTTCTGATCTGTTGTACGGCAACAGTGATGTTAAAACCTAAAGATATAGGTTAAAACTTATGAAGATACATTTACCATGTCTTGCCGTGAGGAAAAAATTATTTTTCCCATTATCATAAAGAGTTGGAACTTGATGTAAACTGATCAATTAAGTTCTGCAGGTTGTTGTTAAAAGTCAGAATTTTCCCAAGTACATGAAATAATGGCATTTCTAGGTTTGCTTTTGGCCCTCATTGGTAGCAAAAACGTCCTGTTACACAAAACTTAGAATATCATCTTCTATTTTGTTCCCAGATTATGTTTTTACACAAAACATAATGCAGAACAATTCACAAAATACCGAAAGATCTAATGTTTGATATTAAAATCCACAAAAATGCAAATTTATGATTTCCACATGAATAGTTTTGGTGCTATAAAGATTTTTTTAATTTGCTTAAGTGCTCTCACCTTGATTATCAGTGCTCTCTGCTTGTCCGAAGACCTGTGAATTTCTTCCAGGTTGTTCTACACTATTTCCTGATGAAAGTCTATTCTTGGGCATCATCACATCAATTTCCTTCAAAAATGTGTTAATTCTATGGTTTGACACCACTATAGACTCTGTGAATTGTTTGTATTCGTCTTCCAACAACACAATCTTATCATCAGGAATTTGTTTTTCTTTTAGAAGAAGCTCTATGTTGTCCATAAAAGATTGTACTTTGAAGAGGCTGCTGTAATTCTCGTTTATCAAGTTGTTAATCTTTTCCCCATCTTTATGAATTCGCTTTTGTCGTCCTGACCACGTCCTTTGAAATTGTTGAACTTCAGTTTTAAGTTTATCAACAGTTTCTTTGTTTTCTTTCCAATAATCCTGAAGCTGATTTAATACTGTTGTGTTCTGGATTTGTGCTGACTCTATTTCTGCTTCTCTATTTTGACTTCTTTGAGCAATATCATACAGTACATCAATTTGTGCTTGGATGAATTCCTCAGTGAGTTTTTCATTTGTTTTGATCACATCCTCCAATGAATGTTTCAGTAAATCATCCATAACACGGTTATCTTCATCTCCATGGTAGCCAAGATTATCTAAGATTTTTACAATTTTTTTCCATTTGTCATTGAACTCATAGACAGAAATCTTTTTCTTTGGATGCATGAGATCGTTCCTCTCTTTCACAAGTAATGTGAGGTACATGATGAGTTTGTTGTCTCTCTTCCCTCGACACAGTTTTTCAAATTTTTTTTCATCTGTTGGTATGCTTTTGGTTTTCCATAGATCGCTATTAACATCAAGTTCCATAAAGTTTCGAATCAAGATTTTTAAGAGACTAACATCAAACATGCTTGAGTCAGTTTCCTGTGTTTTAGGAAGCAAAATTTTCATCTGAGCCCTACTAAGAACAGTAGGGCACAAATGAGTTAATGTTGACTTTCTAGCTATTAAATATTCATATAGTTTCCTCGGATCACTTGGTAAACCATTTCTTTTTTTGTGTAATATTCTTAACAAGATTTCTTTACCACAGTAACTAGTAAGAAGGAGGAGTTTTAACCAATATATGTTGTCTTTTATCAGATTGCCACTTCTTTGCACTGAGATTTCTGAAATAAGTAAAAAAAAGCAGGCGTTGAAACAACATTTGTCTAAACCTTCAGAGTATTGTATTATCAAGTCGATATGACCAATGTTGTGAGATTGTTGTGAGATTATACTCTAGCTTTGAAATTCTTAGATGAAATGCTTTTATATAAAAAATTTCATTGAAATTTTTATCAACCAGTTTTTAAGGGGAATTAAGGTCAAAAATTAGTTATGTTTCTTTCAACAAATTTGGATAGCGCAGAGGTGAATGCCGACACCACAAACGAAGCAAGTCACTGCACTTACACGTTAATGAGAAACTTTGCGTTTAAAACTGTTCAAGAGAAAGGTAGAGCAGTAAGGAAAGTCAATTGGAACTATCTAGTACATTGTTTTCTTGGGAATGGAGTGGCTCTGCTGTTGATCCTAGTGTAAGCTTAATTGTCTGGTGCTGTTATGGATTACAGTAGAGGATATTTTCCTAAGGGTGCCAATCCCACAGAAACGGCAATGTCTTAACTAAAGTTTCATCAATAAATTACAATCACAATCACAGATAACCAAAAGTACGAGTGTATGATATGAATTTGACGTATGTGACAGCGTGCAGGAACATGTTACGTCCGACCAAACCTTTTAAGTGAACGGACATGTCCGACCAAATCTCAGTCTTACAATGAAAGACATGTCCGATATTTTCATATGTATGCAATTACAACAAACTTTTCATATGTTTGCAATTACAACAAACTTCATATGTATACAATTCTATTTTATTTGTGTGCAATTCTTTTTTTTCTCCATATTTCATTACCAAGGCTGCAGGAAAAAAAAATCAAACAGAGAAAAAATGTTTCAAAAAGCTTCAATATGTTGTGTCCAATTCTTTTGGGTTTTTTTAATTGTAGCAGTTGTGAGCAGCCGTAATTGTAAATCTTGATGCATGATAGAAGAATGATAGAACCCAATTTGACAATCAGATACAATCAGACACAATCATTGTCATTTGACTTATAAAAGAGCAAAATTTATATTTTCAGTTGCTTCAGACAGACCCTAAAAGAAGTAATTACTAATGGCTTATGAACCATGATAGCAGGTTTCTCCAGGAAGATATTGTCTGAGGTTGCGATGTCATGTACCGAACACAGTTAACTAAGCCCAATTAACTAATTAACATCAATTAAGAAATCTGTTTTTGTTAATAGAAGACTCTACATTGCAGGGCTATTGGCATTGTATTAAGCCGTGTAGCATAGAGTCTTCTCACAGTAATTGTATCCAAAATTGTTTTTAAATTTTAGTTTGAGAGTAATGGAAATTATTTTTGAATTTTAGTTTGAGAGTAAAGAAATTGTTTTTAAATTTTAGTTTGAGAGTAATGGAAATTAATTTTGAATTTATTACTTCCTTTTTTATAGAATTTTTAGAAATTTTACCTTCTGTATTTTCTGCCATACTATATTCCTCAGCTGCAGCTTCCATGTTTTATCCAAAATTTTATGCATTGATGTGCAACTTGATACCTGATGAGATTGGATAATAGAATTGTACTGCCATTACCTCTTATTCAAGAAACACAATCTTATCTTAAAATCTCTTTGATATTGGTCTGTTTGAGATTTTCTTTTTAATGCAATCATGAAAACGTTGCTATTAATTAACCTATGGCATGTTAATCTGCTTGTTATTATCTTAAGCCTTATAAAACGAGGTAAAAACTTAGTATTGTATTGTATTTTTGGTTTTGTCTGATAGAAAACTCCCTCATACATTGTGTTTCAGCAAAGAGGATGCCTTGAATTTTTATTTTATACAGGATTTAGTAATTATCAACTAACATAATGGACACTTATTAATGTCACCATGACAACAATAAATCGCTGATGAACTATCTATCTTGGTAACAGTTCGTTGTAAACATTTACATTTTTTTCTATCAGTTCTTTCAGTGTAACTATCTGTTTGTTATTCTGCGATTTTATTACTCGTGAGTACAATAACCCTCTGAGGACCTGAAATCACCTGAAATCACCTGAAATCACCTGAAATCACCTGAAATCACAGAGAAATAAATTATTAAAAAGTTTTTATGCAGGATACTGTAGTCCTCCATAAAGTGACCTTATTTTCCAAATAGTTTTCAATTAAAGTTTATTATTTACTTTATTTTAAGACTTTTTGGTTGCAATTCAGTTGGAAAAGAAATTTATATCAATGTTTGCTTTTCATTTTACTTATTTGCACCGATGGACGTTTCATTTTCTAAAATTCCTTTTTATGAATGGAAATGCTGAGAACTGTAATAGTTCATCAATAATATCACCTTCTTTGCCTTTTGTATGTTTTATTCTTAGAAGAATACGTAATGATTTTTATTCTATTTACTATTTACTTTCCATGCATAAGTATGTATTCAGTCATCACAAATATATCCCTATTTTCATTATCCGTTCCATAGTAATTATAATTATTATTAATTAATAACTAGCTGCCCAAGTAAAACATTTTTACCGATTCATTTCAGTTGCAGTTTACCTTGGCACATTAGAAAAAGAACTCGTAAAAAACCTCCTCTACATGCCACTGGAATTAACTTATTATTCTTTTTGTCTATTTGTATCATACACCATATTTTCATACTTATAAAGTTACAACTTATAACAAATCAAACTTTATCATACGTTCTTGACTATCTTTCTTTTTCTTTTATTGTTTCTTCGTCAACAAACGGAAATGTAAATATTAGACGCAATGCAATGGTTTCCAGCACCCCACCCCACCCCCCCCACCCCCTTTGTGGCAAAAACGTGCCACATTTGTCTCTTAAACAAATTTTTTTGTTTTTTCACTTAGGACTCGCAACCAGGGCTTAAAACTCTTATTGTATTAATATATAGATTATAATAATAGTCGTTTTTAAAGCTTTCCTCCAGTGAAAAATAAAATAATCCTAAACTGACAATCTAAAGATGGAATTTAATTTTTATTTAATTTCATAAAGCTTTTAATCCTGATTATGTTGAGTTCTACTAATGCGCTCAAAAGATCGCCATTTTATTTTATATTTTGAAACAGCATGCAAAGTTATTTACAATATATATATATATATATATATATTTATATATATTTGTTATTTGTTATTTACAAACAACAAACAAACTTCTCCCCACAAATACTAGTGAGTATAGGTTGTTATGAATATTTATTGAAAACCAAATCCACTCTCCTACTTAGGCTTCTTTAAACTGGACAATGAAATGAATGTTTTTGTTTTTGACAGAAGTTGCTTGTATAAGGGAATTCAGATTGATCACTGTTTAATAAAAAATTAAATATTCTGTTATTATTAGAGTAATATTCAGACATCTTTCTGTTTGTAATTTAATTTTAATTATAAAAATGTTGTTCTTTACAATTTACTGAAGTGTTCCATGATTGTTTTTTCGACTTGTTCTTTTGAATACCTCTATTAAATTCTGACAGTAGTTGAGATGAATTACACATCAGTTGTTGTCTCATAACATTCCTTCTTTTGAGGGATTATCGAAACGTCATTAAAAGTTATATGGTCAAAAGTATCTTTCAACTCATCCATTATGTCCTCTGGTACTTTATCCTTGACATTGCTGGATAGATTTATGATTTTCCAGTCTATTGCATCATCATGAATACAATAATCAACACTGATTATGTTTCCATAAGAAAGCTCTAGTTGATCTAAAAGGGAAATTATTTGTGTATCATTCGTTGTCAACTGCACATCAGAGAAACAAATCGGTTGAATCTCGTAATATAACCCCCTCCATAACTGGATTTTATGTCGAAGGTTTTTGAAACACCATTTGACAAATTTATTTGACTGTAGATGTAATTGGATTTTTACCACCAGTTCGAAAAGGTGATTTAATGCTGGAGGTGACAACTGATCACCATTAATACTTATGAACTTCGTTTTTTGATTGTGCATTGTTGTGCATTTTGTGTAGTTGTTAACAAACATCTCCCATGCAGAATCATCCAAAAATTTTGAATTATTTGTGAAATGCAAGTCTTCAATGAGAGGACAGATCTGTGAGAGTATTTTTAACTCTTCTTCTTTCAAAGGAATCTCTGTAATATCCAGAAATCTTAGTTGTGAAAATTTCATGTTCGTGTTTAATGATGTTGCAAGACTTTTCCACCCTTTTCTTGTGATCATAATATTATGACATAGTTTTACTGTATCAATGAATGGAATCACATTTGAAAGGCTACTCATATGAGTATCATCCAATTCGCAAAGACACAAATCAAGACTTTGAATGGAACTGTTTTTTTTATCCAAATATCTAGACATCCAATTGATAGTATCTGTAACTTCTTCCTTCTTTGTCTGACCACTGACTTTTTCAATGAAGATGTCTTGGAATTCACTTTCGCCATCACTCCTCAAGATGATTTTTCTTGCATTTAAAGATAATGATTTAGTACTAAACATCTGTAGTTGTTCTGGTAATTGCAATAAATCCTGAAAGTGAAGTTCTAAATTAATAAATTATGTTATTTATAGAAATTGGACTGTTTAACTGATTGTAAATTTAAATAAGTTTAATTAATTTTTTTACAACTTACCTGACCCAACTGATTGTAAACTATGTTTAGAATGACTTGCGGCCTGACTAAATTTTAGGCCAGGAGAATTAATGCTAGTTGAACTCAATGTTCTTTTCACAAGGTCTACCTTTTCACTTACTTCACTCAGTCTTCTACTTTGGACTGATAGTTTTCTTTCCAGACTAGCCATATTTGTTTTATATTTCTGTAATTGAAGCTGTAACTGTTTAATTGTATCTTCAGGTGTTATGTTGTTATCTGGGATAAGGTTGCCTGTTGCTTCCTTTAAAAATGTAATCTTTCTAAAGAATTTATCTACATCATTTTGTGGTTCCTTTTGAAATGATTCCGGTTCTTCTTCCCTTTTCTTTTTATCTTCAAGTAAAACTCTGACATTCTCCTCCATCTGCCTTAAAACAGTTACATCCTGACTTTGTCTCTCCTTAAGCTTTCCTTGTTCTATCTTTATTGTTTCTATTATGCTTTTCAAAGTCTCTATTTGAGCTTGTTTTAATGCTTCAGTAAACGGACTTTGGTTATCTTCAATATTCACTGATTCTAGTTGTTCCATAGAATTGTTCCATAAGATCTGCTTCTTCTAGACAACCAAGGTTGTCCAGTATTTTCGTGATTCTCTTCCATGCTATTCCGAATTCATATCGAGATAGCTTTGGCTTGTGAAATATATCATTCCGTTCCTCCACCAACAGGACAATGTAGTATATGAGTCTACCGTCTTTTCCTTTTAGAACTAATTTCCCTTCTTCTTCTTCGGCTTCTTGCGCTTTTTTGACTTTTTTTATATCCCAATAATCACTTTTACTATTCAAAACAAAGTTTCTTAGCAGTATTCTCAGCATTGTTATGTCTAATAAGCTTGAATCAACCTTCTTTGTCTTTGGAAAAACCAGATTCCATTGTTTAGTGTTCATAAACCCTTTATCAAGTAATTTCCTCAGTTTCTTTTCACCTCCTTTCAGCTGCTTAAACAATTCTTCTTGATTTTGCTTCAGTCCTTCTGGACCATGTAGAATGCGAAGTAGTGCTTTTCTGCCAAAATTATTCAATAATATAAGTAATTTTATTAAGAATTCATGATCTTTTAAGAAACCCATTTTTATGTAAAACTATGTATGGTGACTCTCTATGCACTGTATATAAAATTATGTTCTACATCGTTATTTCATAAACCATCCCATAAAGGTATCCCAGAATCCTTTGTTTCTCTTTAAAGCATTATTATTACTATAGGTATTATTTCAATAGTTTGCAATTGTTTCCATGGAAACCCTTTTTTCTTCAATTTTAGATAGTTGTACATTCATTCATAATGCTGGCAAATTTGAGCAAATCATTACATGAAAAATTGAAGATATCTCAGCAGCAACTAAGGGTAAGTATATATCAAAATAATTTTTTTTTTTTCATTTTTTAACTCTTTTCTATGTTTGGAAAAATTAGATAGTATAGGTCCAGCCAAAATGTACTTTGCCGAATCAGTTTGTGATGCAATATAAAGGACAGTGGAATAGTGTAATGTTGTTGTTAGTTACAATAACAAATTTATTTTTGATTCATCTGTGACAATGGGCGTTTTGATCAGTTTATCGTTCTTTCTTTCTCTGTTGTTGGATTAGTATATTATAAACCATAAGAAGGCAATTAAATAAGAAGGGCATAGTTACAGTTACCACTATTTCCATTAGTATCTTTATTTTCCCCTATAAACCCGTTTATTTTTCCCTGTAAACCCGTTTATTTTTCCCTGTAAACCCGTTTATTTTTCCCTGTAAACTCGTTTATTTTTCCCTATAAATGAAATAAAAAAAATCTTTCCTGAGTTTCTTGATCAAATTTAGTTGGACACTGTCTCTGTAAATTTGAACATCGAAATTTTGCGGAATAAAATTTCACGGTTGACGGAAAATGGCAAAATTCATGGGAATATAATTTCGTGAGCTTCCGAAAAAAACATGAAACCGTGAATTTTCCTTCCCGCAAAAGTTTCTGACAATAACATATGGCGAGGCAGATAAAGGAATGCTACAATATCACTTTTGATCTTATAGTCAAATGAAGAAAGAATTGTGGCTTTAGAAACTGAAAATGCTATGTTATACTTGAAGCTGGCCCAGGTAAATCTATCATTACACAATTATTATTCCTTACAAACTAACTAGTATTTCAGGTAATAACATTATACGGTTCACTCTCAAGAACCATGATTAGAAAGAATGCAACCTAAAAATGTTTTTGTTATATTTTCCAATTGAGTATAATCGTAACATTATGCCTTTGTCCGGGATACCTGAATCAAATGTGAATTAAAATGTGAATCGTAAAAAAAAATTATACCTGGTCAGTATACAACCAAAGTGTCATTCTTCTATGGCTTCATTAAATGCTTTATCTTTCACAGCATGTTGTTAATGTTTCCCACATGGTCGAAATGATTGGAACGGCGCAACCATTTTTAATCACTTTTAAAAAAATTGAATGCCACTTCGTAAACAATCCTCCAATGCAATTAACAGTTTTTCGCTTCCAGAACGACATATGTTCGTGTTTTCATTCAATTTTTGGTCAGCGCGGAAAGCAGCTGATCTTTCATTAGCGTTTATACGTCCTTCCGTACGTCCTTCCGTCCGTCCGTCCGTCCGTCCGTCTGTCCGTAATTCCAAGATTTTTTGTCCACAGTTGTAGGCTGATTCCGCAAAACATTGGAATAGAGGCTATCCACAAGCCGTGGTTAATGTATGAATGGTACACTACAAGTTATATAAAGTAATTTAATTATTGTGAGTGCGGCCTAAAATACAGAAAACGTGCAATCCTAATTTGTGTTACAGAGAACGACACAGCACTCAAGGTTAGAAAATTCTTACTGCTTTTTTTTATAATGACATTGATTTTGTGAGAAACTGTTCGATCCCATTTTCGATTTTTATTCCCTCCTCTTCTGTCCCTCCTTTCCCTTTTTTGTGGCCTTTTAAAATTTCACAAATTCCCCGTTGATGAAAATACAAAAATACACAAAATATTTTCTGGGTGTCTAAAAACAGGTAGCTATATAGCGTTCTCTTAGCTATATAATTCACTTCACACCCACACCACACACATAATATGGAGTAGAGAGAGACCCTGGTTGTAGTAGCAGTTTCTGTACTTTCAAAAATTATTTGGTAGGATGGGTGTGTCCGGTCTTGTGTTAACTTAAGACTTGTTTACTCTCCTAATTTTATTTTAAAAACAAAAAAACATAAATGAAAATTTAGATAGTGGATAATGATGGTTGTTGGGGATGACAAAAATTAAACTTAAATAGCAGCACCCCTTTACACAATTTGGACTAATATTTACAGTCAAATAAATCAAAGAAAATAATTGATATTGATATGAAACATGATATTGGGTAATCTCTTTCTCGTGAAGGAGCGTTATCTTTTTTTTTCTTTTAAGGTTCTTGTTGTTTTGACTATATCGGTGTATTAACCGATTCGTTTATGCACTAATAATTCTATTTTTTCCTAAACACTCTTATAAATTTCACCAAAAATATTACACTTCGATGGAGTTTCTATTGAACTTGTCAGAGCAAATCCGAGAATAAAAAACTTTTTATCATATTATTTTGATAAAAATGATCCAAAAGAAAGAAAGAAACTACATTTCCACTTAAGATTGTTAGCTTTCTCTATCAAATCGTGTTGAAGACAATGACTTCATGTAGCAGACTTTACAAATCTTTTGCATTTTTATGTAAAAATTCATTCCTTCACAGGTGCGTCAATTTCTTTCAGGCTTTACTGTATATATACCAAGGAAAGAAAATTTCACTGGGAAAAAATGGATTTCACGTATTCATAAAATTAAATACTTGTGAAAGGAAAGAATACTTTTTGCCTAATTATTTACGAAATTAACTCCTGGGAAAAGTTTACTTTATATCAATTCGCAAAATTTGCACGAAAACTGCTACTATGGATCAGACTATCGACCTGTAATGGTTCCAAAGAATGATTCATTATGATTCATTTTTGCAGGACAAGATAAGCGTTCAAGGAGTGAACTGCAACTAAGCCGAATATTTCTACGACACTTCCTTTTGACCTCAAATTTGTGAATTTTTGCCCATTAACTTTTGGGAGATTATCAAAATATGGGATATTGCAGAATTTCTAATTTCTAAAAATACTTGTGAGAATTAGTTAGAAATTCATCACTAGTGGATCTGAGATTGTATAACAGTTATATAATTTATTTTTTAGGTCCTTTTTTGGTGGGATCATCTATGGTATTATCTCGTATCTGCTGCCAGAACTCCTCCTCAAAACTTGACCTTGTCAGAATTACCTGGACTTGTCCGAAGTCTTCGAACTTCTTATCGGCCTTATCTGAACTTGACCAGATTTTTTACTTTAAGATATTTCCAAAAAAATGATTTCCATTGCTCAATTTTGCATAGCTATCTTTGTCACGTGAGAAGTATATATTCTTCAGTTGTCTTCATATATTCTTCAGTTTTTTACTTTGGCACATATTTTGTCACATTGTACTTAACATTTTTTTAATGATAGATTGAGTTCATAATACATGAACAATTGTATTCAATACTCCAGTATAAGGACTTCAGGTTGAAAATCTACAGTTATAAAGGATATCAAATTCGGAATAGAATGTAGTTCTTGCCGCCGCAGGAGAAAGGTTGTGAAATTTAGTAAATACACGCGGAATGTTATCTGTGTTATAAGTGTTATAGTTTACTACTTTTCTGGTATGCCCAACCGCGCTGACCTTCAGGCCCCAGGGCCTCTTGTTTGATGTATATACTTCCACTCTCTTCCACATCTTTACAAAACAATCAGTTCCACCAAAAAGAAATAAATTAAAACCCACTCCCACTACGAGAAGTAAAGACAAAGAATAGTAGCTCTTATAAATATGAAAATATTAAAATAAATATTGTTGTAATTATTTCGTGACAAATCATTAGGGCATTAGTCTAAAGAATTCTCCAGAATTTATTGATCGATTTATCGATCGATTTATCCATTTATTGATCGAGGCTTCATGGGACTACTATGACTACTAAATTTCGATGTTTTTCATATATATTTGCATTCTAAAACTATCCTTACTTAAACGAAGTATTTTATAGGTATACTCCAACGGTACTGGACTGATACAGCGTTTTTGTTTTAGTGTCAGGGAGCAGTTCGTAACAGCAAAGAACAGGTGTCATTCTTACAGAAATCTAATGAAGAAGATGAAAAGAAGAAAAAACAGTTTCATAATTCCATTATTGACATGAAAAAACATGTATCAGTAAGTTTTGTAAAAATTTTGTAAAAATCTTCAATATTTGTTTCCCATTTTATTACTGCACGTCACATGAGTCTCTCTCCCTCTCACGTCACATGAGTCTCTCTCTCTCTCTCTCTCTGTCTGTGCCCTGCATCCATCGATAAAAAATTGTGGTCAAAGACTATCGATTCTGTAAATTAGTGTCGCGAGCGGCTCAAAAACTGAAAGTTATAATCGAGTTCACCAATAAAAAATATAGGGAAAGAGTTGTTTCAAAATATGACTTATGAGTTCTTAGCGACTCTGTCCGAAAACCTCTGTGATAAAGCGCTATTCGATTTTCGGAATGAAAGAAGGGAGGAGAACTCTTTTAAAAAGTGTTATAGTGTTATTTTGGCAAAATTTGGAGGTGGCTCGAGCCGCCTAAGCCGCCTGCTAAATCCACGCTTGGCCAGGTACTAAATTTATTTATTTATTTCACAAGATTATGAAGCAGGAATGGGCAAATATACGTCAAGATATATTGAAGTTCTCATCAGTGTTTCAAACACAGTTATCGAACTATGAAAACAACCTTGTATCAGATGTACTCAAAACATATCATAAAGAACAATCAGCTAATACGACAGGTAGCTTTATTAACATTAGTAAACTCAATTTGATACTCATTGCTATGTCGAGCCATTGAGTACTAAAATCAATTGATGAATGGACTTCGTATGACATCACATGATATTACCCAATTTGTTTTGTGTTGTTTGCTTGTTGGTTTGTTTGTTTGTTTGTTTGTTTTTCTTGTTGATTTATCAGATCTGAATGGAAAGTTAGAGGAAACTGAAAAGGCGCTCTTTGAAATACAAAAACAAATGGAAACTGAACGTAGTAGAAGAAGAATGTTACACAACACATTAGTAGTAAGAAAACATCTCAAACTTTTATTGATTTAGTGGTTTATTGAGGTGCATGGGAATTTTAATTGTTTTTGATTGATTTGTATAGGAATTACGAGGAAATATTCGTGTTCACTGTCGTATTCGACCTTTACTTGCTGAACTAGATTCGAATGGGGATAGTACTTCACTGGGATCACCTGGTAGCCAATCAGAACAAGTGGTTAGTTTGTTAGATGAAGAGAATATCTATTTCAACCAATTAAATAACAGTACTGGTGTAAATAAGACACGAACTTTTGAATATGAAAGAGTATACGGAGCACAAGATGGCCAGGAAGCTGTTTTTACTGATGTGGCTCCGCTTTTGACGTCACTACTGGATGGGTTGGTTCACATTTATTATCTTTAGAAATTTATCTGTTTGGTCTGTTCCTGTGGTAACATGCAAGCAGGAAACCCCGATCAAGAATCGATTTCTAAGTTCTCTCCTGTCGTTCTCGCCTGAGTGAAAGTATCAAAAATACAATTCGAATCGAAACTCATTTATATTATAACTTAGTTTTTAATCATTTCAACATTAGCTACCGTAATTATTCGAAATAAGCGCCACAGTTTGCATTATATATATTTTTTTATTTCGAGAATTTTTGCTACAGAACGTGTTACAGATGGGTTCTTCCTAATCACAAAGGTTACTGTTATTAGATTGATCATCACGTGTTCGTTTAATTGTATATTTTTGATGTTGAATTTGTGATTACAACATCACCGGCATCCAACGATAAACATTTTTGTCGGCCACGATTACCTCTAATACTCAATACCACGGATCTGATAAGAGCGAAATTAATTAGAAAAGAAGTTCGTTTTTTGAGCGATTTTATCGATATTGCGGCGCTTATTCAAGGGCGGCGCTTAAACAAATTTCCATCTCACATGCAGCACTACTTCGAATAATTACGGTATAATTATAATAACGAATAATTACGGTATGTTATAATAACGAATAATTACGGTATGTTATAATAACGAATAATTACGGTATGTTATATCTTCGTACTTTACTTATAATCTGTTTTCATCGATTCTCCAGCTATAATGTTTGTATAATGGCGTATGGTCAAACTGGTTCTGGTAAAACTCACACAATGGTTGGTGTCCATGATGGATTTGATGACGTCACCAATCATAACGAAGAAGGTAAAGAAGGTGTCATACCAAGATCAGCAAAGGAGATATTTCGGTTGGTTTCGCCTTTCTTTGTTTTCATTCCTGTTTTTTTCGGTTTCTAAATTCTTATCTAATCATTTTTAATGGAACCTCTTCCTTGATGGTGGACAACCTTTTCTCTTTAGACTGATTGAAGAACGCAAAGTTGCAACAAAAACTACTTATTCCATAGAAGTTTCAGTGTTTGAAGTATACAACAATGAAATCATTGATCTGCTTGCTCCTATTGAAAGGGTGCGGAGTTGTTGATATTTTTATATTATATAATGCTAGTCGAATGCGCATTTGAATTTGCAAAACATAAAACCTTTTGGATTTTAGAGAGAAGTAAAACATGTGGTATTTAGTGCAAGTGATGGTACACAAGAAATACCTTCACTCACGACCAAGTAAGATATTCATCTCTCCTCACTATCACGCTTCGATGAAAAGTCTAATAAAGGTGTTTGGAGGATCAAGGCATAACCTTAATATCCTCACCAACCAATAAGGTTTCCACTATATTTTGGGTGAGGAGAAATTTCGAGTATACCGTGGTCCTCCATAGTTACTTTGCTTGTACCCAACACGTATCACCACATAAAATGTGAATAAAATCAATGTGACTTCTAAAGAAGTACAACTTTATCTTCATGAAAGGGGAATGTTACTAACACAAATAATTCCGTTAAAAATGTTGGTTTATTTGTTCGACATCCATTTTCGATCTTATCAACAACTGTCACTACGTTTTTCGTTTTTCGTTAATTTCCTTGCAAAATAAAACTGAGGATATTTTGTCCGAAAATACGTCAGGTACTGTAATTCCGATCGGATTAACTTGTTACAATAACAGACTGGTCTGTTGATGAATTCGGAAGGAGGTTCTTCACGTATCTCTTGTAATAGGTTCCAGACCTCTACGTGATTGCCTTTTGTCATATTCCTGCAAAATATTCGGACCTGATCATTGAGCGTTCGAAAAAATATCAAATCCTCTTGAAAACGATTTTGATCTTGTTCCAGCAATATTTTGTTGAGTTTGTTTTTAAAGTGGTTGTATAATATAAAATCTAATTTATTCCAAGTGTTTATTTTTTCCACAAGTTCTTTTTTCTTTTCTGTTTGTTTTGAATGAAGCTTTTTGTTTACAAGTTTTTTCAAGTAAACAATATCCATGAAATTCCAGCACATTAACCCTTTTAGTAAGAGCAAACTCTCGTCAAATTTCTCTGTGATCAGTACCAAGCTAAAAACCTTATCAAGATATTTGATAAAATCATTAAATGAATTATTCTTTTGTCTTTTCTTAAAGCGTTGTAGATTCAAATCGAACGTTTGACCGTTTTTAAGTAGATTCTCCAATTGAAATATATCACGTGACAATCTAGATTTAAACGACCGGTAATAAAAAGAAGTGTTTTTGAAAAACTCTTCTACTGGATCAGAATTAGTCTTTATGTGATAAATTCTCGTGAAATTCACGTAGTGGAAGAGCGAGTAGAGTTGTTCCACCGGATCCCTTAATATCGTGATTAAGCGGAAACCAGGCATCATTATACGCAGCAATTCCTTTTTGTTCAATACAGAATGATTGCATAAAACATTCGCTCGTTTATATTTAAGTCTTGTGCGGTCCACTGCCGTGTGGGTAAATGGAGCTGGCCAGTTGAATCTGCTATCACCTGCTGGAATAGCTATGTCTAGATCGTATACATCTGCGAATCTATTCAATATACTTGTCAATGTGCTGCTTCCTGTTTTATGAGTTTTCAAAAATGCGATATTCGATAGTTTACTGATGCATTTTCGATTATATGACCTGTAATGGAGAATAAACTGTGTAACTCTCCTTGTTACGAAATTGTCAGAAAAGAGTACTTTTTGTTCCGCAATTCATTGGCTAACCTTCCTTAAGTAAATACTTGTTGTTTGAAGGCTTACCATGTTTCTTGTGTGAGAATTTCATCAGAATCTGGCTGTTCAATTCTTGATAATTCAATGATTCTATCTTCTTCCTCGTACACTTTTCGTTCCAGCCAATTTTGAATCCAATACAAAAAAAGTATGCCAGTCATAAGAATCACTAATAAGAAATAAATTAAAAAACTCTAGATTCCTCTGGAAAACTCTAGAAAACTCTAGATTCCTCTGGAAAACTCTAGAAAACTCTAGATTCCTTTAGAAAACTCTAGATTCCTCTGGAAAACTCTAGATTCATCAGGAAAACTCTAGATTCCTTGAACAGAATTTATGCACGACAGTTTAATTGGCATTGATTATTATATGTCTTATCACAGAAGATAAGAAGTAAAAAAAAGACATCTCCTATATTCCTTCTTTATATTATCTTTCCTAAACTTTCCTCACTGTTTTTTTTTATCAGTTTTCTAAAAATACACAAAAACTACAGTAGAAGTCGTTCAGACAAAAAATGATTTTCTTCTTAAAGAATGTCTAGTTTGGAATAGTATTTTTAATTTCTTAAAAGCGAAATAGACTTACTCAATGCTCTTGGTTTTCTCATATCTCTGTGTTTGCATGTTTACAAGACCGCTTAAGTCAGTTTTGCATTTTGATAAATTATTTATACATTTCGAAATATAAAATACGATTGTTAATATTTCACGATTTCGTTGTATCGATATAGAATTAGCAATTTTAATAATAAATCACTAGTCGCCAAGGCGGCGTCGCTCGCCGCCCGCCGCCCATCAGTATTAAGGTTGCACAAGAAATTTTGGGCATCTCTGAGTTTATTCGTAAAAATTTATTCAGCTAAAATGTCAAGTATTAGTTTATTGTATTCCTATTTTTAATTCCATTCACAAATCAGTAAGTAAATTCAACAAAGCTAACCAGGTAAATTTTTTTATTGGTTCCACGTATACAAGTGATATAAAATTTAAAAACACAAACTAAAAAGTTTTATGCCATTCTGACTATTGAGTAAAACCGTAAAACTATGTTTTTACCCGGGAACCCTTTCAATAGCTTAATTCTCTTAAATAAAATTAATCGAAAAAGAGATCTTACCAACTCAGGACATAATAAAAGTTCCACTGATCTGGCAATGATATAACGTACCCACTACTTAGGTTATAAATAGAAGTCCATTCTTCTGTATAATATAAAACCATGATTACGCATTCCTTTTCATCGTTATTTTTATTTATACTAAATCCAATATTCTAACCTAAAAAAAAGAAATGAATCATATAGAAAAGAAGTGCACAGTCATCACGCAACAAAAATGTTCCTGAATCTAAAAAATAAATTATAATATCTTTTGGCCTGATCTTTATTTCGATCGTTAACCAAATTAATTTGGATGTCAACCAGCACCATGCTATGGCTGACTGAAAAACTGACAATTATCTTAAAACTTGTTGTTAAATACACACAGAATGCCAAACAGTGCTGTGCTGTGGTGATCTCCCTCTCTCCCAAACTAAACAAAACAAATACTGCAATACTCAAGGAAAAATAGCAAAATAATATAGCTTCAGAGACATAGACATGTTGTATATAATATGGTCAGTTTAAACATTAGTATGATCCAGGCAATAAATTTAATATTGTTATGGTGGTTGGTGGTGTGGAGAGGAGAGCTCACAACCACTAATTAATTCCACATCATTTTGCTTCAAAAAGTATTTTTCCCTTAATGAATCGAAACATGACAATAATATGTCTTCGTATCACAATAACTCTTCATGCAAACCTCCAAAAAAACACTTTTACACATATTTCTTCTTCCTGCTGAAAAACAACATTTCGCGTAACTTTGGTGAAACCATTTTATCAAAGTAAATAAATTAATAACTATAAAACTGTTCACTTTGCTTCCTTCCTTTCGGTTTCGTTGGTAATAAATATAATACTTCCCTTTTACAAATTATTTAATTCATTGATATACGCTAGCTATCTTAACCTATCTTTTCAAAACGAAAATAATTTTGACCGCTCTTCGCGCTCTCACTGTTATTGTTTGGTCTAACTTACCTCGAAACATTTCCCTGGTTGATTTTTTAAAAATGTTTAAGCGTATTAGGCCACCATACTACCGTATCCACCATTTTGCGTGGCATACAAACAAACAGACAAACAAACAGACATACAAACAGAGAGTCGGGTATTAATATATAGGATTGGAAAGTTCACTTTTTTCTTCACTTTAATTAAGCGATTTAATGAACGTCCCCTCAACAGGAGCGGTCATTGGAAAATTGGTTCTCGTATGAGGCGCTCGTTACAGTAATTCTAAATTACAACCAAAATAGCTTGTATGACTATTTTTATTTTGTGAATAGTGGCATAAACCTAATAACGTTTTAACGTTTTTTATATATATTTAATGAGCGCCCCTCGTCAAGGTCTAATTCCTCAAAATTAAAGTGGCGCAAAAATTAAATTAAAGTGGCGCAAAAAAGCTGTCTGCCTAAAGTAATCAAACAATTTAATTAAGCTTTTTAATTTTTCCTATTCGACAAATTTGCCACTTTTTTCAGAACAATTTCTTCTTACAAAGAAGTTATGGATTATGTTGCATTTGGTATGATGCATCGGCGTGAAGACAGCACGAATGTCCATTCGCATTCGAGTCGATCGCATCTAATCGTGCAACTGAATGTTTATCAAAACAGCTCATCAAAAATTCCGATCGTAACGAGTAGCGGTTCTTTAGACATGTCCCCTGTATCTACAGGAAGAAGAGGGTCCTCTGCTCTCAAAGGGACAAGGTCAGTATTTTATCGATCCTAATAATGATGATGAGAAAACAGTAAATGATGAGTTGTTTCGTTTTTAAGATCGCCAGGACCATCTTTGATGCGACGAACTAAATCACCAAATTTAAAAAAACTCGATCAACCATCCAGCATTCGTTCCAGATCCCCGTCTCCGCCTCCAAAATCCTTTTCATCATCATTAGCAACGTCAGCGAAATTTGCTATCAAAACTAAGTTACAATTGGTTGATCTTGCTGGCAGTGAATGCGTAGGTACTGATGTTTCAGATGACCATTTTACATATTCAAAAATGCATCAGATAGGTATCCTCACAAAAGGAGTGGTCAACACTAACATCTAGTTAGTGAAGGAGATTTGTGCATTTGATAAAGTTTTCTATTTGAACATATATTGTCTTCTAGGTATGTCAGGCGTTACTGGATCAGCTCTTCGTGAAACATCAAATATTAACAAGAGGTACGTGTGTCTTTATCAAGGCACGGATGGTCTGTAAAATATTGTTTGGGATCAAGTCATGAAAACACGTGATCTTTCATGTCCTTCAGGAAGGCCTCAAGGTTGCAAATCTTACTTGCTTTTGATTATATATATGTTATAGCTTAAGTGCACTTGCTGATGTTCTTCAAGCCCTATCAGAATCACAAATGCATATACCATACAGAAATACCAAGCTAACACACGTTTTACAAGACACGATTGGTGGCGATGCAAAACTTCTCTTGATGTTATGTGTTTCACCAGCACGCAAGTATTCAACAGAAACCTTACAGTGTTTAGGGTTTGGTTGTAGAGCTCGACAAGTAGTAAGAGGACCCGCAAAGAAAAGACGTCCTACTAGCTTGCAAATACCAACCGCTACATTTTCAGGTCCAGCCTTTTATTCGGTTACGTTACTATTTTTACGTCTGCAGTTAATTGTGCTCTATGTAGTGGACACCTCATAGCGGACACTTTTTGCAGGAACCTGTGTCTATAAGGAGTCTTAACTGCTCTGTTGACAGTTTTTAAATATCATTTTAGACGGCGGTAAGATTTTGCAACACTCGTCATCATTCAGACGATAATTGATTTTCGTCTTATTTAAACTGATTGATATGTGGTATTACCATTTCAGTATTCTGTACTGATTTGGAAGAAGATGTGTTAATTTCTAATATTTCGGAAGGGTTTGGATGTAGTGCTTCACGGAATACAGACTAATATCTATATTTATCTGACAGATTTGTGAATATAATATAATTTTTTAATGCGAATGTGTAATATATTGCTACTATATTTCTAAGATATATCTTACAGTTAAACATTTCTGCAGTGGACATCTTTTTAAAGGACTTTTGTGTGGAAACAACATTAGGAGCGGAAAAATCAAAAAAATTGCGGTATGTTTTATTTGTATTCACAGTTCACGGATAGCCGAGATATTCCAGTCCGTGTATAAACCGTAAACAAAAAACACAGCACGAAAGCACTTCAGTAAGGTGCAACATTTTTTTGTGCATGATGCAACATTGTTGTAACACTGTGGAGGTGTTTTTATCTGGATGGCCTCATGGGCAAAAGCATTTCTGCTTATACTAGCTGATCATAGAGAATAGTAGAGACCAACCATAACAACATAAGAAATATCTTTCAAACTTTATGCGAATAAGGTAACAGGGGATTGTAAAGTGTCAAGACAAGTAAGGAAATACCCTTAATTCCAAGCTTATTCCCTCTGGAAACTAAAAATCAAATAACATAGTAAGCGCTAATGTCTATTGAAAGGAATCTTACATAATGGTTATTATGAACCCTCGGGAAAGCAAATAAATTGTAAAATGTTTTTAAGTGTATAAAGAGTATTGAATTACTTGCGCGCATGCGCATGTTTGGAAAAAGGGACTTGGTCATTAATATTTCATTTTGAGACATCCAGTAATTATCGAGCAAAGAATACGTCACTTGGAAAGTTATCTATATATACACGAATCAAAATGAATTTTAGATGTAAAAACCTTATAAACAGAAAGCCCATAAGATTTTTGACTTACAAGTATATGGGTACTGCTTTACCATCAAGAGAAAGGGAAATAGAAAATTAAAACTTAAATATCTATATAATGTTTCATATTAAAGTATTCTATTATCAAAGCCAATCTGTTCTGCATTTTTCTTGCGAGCATAAACTTTATGTACACCATATAAAAGTCTTTTTGTCATTAGTAAAATAACAGGAGAGAAGATCGGGGGAAGAGGTCAAAATTTCAAAATAATAAGTTATGAACAAATACAAACTTTATTGAGAGAGATTTATGTTAAAATCGTATATCAAAAAAATGCATTACCCTGGAAGAAACTGTGCTGTAAATCCAGAGCTCTACAGAAGAGCATAGGTACAGCCACATCATCATGAGATGCAACCTCGCACCACAGAACTAGCTAAGAAATGTATTAAACTACTTAAAAATCTTTGTGTATAACCTAAAAAAAACTAAATAACTTAGTATATATATATAACTAAATATTTACCTTTTAAAAGCAAAACGTCTTTTTTAATATGTTTTCCAAGTACATTTCTTTCAAAAAACTTCAGGAACCATGCCTCTTGTCCAAACTGAAACTTTAAACTGGCATGCGCGTAATAATGATTCATGTAACGGAATACACGAAAAACGAACCTTGGCTTGGAAACATTAAAACATTTGAAAAATGTCAGAAAAGCAAAACATACAATGTTTCATAGACCGACCGAAAGACTCTATATTCCTAGCTTCAAATGATGACAAACTACTACAAGAAATATTTCACCAAAAGTATGGAAAAAAGAATAAATTCAAATTCTATGAAATTCAAAGTTGAAAAACAATGAACAACAAAAAATAAACAACCCAGGTCTAGAGTGGAAGCTGCTGTGCACTGAGAAAACTCTCTATATATCATGTTATACCAAGCACTGCCACGTAATATAATAATTCACTGTAAAACCACTTAGTAACTAAAAAGAATTACTTTTTCAAAAGTTTTTCTTTGAAGTTTCAGTAGTAAAGTAAACTGACTTGTTTCAAGAGTGAAGCTTTTTTTTCGTTATCCATCAAACTTTTTTTTAACATATCAAGCAGTTAGTAAGTTAGTTTAAAAGTTTCCAGGGCATAGATTCTTCTATATTTAACGTTCTGTAATAATATTTTGATAACTAAATCCGTTTTCACACGCTATGCAAGTATTTTCGAAGTTTGAGCGTAACTTGTGCGCCATTTTTAAAGACATTTTTGGATAGATATGAAAACAAAATGTTCATCGTTAAAGTTAAGGCTAACTAGACCTAACAGCCAATCAGATATCAGAGATTAGCTGTATAAACCAATGAACTTTTAGAAAAAAAACTTGCGTAAGTTTGACAGCAAGAAGATGAAAAAAAAACACGGACGATCGTAAAAAGAATAAAAACAGAGCCGGTTGCAAATGCAATTATTCGAAAAAATGTTGCATGCAGAACATGATTGAAGGACATTTTTATGATTATCATTGTATGATAACAATTCGCGAAAGGTAAGTTCTACCTATCCACTAGCTCGTTCTACCATGTGACCCAAATTTTGCGAATGTCTGCTTTGCATAGAAAGCCAGTTTACCAAGACAACGTTGGAGATGAAGGAAGGCTTTGCATGGATAAATCGTAAATATTATACCACGTGACCAAAACACAAAAATTATAAACAAAAATGGCGGAAACTAGTGGGAAACGGAGAAAACTACAAATTTCAGCACCATGGTAAATTTATACATGAACTAGAAAAACTTGAATTAAAGTCTCTTAAAAGTTTGTGCACTTGGCATATTTTTTAAAAAAAATAAAATTAAAAACATCGCTGTTTTTGATTGTTTTTTTAACCCTGCAAAATATGTAAAAATAAATTATGTATTCGCAATCAGGAAAGGTAGTATCCCAAAAATCAGGGCAAAAATGAGCAACGTAGGTTCCGTATGAAGCTCATTTCTTTCTTCTTCATTTTTCTTCTTCTATTTTACGTTTTTTCTTAAAATTTACGAAAGCATATTATTCCACTCTGAAATATCTTTCGGACAAGGGTAAATTTGTTGAAATTCATCATGACAGCGCTGAGAAATTTTAAAAATTATGCCAAGTGCACAAACTTCTGAGACAGACTTTAGCTTTCCATGGAGTAGCTATAATGAAATATACAACAAGGAATGTAATTATGGAGCTAGGCCTAGAAATGGCAGAGCGAGTGGAACCCAGGGTTGCCCCTGTTTATGTATCATATCATTTGTTGTTTGATGCTAAAATTAATTTGTAACATGTGATTTGTAACATGTGATTTGTAACATGTGATTTGTAACATGTGATTTGTAACATGTGATTTGTAACAATAGAACTTCACCACAAAAATGTTAGCAGTTTGTTGTTTATTTTCCTGTATACAATTGATTGTACAATTAAAAAAAAAAGCTTTTTCTGTTCTATTGTTTTATTTTCATTCTATTGTAAGCGTTTACCAATTTTTTAGAATTATATCCACTTTGCATAATTTGGTCACGTGATAGAGTGAGCTGGTGTGGTGTAGATAGAATTTACCATTCGTGAAATAGATCTTTTAAAGAAAAGTACAAAAAATATTGCACAAAATGTTTTACACACGACTCCAAGACATCGTTATCTGACACAAAAATGTTCCACCGTGGCTTCAATGCTTATGCCACCTCAAAATGGGGGCGAGCAAATAGTTCAAGATTTCGAATAGGCTGTTTCCGTTAAAAGTTGATCGTTTCAAATACTCTTCTGAGAAAACCAAAAAAACTGGGGAGTTGTGTGATCATGTATTTTTGTGGAAATGTTTTTGAGCGCGCAATGATAAAATGCTAATGTTCGCTTTGTATATCATTCTATACCATGCTGTTGAAATTATAAGGCACACCACACATTATGTTATTCTCTTGGTGATAACATTTCGACTAAAACCTCTTCCCCATTGTATGAAATGATGATGTTAATGATTGGGGAATACCTAACGTGGTTTGGAATTAATTACCTGATTATGCTGTTGAAATAACTAGTGTCTACTGTGGTCCATTATTGGTTAGATATAGGGGCTTACGGTTATAGGTTAAGAACATGGCTCGAGATAAGGGATATATTCTCTAACCAATTTTATATTTTGATATCGAGTTTTATATGCTGGTGTACAGTATTTTTCCTCACTAGTTCATCACAAATTTGATTGAAACAAACACATACTTGAACAAAAAAATGACCTTGTGAATAAACGCCTACGAGAAAATTTCGATTTTTAAATAAACGCCCAGGGCGTTTCATCTGTCATTTACGATAATTATCAAGTGGGATGAAAGATTTCCAAAATCAAGTTCACCCAGAATGCACCTGAAGAATGAAAATGGATCATGGTTAAATAAAAATCTTATGTTTGCATTAAAATATTTAATGCATAAAATGTTATTGTCAGTTCTCGACTGGCTGACACTAGCTTTAGTATTTTTATTTGTTCTTTTGTTCTTTTCAAGAATGAATTTGTTGTGTGGCAGAAGTTCAAAGGTCACTGTTATTGAGACCATAAGAACACATCAAAAAGCATCAAAGGATGCAGTTTGTTTATTTGTAAATTCTCCAAAATACTTTTGTTATTGTCATCAAGAGAAAAGTCCTTTTTTTTCCAACTTTATGTTTTCATGCGCCAAGACATGAATGTGTGTGGTTTTTTTTTGTTGATTTGTGTTTGTTTAAGTCATGACATATTTTTCTTTATTGTTTTCTTTATTGTTATATTTTTCTTTATTTTCTTTATTGTTCTGTAAGGGGTGGATCATATGAGGCGGACATGACCGGTGAAGCCTCTGTTAGGCGGTTGGAATATTTCCAGCCATTTGCCATTCATATCACCGTACTGGGTCGGTTGAGCAACCAGATAAGAGGAGCTAGCTCATTTCTCGCATGAAGCCTTATGAGAGGTTTCTTAATTAAAACTCAAAACGAACCAGACCGCTTTACCAGGCTGACTCATGTGTTCACCCCTAATGAAAATTCGAGTGTGTTTTCCGTTTTCTCCAAACTATGATGTCATTACCAACTCCGTGGGAACTTTTCTTGAGAAGCTTTTCAAAACTAACAATGGGAGATCATATTTGAACTTGAAAATTCCTTTTCAACTGATAACATTATAACCACGCCTTTTTAGAATAAATAAACAAATTCATATTTGAAAAACACGAAATATTTGTTCCTCTATTGTTAAAATAAACAAAAATGGTGAAGTAAAACCCTGTGGAGAAGAGTAAAAACCACTAAAATACAAAAGAAAAAGTAACGATTGACACTCGATACTCCTCCGCACCTATGGACGGTCTCCTAGTGTTGAAACTGTTAGTCACGTGCCAACAAATATTTTCATCCTAAAATCACATGTTAGTTTGAAATGGTTGTTATGGCCACGCCTATCACGCCTTATTTTCAAAAAATCCTTCCTATCAACGTGTAAGTGATTTTCAAAACTCCTTCGTATCAACGTGTAAGTGATCTTTCATTGAGCTATATTTTCCAAAGTATATTCAATTTCACTCTTTTGCACTGTTGCAAATGTGGTTGTTTTGAATAATATCAAATGAACCCATCGGGATTGATTGAAGGCGGGGGATTGCAAATGCAGTGAAAAAACATCAAAATATTAGTTTTACGCACACGCACAAGTGTAAACTTGCCTTTATATGAAAGTATATGTAGATTTCACAATGTAACCGTTAACTTTGGTTAACCGTTAACGAAAATTGAGAATTTCTGTAAACAGGAGAAATATGTTTAACTTGCTCATGTTTTTCCTTTTTTGATATGATGTAAAATTTTGACTGACTTGCAGAAAAATTGAAAGAAAATACAACATGTTTGAAGAGGTTTGAAAATATTGTAAGCGTCATAGATGTTTATTTGTTCTCATCAAAAAACGCTAGAATAAGAACTTCTCAAAAATATCACAACAACAAAGAGAGTGGGTGTGGACCAGATGCAAAAGATAATTCTCCCAGTTTCATTTCTTTCTTTTGAACAGCTTTTGTTTTTCTTTCGAAGTTAATATTTACTTCAAAATTATTTCACTGGAATAAAAAAGTCACATACGGTCAAATACGGTCATGTGCCAGGCGAAATCGTCGCAGGCGTCTTGACGGGATGTATGACTCTCTGTCGTGTAACAGTAATCATTAAAAAGAAGAAAGAAGAAGAAAAATAAACGATAATTGAAAAAAAACTGATTTTAAAACGATTTCTTTCGGTCTTGCAAGGAAAACAAATTTTTCTCTTTTCCTTTATAATTTAGCTATTGTCCTTCCCTTCACATAATAATAAAAACAGTTCTTTAACATGTATGTTGGATAGTTTCGTTTTATCTTTCAAAATATTGTCATTCCAGAATTTCCCATCAAAGATTTAATTCGTTTTTCTCATTCAATCGAATCAATATATATGCGTAAAGTTTGTAAATACAAAATTTTTGAACATTTAAGCGTAGATTAATTTCGCCATTCCACTAATCAGCACACCAAAAAATAAACTTGCGGAAATTGTTAATGTAGTACCACTGGCCTTCTTCGGCGTTGTGATTGGTTTCGGAGTTGTTCCATTCGAAGGAACTACGCTTGTCATTGCGGGCTGAGCGGATTTACTGGGTGAAATAACTTTTGTTGAAAAAGAATCTTCTGCTGAAACACTTGTGTACTTGCTTGGTGTATTACCTGCTGTAATACTATTCATATTATTCGGAAGAGAAGAACTCGATGCTATAACAGGCGTTGCTGCACTACTGCTTGCATTACTGCTTGCAAATAAGCAGATTCCAACAAAAATTAATAACTTCATCATTTCTAGTGATATTATAAATTGGTTTTAAGAATATCTAACTTCCTCTTGTAAACCAAGCACGTTAAGAGAGTTTTATAGAAAGCGTTGTTGAAACTTATAACAGGCGTATCTTTTCAACATAACCGTTCATGTTTGGATTTTTGAAATCGCATTATGGTACCATAAAAGGAAAGCTCTTTATTATGCAAACTTCAAATCTCATTGGTGGAATTCAAATCAACGAGAACTGATTGGGTAATCGTGTTTATTTTCTCACCAACTTGATTGTTTATTTTCACGACTGTTTAGATTTCGTCTAATTATTGTAAAGCCCAGTGGCTTGTACAGCAGGAGAAACATGTTTGAAGAAGTTTCAGTTGGCGAGATAATTCTTCGTCTGGAGTAAAAAATAACAGATCAAATAAAAGAAAGAGAATAAAATAAAGAAATATAAGAAATAAAAACACTTTGACTTAATCAGTCTCAATTTTAAGATTTTTAAAATACAAACAATAATGAAATAAATAAATAAATAAATTATGTAAAAAAACTTAAAATAAAAGAAGCTAAGTAAATAAATAGAAAGATTCTTAGCAACTCAATAAATGAAATACAAAACATTTTTCACTAAGATCAGATTTTCTGATTACAATACGAGCGTAAAGACAGGTGAACAAACTTTGGGTGAAAAGCATCTTTGTTACTAAGGGAAACGCCATTATATCACGTTAAGATTACATATTTACAGCTGCCTCGTCATTATGAAATTTTCATGCTAGATTATTTCCCTTTTAACAACGAATAAGTGCATAACGATTTTCCATAAGAAGCCCCGTGGTTAAGAAGATCCCACCTTTCCATAAGAAGCCCCGTGGTTAAGAAGATCCCACCTTTACGGAACCTTGCACAAACTAATTAGTTACAATTACAATTGTACCTATGATGGATGTGTTCACGAGGTCCATCTTCATGAAACGGACGAATAATTGTAGTGAGAAAGACAATTTGAAACTCTGCTTTTTTTCCTTGAATTGTCTTCCCTTTTTGTATTCATCAAAGTTTTCATTAAACATTCATCAATTTCTTAATACGCAGAAATCCTCAACTTCGTCCCCAAATCCTTTCTCTTCCTTCCTATCGCCTTATTTATAAAAAGATCTATTTTTTACATTAACTGCTTCCACTGTATCTCTTCATAAAAAAGAACTGGATGGTTATTAATAAACATTTCCCGATGTTCCCGATGTTCCCGATGTTCGTGTTTAAACACCGTGTTTAAAAATAATGAACTGTTATAAGTAGAACTGAGGGTTGTAGTATGCTGACGTCAGCAGTTGGAATTCCTCATTTGAACAATAAGAAATGGGTGTGGAAGGAGCAGCTATATATGTAAAGCTATAAGAATTTATTCATTTATTGATTTATTTTTGTAGTCGATTTTGATGCAACTGTGCAAACTTTGTTTTCTTGTGTATGTTTTGTTAATCGACTTTAAATAAAGCAAATGAATGAATGAATGAGTGGATGAATGGATGGATGAATGAATGGGTCAAAACCCGTTAATTTTTGGAGGGCGCTTATTAAAAGATAAAATCTTATAAAATCCATGGAAAATGAAAGAAACAAGAAAGTCCGGGCGCATGGGGCGCTTATCATTATTTTTGAAGAAATTCTGCGGCGCTAACAAGAGGGGTGCTAAAAAGAGGAAGCACGAAACAACGATTGGTGAGCGTAAGAAAATGACAATGCATGAAAAAAATAGTTAAAAACATCATGTTAAGAGGCGACCTCGAACCCAGGGTCTCTTGCCTTTTCGATATACGGACTTGTTCTCCGCACCATCCGATTTTCAAAAGCGGAAAGAAACCCTGGGAACGAGGCTGGTGAGGAGAAATTAACTAATATCTCTATATCAATATCATTCTTCCCAGTAATAAAAGATTAAAGATCGATATGAAGTTCTTTATTAAAGTATGATAGCTGATACTCAAATTATCAAAATATCTAAACAGCAAGAGTAATATAGCAAACACATTAGTATTATCACACTCGACCAACCTTCAATACTTCATTGAACTTTTCACTTAATAATAATTTCATTTACAATGTTGAAGACACGATCCAACTATCTTACTAATCTCAAAATTGTTTTACCATTATTCGATTGAGCGCCCTCCTTCATTGTGCACCCCTCTCAATTGAGCGCCCCCTTTTGAAGAAATATGATTTAATTAGCGCCCTCTCCAATTACTTATTGTAAATAACCAATATAGCTAATCCTAATGTTTACTCTTCAACATTCATGGGATCGATGAAGCAGCTCCTTGATTTTTATTCATCGGTGTTTAATTAATTTTACGAAGGACTTAATTGTACTCTCCTTAAACTCCTGTTATATCTCGAGCAAACATTGCCGGAGAGAATCTCTCGCCATCTTCAGCATTTTGCTCGGTCTCTTGAGAGTTCGAGATTGACTGTAGAAAGTTACACTAGATTCAAAACGTATCCTTCGTCGAGTTAGTCAAAATACTTTGATAGCATGTCTAATTTCTGCTAAAAAAATTGAAGTAAAGGGTGGCCATCTATTGTGAAGAGAAGCTTGTCGTTAGAAAGAAATCCACAGCTCGAAATAATTACGCGATATTCATAAATGTATTGGTGATTCTTAACATTAGACGCCAGAAGTAAAAATTCTGTATCAGATTTTTTTGGCATTCAATAATCAAAAAGTATAAATTTTTCTGAAGATTTAAGTTAAAGAAAAATGTTTTTATAAATGCATCACCACGATTTTCCGATGCTTTCAAGCCAATTTTATGATTTTTTGATGACGTAGATATAAGGGTGGAAAACTGCTGGAGATCCACGTGACGTCATTAGTAGCTTCGTTATTTTCACCATGTTCCACAGGTCGGAGAAAGTAAACAAGAAAAGAAAAGGTTTGTCGTTTCTTATTTATTTAACCATATCAGTATGGGGAAAAAATTGAAGTTTTGTGTCTATGACATTATTACGGAAATCAGTTCCGATCTACCCAGCCATTACAGCTTTTAACATTACTTCATAAGGGATATATCCATCAGCATTTTCGTGTGGTGTTATCATGACATCGATTTCTGCCTCCGTCATCTTATCTCCAAGATTAAGTAAGATTTGACGTAATTCTCCACCGAACACGTTTTTCGAACCTTCCCTGTCGAATGTTTTAAACATTTCAATCATGTCGGCAAAGTTTGCAATTGTCGGTCGTTTCAAAAATTGCTCGTAGATGCTAACAAAGGTAGGGAAGTCGACTCGGGTGCCAGCTAAGTTGGAATCTTTGATAACCTTTCTCACATCCGATGTGAGCGGATTCAAACCCAACGACCGAAGCACGTCGATGATCTGGTCAGCGTCAACTTTGTCGTCACCTTTTTTATCGAAAAGTGTAAATGCATCCTATAACAGAGCGGAAAAAACTTCTTCATTTTTAAAACATATATTTTCAAAACTTTATTTTCAGGGGTCAGGGAATGGAACAAGGTTCAAAATTGATTGCAACTTCACTGGTCTGTGATCATGATGTATATGAGATCTGACTAACATTTTTAAAAACTTGTTTCAAATTTGTTGGAACCCTGCAACATAAGACTCCACAAAAATACTTCTTGAATATTTTCATTCAATTATTTTGAACTTTTAACTAGACAAGTGTTTATTCTTGTGTTTACTTACAATTGTTCATTATTCTGACTAAAGATGCTGGTTTGCACTCACCTTTAAATCTTCTAACTGTTCATCAGTGATGTCACTCATGGTAAATATGAACACTTATCTACAAGAAAAACGTTATGCTACAGAAAAGACGTTATGGTGAACAACAAGCCCTATCTCAGATGCTTTCTTGTTAGCAGTGAAAATGCGCAGGTGTGGCTGACCTTTTACTTTTTTTGCAAATCTAAACGTGAAATAAGAGATTTGCAGAGATTTTAGCTAGTTGAAGCTAAGCTTTAACTTGAAGAAAGAAAAGTCATGGTAAACCAATGGATTATGCGCCTCAGAAATATTTCATGCGTATTATAAAAACCTTAATCTTCAAAAACGAAGTATTTCAAACAGAAAGGCAGGGGGAGCATTAATTCACTTTCAATAGGCTTTTTAATTTAAGCTCAAACGTTCTATACCCAAATATAGAAAAACAGTATAAACTTAATCTATTGTAAACACCCCTAACTGATATCTGTTATTAACATCAACATGAATACTTCAATAACACCTCTAAAATTATCGAAAAGTATATATATCATCCGAGCATCGTCCAACTATGCCTGAAAACATTTCACGGCCACAAACTTAATTATGCTTTCCAATAGACAATACAAACTTAGGTAGCATACGGATGAGTTTAAAGGGTTCTTTTGTAGAGATGGCTAAAAAACAGCTGGATGTAAAAATATTGCATGAATATCAGCTGTTGATATGTTAATATTGTAGCGTGAATTTAGTACCTGGCAGTGTAGAGTCTTCTCGCAATAGATCATTATGATTGGTTAATTGACGTCACGTGGCCGGTCGCTATTTCTCTGTAGTGACCGGCTTCATAAAAAATGTAAACAAAGTAACAAAATGATGAGGAAGACTCTACACTGCAACACAGAAAATATAAGAAAACAGAAGGAAAATATGTTATTCTTTTAAATATTAGAACAAAAAAGTTTTAACAGGGCTGCAATTCTTCTCTTAATTATGTTGCCAGGTACTAAATGGCTCACTGCGCTTGGTCCATGATGTCACAGCCTCGGTTAATATTTTCCCGTATTGACCGGCTAAACGGTTAATAAGCCATTAAGAGCACCCACTTTTTTACTAGTGCTTATTTATCATAGCGAATTTTCTGCTTAAATTTCCCTATTTCTTTCTTTTGTGTCTATGACGCCAAAGGCGGTGGTTCCGCATGGCGTTATACAACCACCCACTCCACTGCTCATTTAATTCTTAATATCGCGCCATCATCCCTGAGAAAGAATTTTGGCGTGTGAATTTCTCAATTTCCGTCCTAACATTGGTAGTGAATGCCACATGAATAATGTGGCAAAGTTGCAATGTTTGCAAATAATCGATCTAATTTAAATGTATATTAAATATTAAATTGATGATGTTCACAAACTTTCAAGGGTAATTGCATATATGATAGCACAGATGTTCCAAATCCAACACTTGAAGGAAAGTGAACACAGAAACCTTAAGAATTCTGAGCATTAAATGTTTGATAAACTCCTCACTTTGTATCATGTATTTTCGAAATCTGAAAAACAACAACAGTGTCTGTTTGCAGTAGTGAACTGGGTTTTATTTTCTTCGCAATACTCCGCGCATTTCCCCAGGGCATACTCTTTTACTAACAACTCTCTAGCCCACTTTATATCATCCATAATCTACAAAGAAAAAAAACAACATGAATTTTTCCTGTCACCAAAAACTTTTAAGTACCAAGGAGACAAATTTTCGCGAGGATTTATTTTCGCGAATTTTACTTTTTTATGCATTTTGATTTTGTAATTTAACCCATTACGGCCAATTTCTTTGAATCAATCTTCCAGGGATTTTTTGAAAATCTTGGCCAGCAAATAACAACACTCAATGAATAAGTTTTTAATTTTTATAAATTTTTACAGTCCCAAATAATGACATGCAAAAACATCTGAAGAGCCTGAGTTTGTACTTTATGACATATACTTAGCTGGGGAGCAAAGGAGTAGATAAAAAACATCGATTGTCTCGATTCTTTCAAGACGTTAAAAAGAAAAAAAAGAAAAAAGAAAAAAGAAAGGCAAACATGAACATTCCTGAATTAGTTTTACCTCTATCAAACAGGGATTCAGATGACATGCTTTACAAAAATTCTGTAATGCCTGTAAGAAATAATAGAAAACTGTAATATTAAATATTTTTAGACAATATTTATTAATCATGGCTATAATTTCCATTCAGACTTTCCATTCAGACACTTCACCTTGATTTATGTTGTGTGAAATGGGGTTTGGTTTGAAGATTTAGGTTATGATAATATCAACAGCCCCAAAAGCTGATTAATTTTACGCAAAAACAGCCTTAAACAGCTCTTGATCTTCTTTTTCTTTCTAGTACTCAGAAAAAAAAATAATGGTTGAAAAATAATTGGGAACCAACCCTGAAATTATGGCCCTGTTTATTTTGTGAAATTTTTGCTAATTTACCATTTTTATTTCACCAATACCCAGTTGCGTTCTTCCAAGTGTCTGATAAGCTTCTGCCCAAAGCGAATTCAGTTTTACAGCTTTATCTGCCATTTGTACCGAAGGGAATAATTCACCAAGTTCCAACAGTAGCTACAATAGATCAATCAAAAAAAATATTTATATCAAAATAAGAAAACATTTCAATCTATTTTCCTGGTTATTTCATTGTTGAATAAAACTAAATAGAATAAAACATAAAGATCTCAAAATAAATATAAAAATTAACAAAAATAGCTTTTGGTAACATTGGATACCAAAAGCTATTTTTGTACATTATTTTTTTCATTTATAGTATAGTAGAGCATTATCCAAATTCATTCTAATACAAGGAAAGAAATTTCTGTTTCTAATTTCAACAATTTGGTTGTTTACGTAAATCCACCATTTCCACCACCATCAGTGGAAATGATAGTTTTAGTGTCATTTGCAGAAAAAACATTAAGGGCGTATACAATATTATTGACGCAATGTTTTGATAGTGGATTAACACAAACTGTGATAAAGCTTGACTGAACTTGTACAACACTTTTGTGAGAGGTCGATGGAAATGATGAGAAGAAGGGAAGAGACAAAATGATTACATTTAATGTCAGTTGGGTGGATGAGAGGTCTAAATATGCAATAACTTATAAAATGGTAACCATAACTTCAAATTTAAAATTTCAGTCCTTGAATCATTATTTCCTGGAAGAAATATTCAAAAGGGAAATTCATACATAGTGTGCTATGCAAACAATTTGTCATTTACGTCTTTATAGAGTTTAACAATGCATAAACAAAACGATCGTTCACAGCAAATTTCTTTCCTTGTGGGAGTTTAAAATTTTCAACATATTCTCATAGCGAAAAGAACCATGATTTCATTTCCTCCGTGAATGACTCTTAGCAAGGTATATAACAAAATCTATTTCCATACTTGTGCTTTCATTTCATATAACTTTTCTTCATTTGGTGTGAAGGTTATAGCTTCATCAAATTTTTGGATGGCTTCCCAATATCTAAGCGTAAATAAAATCTAAAAGATTTTAGATTAAAGCAGCCTATAATAGAAACCAAATGTATGTTCTTTGGTTCCTATATTATGCACATATTAAGTTTGTATCTGTTTTGCTTATCATTTGATAACCTGTTACTATAATATGATAGAAGTAGCATGTAAAACGTTGGTTGAAGAACATTTCTGAAGAAGGCACAGTGTTAAGGTAATGTTTGCATTCATTCACATAAAAAGACTGGGAACAAAACTATAAACAATAAGGAGCAAAGCATGATTCTTAAGGCTGATTTAGAAAAAAACTGTTTTAATAAAGCTGTCCCAAGAAATCACTGCCATTTTCCGTGGGTAGCAAAATGGACTTTGGACCTCCCCTTTTCACAGTCGAATGGCAGCCATTACCCATAGTTTCTCACATTTATTTGTACTGTTCACCCATACTGACCTGATTGAAATTTGAAGTAAAGCGTTTTAGAAGAAATGGTTCAAGCTGATAGATGCTGTGTTGGTGTTTGTGACAACGATAAGAGATATCCTCATAAACTTGATGTCAAAAGCCACGTAACGGAATTAAAGTGGCATAGGTTTCCTAAGTCCAATCCTGAGACAACAAAAAAACATGGACTGCCGTTGTCAACTAAGGTAGGAAAGACTTTATGCCATCATCTGGTAGCAGGATTTACTCCAATCACTTATCTCAGGGTCTACCAACAAAAAGACACCCCAACCCAACGTTGTTTATGACTTTACAAGATGTCAGAAGTGCTGGTGATGTAAAGGTCAGAGCTACCCCTAAAAAGAGAAAACTTTCTTCATCAACATCAACATCCTCAACAAGTTTGCCAAGAAATGCGTTTTCTGAAGAAGAGAAGGAAAATGTTGCACCAATTCCTACGCGTTTTGAACAAGTAACAAGGGAAAGTGATGTGAAGTTTTTCACTGGGTTGGAAAGTACTGAAATCTTTAAAACCATGTTCAAGTTTTTGCTAACAGTTATAAGGTATTGGTCAGGACATAAAAAAAACTGGTGAGAGCACAAGATCTCAACAGAGAATAAATTGCATTTTATCTTCACCAGAATACGGTCCAGATGTCGTGCCTCCAGTTTTCTATCAGGTCCTTATAGAAAACTTTCTCTTGAGCAGGAATTTATTTTAGTGTTGCTACGGTTACGACTATTAATACCTAGCTTTCCAATTCAAAGTTTCTTCAACTAGAGTATCTCAGGTTTGGGAAACTTTGATAAAGCTCATGTCAAAGGAACTACAAAACCTTATCATATGGCCATCGAAAGGTCAGGTATTTGCAACCCCACCCGATGCTTTTCGTCACCTTTACCCAAAAGTCCATGTTATCATTGACTGTACAAAAGTATTTGTGGAAACGCCATCACCATTAGAAATCAATGCCTTACTTTGGAGTGACTACAAGCACCATCATACGTTCATACGTTCATACGTTCAAGTTTTTAGTTGCCATTACACCTAATGGGGCTGTTTCGTGGGCTTCGGAATGTTATGGTGGCCGTACGTCAGACATTTTTGTTGTTAGAAATTCTGGGATTTTAGATCTAATAGAGCCCTACGATACTTTAAAGGCAGTTAGAGGCTTTAATATTAAATCTGATCTCACATTAATGCGTTGTTATTTGGCAATACCACCTAGTGCAGCGAAGATGACTAGTTCAGATGTTGGTATCACTAATCATGTTGCGAATGTTTGCATTTTTGTCAAGATAGCCATAGCAAGAAATGGTTTCACATTTTTAAAACAAAAATGTCCTTTCTTGAACTACCATTTTTATTTTATAACATTTTTATTTTTTATGTACTAATATTAATATATGCTGTGTTTATTTTTTATGTAGATATTTTGGTAAAATCTTTTGTCTAGGAAACGTGTGAGAGGGAGTGTGACTTTTTCCAGAAAAGTTTTTATTAAAATATATAATATATATATACAAGTTAGATATATACAATTACATATTAACAGGCAATTCACTCAAACATTGGTAACAACACCATTGATTTTCAATCACTGACTCAGTGACATGTTCACAATTAAAATGGTACCAACAATTACATTTATCACAACAGATACTTCTCAGATCAGTGTCCTTTTCATGAATCTCGTACTCTCCATACAAGACTTTTTCACACAACGCACAAAACTGAATTGGATAAATTCCATCAACACGCTCAGCAACATATTGTCGAAAAAATATTTCCAAATTCATAGAGACTTCTGACCAAAACTTTTGATCTACTTAAATCAATTGAATCAAAATATCTTGTGTTGTCCAAACAACAAAGTAGCCTTGACTAGAATCTGATATAATCATTTGTGAGTTGATTTGTGTGTGATATTTGTGGTTCAGTTTAAGTATGATTTCCTCTGTATCTGTTAATGTTTAAGGACATTTAATTCCGATCACAGATTTTCCATGACATTTACAATCCATTATACTGTCTGGTGATGCACCAATGTAAGCACAGTCTTTATCGAGAAACAAACCGGCTTTTTCCATTTTAAAATCAATATGCTTTTAAATTTCTTTAGACCATGAACCTCATGCTCTCTACCCCATTTGATTGCTTTTATATTATCTAGATTCGTGTCACAGTATAACAAATCAGAAACTGGATGTGTTGTTTTTGGAAGAACAGATTTTGCTTTTAAGTATACTATTTATTTTTGTATAGTAATCGTGATGTTTAGATGTAGTGAGTCTTCCATTTCGATGTTCCATCCATACTTCTGATTTTGACTAATCATGTGTCATTTTTTCAACTTTGTTTTTGTCTGCATCAGAAAAATATAACTTCTTGAACAAAGCAGTTAATTTCTCATCATTAGATAAAACCACTGAACTTGAAATTTCAATTGCTATTCTGTAAACAGTTGGAATTGACTAACGTTGTGCTTGGATTAGATATGAAAACCTTTTGAATGAACAGTGATAACCTTTCCTCAGTCATACTTTGATGTAATGTTTCTCTAGGGTCATATTCGCAAAGCTCTCTCATCCTAATTTCTTCTCTGTTATTGTCATTATTAGAGTTTATTCCCATCTTAGAGCGAATGTTCTTACGAACGACTATGTCCTTAATTTTTTTAGGTTCAATTACTTTTTGTGTCAATTTATTCTAGCCACATGCTATTAAAGTACAAGGTGGAGAACAAAATCCAATTGTATGAGCATACTCAACTTGGTAAAGTACCGTTATAACATAATTACAGCGTCTGCTTTCACCTGCCATGCAAGAACACCATGTAGTTATTATTTTCCCACTTTCCTCCACAGCAATCCATAATTCCTTTTGTTCATGGATAGACATTGATGCCCTCACATTACAAGTATCAGTACATTTCACCAACAAAACAAGTATCAGTACATTTCACCAACAAAACCGCTATCAAAGTAACTGTATGCTTTTTGGTCCTTGTACTTTCCAATATATTCATGTTTAAAGTCCCAAATGTTTAATATGTACTCAAAAATGTTACCTAAATTAACTTGTGGCCAAGTGGTGATATCATCAATCCTTGATTCTGTTGTAATTAATTTAGGGTCATTTAGCTTGAATTCTATCAGCCTTTTTCTGTATTCTTTAACTAATAATTTGAATTGCTCTTCGCTAGATAGGATGATAGGCAAATTTATTTCAGCAGCAGAAAACTCTCTAGCAACAAGTTCAACGGGAATTTCTCGGGAATAGTTTTGAGTCTACAAGCAGTGTCTATTTCAAATTTGGTTCATTTACAAAATGTTATATTTCTTCATTACCTATTCCACAATTCTTCAATGAAATCAATTCAATTCAATTCAATTCAATTCAATTCAAATTCAATTCAAATTCAATTCAATTCAATTCAATTCAATTCAAGCTACTTTCACCTATAACCCCTCATATGGCAAACCTACTGGTGCATTTGAATCTGGCCTTTTGAAACTCCCCTTGTCAATACAACTAGTTTTGGCAAAAATTCGATCAGATACATACAATGCATTTTGTTCTTGGAACCACATCCAGTCTCTACTACCTACTAAGCTAAAACATTAAAAGTAATTGCCTTTGTCTTAGTTTTTTATAGTAGCAATGGTCTCCCTCCTTTAGCATATTTCTTTTCTTTAAAAATTGTAACTATTCTGATTGTATGTATGTTATGCTATTGTCAAATAAATTGATTGATATGGATAAAAGAAACTTGCTTGAAGATGTCACACTAACATCTGTGGTTGACAAGATGAAAACATTTTGTAAGAGATGGAACATCACCAGGGAGATGTATATATAAGTTAATAACTCCCACCTCAAAAAAAAAACATTTTGTGTGACGTCTATGGGAAGACGGGTCTGCCAGTGACCTATATATTGATGGGTAAATAATGTTTGCCTTTTAAATGAAAAGGGGCCCGAAGTGACTGTCCTTTGGCAGTCAAAAGAATGGAATTTGTTACTTTTGACTGCTGAAAATAGGGTCCCTTTTCATTAAAAACATTAACATTATTTACCTGTACAGTGTCTATATATATATATATTTGAAACAAAACTGTGAATGAAATTAAAGTTAATAAGAATTTATATTGATTATTTCACAATCAAACCTTTCTTTATCTGCAAGAGTGATGCCTTCATCCATTAACCTCTTAGCCTTTGAAAAGCTATCTTCTAACATGACTTTCTTGTTTGTTGGCAATAATGACTGCCAATCTTCAACGTATGGTTCGTCACAGAGATCACTTTCGTTACTTCTGTCCTTAAAAACATTTGCAGGATTGCAAATTAAATGAGAGTCTTTCTTCCTCTTCCAAGATAGCTTCATTTAGGCTTAGTAAATAACTCAGAAAAAAGGAAAAAGATTGACCATGGTAAACTACTTAGCGGAGTGAGGAACACACCGGAAAAAACGGGTTATAAATCGGTAAAGAAAAAGATGATGATTATTATTATTATTATTATTATTATTATTATTATTATTATTATTATTATTATTATTATTATTATTATTATTATTATTATTTTTAGTGTTTACCCAGGATAGCCTCCTCTGATAGATCTGTTATCAATGAGAGTCCTGCGTAGGACATTTAAAGTCCCCATTTGGGCTACGGAAGCCGTAAGTATGTTCCAACCGCTCAAATCAACTTTGCCGATTAAAAAGCATGGTTTTACGCTAAATAAACAAGCGTTCTGGGACTGCTTGTATTTACGATATAATATCTCGCTCAGAAATTAACCGACACAGTGTGGGTGCAGCAAACCGTTTACAGTCGAACATACCTTATCATGTTACAGAGGCGGCTTCATGATAATACGCCATAACGAAATAAGAGATTTTACAGCTGAGCTTCTTTCCGAGTGTCATGACGATGTTCAACTAGATTCGAACGAGATTGAACTTCCACCTGATTAGATCGTGTCTCCTGTGTCTAAGAGGATCTAGATCACCACTGTTAAATCAATAATTTAGTTGTACATCTTTTCATATCGTAAATGTCAACTTTTCAATGTTATTATAGGAAAAAAATATCATTGAGAAAAAAAATCTCTCTCTCTCCTCTCTGTGAAGTGAATCTGAAAACTAAAACCACGTCGTAATAAAAGTTTGCATACTTTATAATTCACAGCTGAGAAAATCATGTTCAGTGTCAGTAAAATAATTTATTTGTGTTTCCTTCCTTATAGCCAGTTAATTAACCCCCTACTCACGAAGTGAAGATGACTACTGAAAGTGAAAGTGAAAGTGATTCTAGCACGGAACATGTTATTGATACCCAATATCAACAACACAATTCCCTTGATTTCCAAACACTGCCGTTGACTCAAAAAGAGAACATGCTCAAGACAAGTTTTCAAAAGTGGCGGTGAAAAGCTTGACAGATCATGCGCAACGGTACCTCCGTGGTCACGAGTCTTCAAACAAGCGCATTATTGCTATTTCTACTCTAACCCTGTGACGTGCTCAAAGTACAAATACGTTAACAAACATGATAGCATGATTAGTTTGCTCTTCTTTTTACGGATTTCAAATTACACTCTAGTTCATTGAAGAAAATAATAACATTAAAAAGCTTGTAAAATTGATCAAAATCACGATATTTATGGTGAAAAAGCATTTGGCTCACACTGCTAATTATGAGGATTTTATTCGCTTTATTGGCACCTTGGAGACACAGTACTGGCGGAATATCTAAAGTACACTGAATGCCACAAGAACGCCACGTATCTTTTAGTGAATACAGTTATTGAATTTATAAAATTGATGAGTGACTGGATGGATGCAGAAACCATGTCGGAACTCAGAAGTTATGAGCATTTTACGCTACTTTTAGACAAAACAACAGATATCAGTAACCGATCTAAATTAATGTGGTCAGAATTGTGAAGGATGGAGTTGTCAGAAACCTCTTCCTTGACTTATTACAACTTAAGCGTGGTGACGCTGTAATTATCATTATGATCATCTGACATAGTTGTTTAAACAGGTTTTGACAAACTCTGTAGGCTATGTGTTATGTAGGATAATACTAATGAGGAAAACTGTAAATAAGTAAATAATAAAAATACTTAATGCCCAAATTGCCCCAAATTGCGAGGGAGAGGAAGCGCTGGAGACGAGTTTTTTCTCTCGCGAAGAAAAGTTCGTTGGAAAAATTGACCTAATTTTAGTTTTGTGACGTACGTTTTTTGCAACAAAATTTTCGCCGACGAACTTTTCTCCAATAGTATCGTTACCGTAATTTTATTCTGAAAAACATTTAACAATGGCGCAACAGTGCAGTGCCGATACACGCAGCCTGAATGGGCTTTGGATATGATTGGAGTGGAGTTTCTCAACCATTTCACAACATGTGGGAATCAGAGTTTAAAAATTAGTGGCGGATCTAGGGTTAAGCAAAAAAAGGTGGAGGAGTACACGAAATTTCTTTTGATTGTTAAGTGCTGATTACGTGACTTCCACGCTTTTCTTTTCTACGATAAATAACTGAACTCTTCTCCGTTTGCCTAAGCTCTAGATCCGCCGCCTGAGTTGGCTACAAAATACACAGAATATCTTGAAAAACATTTCTGGTTGGTTGTTAAAATCTGAGAAGCCAATAAAAGCATGTATTTTTAACTGTGCTTGATGGAAATTTAAAACTGCTTTAGACATGCTCTATTTGAATTGATCAATGAAATTGTAAGTCCTCCTTATTATACGTCCATGGTTAAGGGGATAATTCGTCAAACGAAATTCTTCCACTAAACAAAATTACAAAAGAAATATGAAAATCTATATCGATTATTCAAAATTTAAAAAAGGGTTTCATTTTAAAAGACAAGTGGTGCATGTGATAAAACATCTCCCTTGGAATCATATCTTCTACGGTTTAACGCCCAGTAACTCATCCAGAATCTCTCATTTTATCAATGTTTGTAACGCCCTGTGATTTTTCTAATGATTCTAATTCACGCTTAACTGATGAATCAGTTTGTGTAGTGTCTTCCGGAATTTTCCCCAATTCCAAAGTCCCATCTTTATCTACATCAACGACATCATATGATGCCCATTTCTGTTTTTTTCCTGATCCCATCAATGTAAATAAAATCCCACCAACCAAGCTGACACCAGTTAACAACCAGAACACACGTTGCCATTCCTCGCCAGTCTAAAGGGAAATTAACCACTGAACTTCGTGAAGGTTGGAGTCAGGTATGGGGGGTTTAAACTGCAAACAAGGGGGGATAACCCGGGTACTAAATAAAAGGTTGTAAGGAAGATTTTAATAGTGAACAGGAAGTATTTAGTCATATTTATTCGATTTCAGTAAAATTTTGCTGACGTTGAAACAATTATTATGCTTCGTCCAGGGATGGGATATTGGCTGAAAACGAATCGGGGAATCGTTACGCCTCTGAGACAGGTTTTTGAAAATTGAATTTCTAAAGAAAGTAGAATGTATACCCCGTTTGCGGTCATTATACCAACAATCGCAGGACCAACAAAACCAGGTATCGAGCCAGCTGAATTGGATATACCAATGATGGTGCCAGCATATTTTGGTGCAATATCCATTGGATTAACCATGAAACCGCTGAACTCGAATCCAAAGAATGAAACGCTTATACACATCAATATGATAGTGGCGTGTGATGATTCCACCATTCCAGATAGGGTTAGGAAAAGACTTGAAAAAACAACTCCTATTGAAAGGAATTCTGTGTTAATACTTCTTCAATATTTGATTACAGGGTCATACATCAGAAAGAAAGAAATGATAAATCGAATTTATAATTTCGAAATTAAAAAAACTAATACTTTCTCACCCAGCAAAAATTTATAAAAATTATTTACCGAAATTAAAAAATACTTTTCTTGTTACGCCAACAGACATGAATCGGCGGACTTTATCTGCTAGTACGCCGGCAGTCGATATCATGATCGTCATAAATAGCCACGGCATTGCCGACAAATAGCCGGTCTAAATCATTGATAAACACGTGTCATTCACACCCTACACCCAAAACTTCTAGAATCTTCTGGGTTAGTTTTCTAAAAGACCTCGTTCTGTTTTAAAGATTATTAAAAATGCAATGTAGAGAACATTACGTAATGATTACCAAGAAACAATATAACACGTGAAAACGAGCTTGGTTAGGACACACTTATGAAAAGTGAAAATTGATTATTTCAGTAAACTAACTTACAGTGGTCACGTTGAATTTATGCACGTCACGAAGAAATAAAGGCATAGTTATAAGCAATGTGTAGTAGATACTATCGAATGTGAAGTTTGCTATGATGACGCCCCATACAGGAACGCTGGTCAGGATTTTAAGCCATGGAATTTGTTGCTATAACAACAAAGATATAGATAGATATATAGCAGCGTTTTGATATCTCTATAACAAGTTGATCCCAAGAATGATTTTCGTCAAAAGGACTCCTAGTATTTTGTTAGTATGTTTCCTTTTGAGAGTTGATTTGGTACTGATTTCCATCTCCGTGAAATTATTGATGATGTCTGGGTTTTTGCGGCCAATTTGCTTTGTGCTGAAAAGCATAAATGTTGTTTTTGTTGCATTTAGTACCATATTGTTGTTAGACGACCAGGTAAATAGGTCTTTTGGTGATGAATGTGCATGCAGAGTAGTATCATCTGCATACTGTAGGCAGTTAACATCAGTACGTTGCTTCATATCAGCGACATAAACATCAGTACGTTGCTTAGTGACATAAAGATTGAAAAGGGTCGGTCCTATTATTGATCCTTGTGGGACACTAAATTGTACTTTTTCCAGTTTAGATTTGTTTTCATCAATTTGGACGAATTGTTGTCTGTCGCAAAGATAGCTGACGATCCAGCTCAGGAAATCTTTTGGCATGTTTAGTTTATACAATTTATTAAGTAGGTTCTCATAATCCACGGTGTCAAACGCCTTTATATTTATAATATACTTATATATATATATATTTATATAATTTATATATATTATAATAATATATTTGCTTTGTAAATCTTTTTAACCGAAATGGTAGGAATTGTTCATCTGACAGTCTCTCCTCACTATGGATTTACGGCGAAAATGTTTGAAAGAACGAGGCATAACTTGACTCTAGCCTCACTTCCCCAGACAAAATTTTTACAAGGTTTTTACCACAAAGTTAGGTGGGAAGAAATTCTCAGATGAACTTATGTTGTCAACCTGAAAACCTACTTTCTGATTTCCACTCGATTCTATTTGATCCATGATCGAAAGTTCCTCTTTGCTAATGGAAGGATGTTCTTGCGGACTATCTGCAGCTAAAAAATACCATGCTATGGTCCAAAGAAGCCCAGCTCCTCCTGGAAAGTAAACAAAACTATTTTAGATTTCGAATTGACAACTAATCATAGAATTATATTAAGAAACTTACCAAAGACATAAAAAACAGATGGCCAGCCTCCTGCAAACCCGTAGGTGCACAATAAACCTGAGATGGGATAAGCCATTAACATTCCAGTTGATAAACCTATAATGATATTCTGCCCTATATATTTCTATATATTTCTATTTGACAATCAGCTCTTTTTAACTATCATTATGGCAAACTACTTTCCATACCTGCTACGGAAAACGATACAAGGGTAGCTTTCTCTTTCGTTGGAGCCCATTTACCCCAAAAGTAATGATTTGTAGGAAGAACAGCACCCTAGAATCGTCAGAAGGCATCATTTCAATGAAAAATTAATGATCACTTCAGCGTTACTTCAAAAGGAAAGAGAAAACCTTTCTGATTTCTTTCTGACTTACGAAAACAAAACCTTGAACAACTCGATTGATGAACAGATAATCTTCATTATATCGGACAACCACAGGAATGGCAATATTTAACAATGAACCAATCCACACAGCGAAGCCAAGAACTCGCTTGCCCCCATATTTCATACATAATGATCCTGCTGGAATTTGTAATATTAGATAGCCATAAAAAAACGCGCCCAACAAAATACCTAAAAAAATATAGGATAATGACATAATGGTGGAAGTTATAACCGAACAACTTCGTGTTTCATTCTTAAAAACAGATGCGAATAAAATACAAGCCAGGCAAAAGGCCTTAAGTACGAGGTTGATTAAAAGCTGACAAATCTTCAAGTTCCACGGCACAACTTTGAAAGTGGAGGTGCCAAGATCTTTTCTTCCTGGCGTGCTTAATTTCAGGTTTACAAAAGCAAAATGAAGAAATTCTCTTACCCTTTTTTTCAGAATCCCAGTCAAATTCCGCAGGCTAAAAATGTAATCTATGTTTTGAAGGGGTTACAAATTAACAGTAATAAATATTAATGGCTATAAGTAAGTGAATATCTCTGTTGAAGAACAGAACATGAATGCATCGTGATCGACACGTAATCGACACGTGGTTGAAGAAGAATTTTAATAATGTCGTACATTTCCACTAGCATACTGATAAAACCCATTTATAACAAATACACAAACTGCGTTAATGGCTGACCTAACATTTCTTTTTATTTAGGATACTCACGTACCTTTAAAATCCACTTTCTGCCATCCCAATGTCTCGTTTTACTTGACATTGCCACAATAGCGACGCTCAGACACGATCGCTGACAGTTCATAGTTAAAAAAGCACCAAACATAAGAACACACAAGATGTAGCGTCGTGGAATGTACAGCGGTCTTTTCCCGCTCTTTTGTTCTTTTAATTCTTCCTCTTCCATCGTTGCTTCTTCCATCATTGCTCGTCTTATCTTCTAGCCAAGTACAAGTCATGTACAAGTACAAATAACCTTCTCATTGGTTCCGAAGCGTAACTGAAAATGCTTGAAAGAATTGTTTCAGCAAAAATTTTGAACACACCATGGAAAAAAGTTGACTTCACCTCGTTACATGTTTCGTTTCGCTTTTATTTACCACCCGTCAATATAAATCATATGCGAGCACTCATGCATTTCGTTTAACCAACTTATGCACCAATCTTCTTCATGTTTATTATGTTTGAGATGGAAAGTAAAAGGGTTTGTGAACAAAATATTCCCAATATGAGCACGGAATATCGTGGAATATAGGTAGTGCAAAAAAAATACTGGTTTGACAAATTTCCCTGTTCAACAAATAAGCGAAAAAAAATTTTCGTGAGCTCATTGAGCGTTACATTAAATTAAATTAATACATTTGATGTCAACAAAACAATTATGAAACCTGCGTCGCTTTGAAAAGGTGACCAATGATGATAACCAATACACAATTACCACATATATACACTTTAAATAATAATACAGTTGAACCTCAGTTATCCGAACTCTCACTGGATCGAGCTAATAAGTTCGAATAACTGGAGTTTCGAATAAGTCAGGGTACTTAAGCGAGGTTGAAGAGACCGAGTTCGAATAACCGGGAAATTCGGATAATCCGGTGTTCGGATAACTGTATTAGGTTGGACTGCATTAAATAAAAATTTTCAGAAGAATGCTGAAATTATATTTAGAAATCTAAGAAATTTAACTCGAAGCAGGGATACCTACTATGTACCGTAGCTACGTTTTTACGTTCTCTCCTCTCATAGATTCGTTCTCTCCTCTCATAGATTCGTTCTCTCAATCTCATAGTATTAATTTATCTTAGTAATTTCCACATTGCGTGCGGTCCATTTCAAGCGTAGTATTGGTTCAAGTTTCTCTGCAATAGGAATTCAACAACAACCATCATACTGGAACCCAAACACGCCACAGTAACCGCTTTATAAACATATGCCATATAATAAATCATTCAATCCGTCATTCAATTTTTCAATAAATGTTGAAGTTGGTGCAAAGAGTCTTGTCCTATATTTTGTTGCTCTGAGATTTTTAGCCAGCGTTCTGTTCGTGCACCACATAAAGTCCAAAACCTGTTCCAAATCAGAAAGTGGATAATGTATTGACTTGCTGATGTCAAACAGGAAATACTCAATTAAACATTCAGGGGTTGCTGAAACTGGGTTGAGTGACTCTCACTCCCTAATATATGCCATGCCAAAGGTGTCATTTACCCAGCATGCTCCTCGGAAATTTCTTTATCGTAACTACGAGAATTTTGATCTAGTTACATTTCGCAATGAGCTCCAACAGAAACTGGAAAATGTATCAGTTTATTGTGATTTTGATAGTATCTTTTCCAGCACTTTGGAAAACTTAAAGACTAGATTTCTCAGGGCTAATAACAAACCCCATGTCACAAAGGCTCTCAGGAAAATTATAATGAGACGTTCGCGATTCAGAAATATCGCCAAGCGTACACATGATCCTGCTGATTGGGCTCGTTATAAAGTCTTGAGAAATCAAGTTGTAAGCATGACAGGCTGAAGAAATCTTTTTTCACTGAAAAGACGTTAAGACAAAGTTCGGAAGTTTTTGGAGTGCATGCCGACCTTTTTTCGCTGATTCCAATGTTAATACTGGAAAAACCATTCTTGTTGAAAACAATGAAATTGTGTCAGAAGACAGTCGTGTTGCTTCCATCTTCAATTCTTACTTTTGCAACATTACTGTCTCTCTACCGATTAAGAAATGGAAACCTGGAAACCAGCCCGAGCTTTTAAATTGCAATGATCCGGTTTTCATTGCAGCTGATAAGTTCAGTGATCATCCAAGTGTTATCACCGTCAAGCGATTTCATACTAGCCCAGAATCTTATGTTTTGAACATGTCACAAGCAAGGATGTCATGAACGCCATTTTAGCACTTGATGCATCTCAGAAGACAGGGGGAATATTCCAATTGATATTTTGCAAAAGACTGCAAATGAGATTGCAACTCCCCTATCGCTGTGTTTCAACCAGTCTCTTGATAGTGGCATATTTCAAGATGAATTTAAAGTTTCTGATACAGTTCCTGTCCATAAGAAAGGTTTCACCACTGACAAATCTAACTACCGCCCCATTAGCCTGCTTCTTCCGGCATCAAAGATATTCGAGAGGCTAGTTTTCAACCAGCTTTCAGCATTTATGGAAACGAGACTCTCTAAATATCTTTATGGTTTTAGGAAGGGTTACTCAACCCAACACTACCTATTTAACGTTATACATACTTGGCAAAAAGTTTTACTCAAACATGGGAAAATAGGAGCTGTGCTAATGGATCTTTCGAAAGCTTTTAATGTGTTACCACATGATTTATTGGTTGCCAAACTACTGGCTTATGATTTAGGATATAGGAGTGTTAGATTTTTACATGCTATCTGACAGAAAGAAAGATGCGTGTATAGGTTCATTATTTAGTGAGTGGCTAGAGGTGACCCTAGGTGTCCCACAAGGTTCTATCCTAGGGCCATTTCTATTCAATATATTCATAAATGATCTCTTCATATGTGACTTGGAATCACTTATTGTAAATTTTGCAGATGACAACACATTGAGTGCATGTGGTGACTCCATTGATGATGTTTTGGATAAGCTCGAAAAAGATATCCCAATCATCATAAATTGGTTTAAGTTTAATCAAATGGATGTAAATCCTCGGAAATTTCAATTTGTTGTTCTTGGTTGTACTGACAAAAGCAACATTAGACTATCCATTGAGAGTTCCTTAATCACACCTACTGAATCGATGATAGGTGTGGCTACTGATGACAAAGTGACAGAGGTCTACAAATCTGTGAACCGTCTCAATCCTGGGTTTATGCATGATTTGTTTGAGCCAAAGTTTGGAGCACCAAATCTGCGTCGTGGGTTGTTGTTGCGTGTCCCCACGAAAGTTAAATGCACCACAAAGTCACTTGTATATAGATCTGTACTTCTATGGAACAATTTTCCCCATCTTTCATAAAGGAAAAAGAAACTCCGAGCTGCCATTAGGAAACACTCAGATTTTTATTGCTATTGTAGAAATTGTGCATCATAATTTTATCAATCATCATCAATTTCTTGTACATTATGTTTTTATTATTGTTATTATTGTATACTATTTTTAATTATTGTTGACTTGAATTAGTTTTAAATGCTATTGTAAATTGTCCAACATTAAATAAAGAATTAAATAAAAAATCCTGGACCTAAAAAAATTAATCTATGTGAAGTATGCGTTAGTGCACTTGATTTTTGGTCTGCTGGTCAAAAAGCATTTTGCGACATAAGGGTCTTTGACACCATAACGCTTTGAGATACAGAAAGACGGAAATTAAGAAATGTTTCCTGAAAAACGAAGAAGAAGAAGAAGAAATATAATGAGCGCGTATTACAAGCAGAAAATGCAAAATTCACACGCTTGCCGAAATGCTTGCAGAGAAGCGAAATATTACAACATCACAAGCGATATCTTATGTTGGAACAAGAATTTTATTCCCGTTACTGCGTTCTATGCTGATATGTTTACGAGGGTAGCGATCGCACAAGTCCTCTACACAAATGCCGTTATTGAAACGGATATTGAACTGACAAATTTTATTTCTAACATAAGATTTTAAGTCGGTAATGTATTACTAATATTTATGATTTATTCTATAAGTAATAGGACTAGTTATGTAAAATCTATATGATATGAATATAATAATATTGAACAAAAAAACTGCGACATTAATGAACTGCTACAAATCTTCTTTGGAGTAACCAGCACCTAACAACGCCGTGGTCATATCGACAAAACGTCAGCGTATTCTATTGTCACGCCCTACACTAATGCTCCAGAAAATCTGAAAAAGAGTCTGCGCTAATTAACAGTTCTTTGGAATGACTACCACTTCAAGAACAGAAAATTTCTCTTTTCGGGGCCGACGAGTGTGCTCGCTCTCCATTGTGAACCGGCTGCCGTAGTATCGTCATGATCGAAGTAAATATTCCTTCGAACCACGTGCCATCTTTCTGCTTAGATTTTGAAAGGATTTTGCTGCGTTACTGTACTTACTTCCTGAAGCAGGATAAGTATTTGGTAAATGAAACAACTCTTAATTTGAATAAAAAGGGTATTGTTTTGATCTCTTTATCTTAGCTGCAGCACGAGGTTCTCTCAAATCATTTTAATCCTTCTCAATGTATTTTCCAGCCTAAACCTCTGATCTTTTAACTTCTCACTGACTCATGGAAATTATGTATTGATTGGCCAAAGCATTTTGACTGCTTATTTTTAGTTTTGGTATCAAAAACAATACAAGAAATGTGTGAATGAACCTTTTTGTTGCTCTCCTCATTTTATTATTGTTGTTTGGCATGTGTGTTTATGTGACATCAAAAAACAGGAGGTGAAAATTTCCTCAATAAGTGCCACTGTGTTTATAAAATTTTGAAGATCTTAGGTGTGGCAGTTATTGGAGGGCGCTGACATATTTCGACATTTCCGTTCTTATGGCTTATTCTAAAAACGGGCGTTTATTGGAGCTGTTTATTATTTCACTATAATCACTTCATTTCATATATGTGCGGCATTTATTGGAGGTCGGTGTTTGCTAGACAGGGAGATTTTCCCAATATCCTTATTGAATGCGGATAGGTTATTATAAGTGAAGAGATTTATCATGACATGGACCCCTGAAGATTTAAGGTTTAGGTTTGAATCAAGCAATAGTTGTCGTTGACTACACTTGTTCGGTCATTGTAGACCACAATCTTAGCCCAGGTTTGAGCCAAGCATTGGTTGTAGTTGACCATGCTTGTTTGGTCATTGTAGACCATTGGTTAAGTCTGGGTGTATTCCCCCTGTCCCTTTATTTGGGCAGCTATTGTCTTTTTCTATTGTGACTATTGTGAGTTTTCTGTCTGGATATTCCTGAACTTATACAGTTAAGTTGGGTATGTTACAAATGATTTACGATTAAATATATATACGATTAAATTGGATCAAAATGCAAATTTTTAATTTTGTGTTAAATTTGGACGTGAAAGTATGTATTTCCACTTAAGAAATTCCTTGGGATTGCATGGATTCACCAATGTATAGACAATATGTCTTATAGACAACTTTCCTCTGTTTCTCTTGAAGAATTAGATCTTTTAGATGATCGGTCATTGTTGAACATTTGGGGGATGCCAAGAGATAAGGGTCATTTGCACAACACATCTATTTACACATTAAACTAGGTGAAAAAATTTTTTGAATTACCAAAACTTTCATCATATAGAATTTTTCAAAAATCCATCAATCCTTTCTATAGTATGAATTCTCCATCTCCGTGAAATAGTATTCTGATCTGTATCGGGAAAAATACCCATCTCAATTTCAGTAAAAATCTCTCAATCTAGCATGTCCTTTATTCTACTTTATTGTTTGAAAAAACATTGAATCTTGAAAATCTCTTTTGAATCTTGAATCTTTGTCTACTATCTATTGTAAAAAAATGACACTGTCATGGAGTTTCTAGTTGAATTTTGATATAACATATTGTTGGAGAAAAATAAGTGTCTTTATTATTGACAGTTTTTTGTGTCCGCCAGTGTACTATATAAAGATTTTACATTGTTTGAAAGACATATCAAAGAGTAAGCAAGTCAACTGACGGACATTTAAGGTTAAGAAAATGAAAGAAACTACTGGAGATATTGACATAGGGATGGGGAAAATGTAGTTGTTCTTACAACATGGTTTAATAGTATTTGGAAGTAATAGTATTTAATAGTATTTTTGTTGTTGTTATCTCAAGATTGTTGAAAAATTATTTTGTATGATGTATATATACTTGACCTTTTTTTTTAGATCTGACTTAAAAATGTTTTCTGATCGAATTCAAGCAGTAAACTTTGCAGCTCATACATCAGATGAAATCAAATCGCTGGGGGTTAAAAAAATAACAAACCCAGAAACATATGATCAGTTATTACATCCAAATTATTATGGTTTGTATGATCCAGCGCTTGGTGCCACTGACAAAGATGATCGATGTGATACATGCGGAATGAGTAGTTTCAAGTGCCCTGGTCATTTTGGTTACATAGAATTGCCTTTGCCAGTATACCATCCAATGTTTTTTAAATTGATGATACAAGTATTAAAAGGATCGTGCCTTAAATGCCATAAATTAATTGGAAAATTGTCCAAGACACATTTATTTGTGAGGTAAATATTAAACCAATCTTTTGTATTTTATTTCATTCATTATATGAATTAAATTTTGTTTAACAAAAGACAGTTGTACATTTGTATGCCATAAAAAATGCACACAAATCAAGTTCATTTTAAATGACACTGGTGTTTCACCTTATAATATTTCATTCATTAATATGTAGAAGTTTCCTATATGCCATGTCGAATCTTTTATCTGTTGCAAGAGATGTGTTTTTTAAGAAGTTTTAAGGGCATTACATTTTTCAAATAATTATTTTCATGACTTAAAAATTTTCCAACCTTTTCGGTCAGTGGTTTAAGTTCAAAATTTCACAAAATGGAAAAAATTGGGAGAAATTTAGATTTTGGAAGTATTTAATTTCATATTTAATTTTACATTAAACTATGTTCTTAATTGCCAGATATTTCTCCTTTATCCTCAGCCATCCTCAGACACTTTCCACTTAAAGTTGCAGTTTCAGAATAATATAGAATCATTTAACTGTTGTTGTCATGCCTGCATCAGAGGGATATTTGTTACTGCAAAAGTTTATGTTTTGGTGACAAATATTTCTGTCAAGGATTTCATTTCAAATTCCGCAAAACACGACACAGATGAAAGTTAACATTTTTGTGATGTTTGAATTTTAGTGTTTTTATTCCTGTACAGAGAAGTATCTCATTTTTTGTTTACCCTGTAATGCGTCAATTATAAATTCATGTTAAAGCATAAGAACTACTTATATGCCAAATGCATGCAACTCTGGAAGAAGCTGTGCTACCCTAGGCAGAGCTCAAATGAAGCAGCAACATACTAGCCAGTTGTAATGAATTTTTGCTTTCGTTGAAATCCAATCAATAAATTTCAATTTTAGGCAATCTGAATTATTGGATCAGGGATGCATAATTGAAGCAGCAAACTTGAAAGACCTTTATTCTTCCTTTTTAAAAGAAGCTAGTGAAAGTAGTGCAACTGAGTTTAATCTTCAGGAAGTAGTTTGTGACAAAATTAATGCACATTGTGATAAACTAATCCGTAATGGTGTTAAGGAAGAATTCTTGAGTACAAAAAATATTGTCAGATGTAAACAAGATTTAAACAAAAATTATATTAAAGATATGCTGGTGTCAACTATAAAGGAGTGTCCTCATTGCAAAAGTCTTCAACGGAAAATCAGGTTTGCACCATGAAGTTCTGCTTTAATTTTTTGTTATTTATTTTTATATTTTTCTGTTATTTTATTTTTGTGGTTTTTTGTTCTCATTGTTACCTTTTAGATCCGAATACAACACAAAGATTTATTTGAAATCAGCGAATCAAAAAGATGTCCAAAGAGTCATAAATGAAAAATTGTTAGAGACAATGAGAAATAATCCTACTGCTCATATCAAACAAGAACCAATAGATGTAGATGAAAATCCACCTGAATATGAAGGTTTGAACCTGTAATTTTCTCTACTTTGCTATTTGTCTTTATGGGCATTACCTTTCTGCTGGCTTAGTTCCTTTATAATGTCATGTTAATTTCATCTTATAAGAAACATTCCTCAATGCTTTTCTTTTCAATTGTGGCTTTGAGGTTTGAAGTATAATGGCATCCACTGTGGCTCTTGTTTTTGTTTTTACACTTATCAAAGGTTCTAACTTATGAACCAAAAATGTTTTTATCAGATAATGTCAATTAGCTATGAAAAGGTTTGGATTGAGGTTTGGTAATCCTGTTGCTTTGTTACAGAATCTTTTGACTTACTTGATGGCGATGATGTTGACCAAGTTGGCGAAGAAAGCGAGGAGTCTTTAAAAAAGAGATTGTCCGATCAGGAATACATTACACCTGATGAAGTTAAGAAGCACATGATTAAGCTATGGAGTAATGAAGAAAAGGCATTAACATGTTTACTTGGTTCGTATGATGGTCCAAAACGAATACGAAAAATTACCACACCTGAAATCTTTTTCCTTGATGTATTAGCTGTGCCTCCATCACGGTTTCGACCTGTATGTGATGCTATAAAGATTTTTACTGTTAGTTTAAGAAATAGTTCTGTTTATTGCTCCATGTTCTTTGTGTGATTTATGATCTATATTTCTAGCAATCTTTCATGGGAGAGAAACGTTTTGAAAATCCACAAACTTCAAACCTCTGCAAAGTGTTATGGCATTGTAAACTGGTTGAAGAATTGTTGAAAAGGATCAGTATTCAAAGTACCAGTGAAGAGCAAGTTCCTGTTGTTTTAACAACTAGCCAAGGATTTCAGGTATCTTGTTTTCACAAAAGTGATCATAAGGTCTAAATTAAAAGGCAGCCCTCCAAATTAAAGTCTGCATTCGTCATTGTCGACCTGAATTATTTCAAGCAATTCAGGTTGGCAGTAGGTCGGCAATTTTGAACCATGAAAATACATAAAAATTGTTTTGCATAAGGGTCTGCCACAAACTGTCCGAATTTTTTTTGCAAACAATCCCTTTAAATGAAAAATTCAGTAATAACCAGTTGAAAAAATGTTTTTGACATTATTTTCCCAACGTTTCCTCAAAAGCATAGATCTAAACAATATAATATACAATATAATATACGATATATAAACAAATGCAAACATCATGAATTTGTGTTATAATTTTAAAGTTCTGTGCTGCAAAATGTTGCTCTCCTTTTTATGTTAATAATGAAGTTTCCTACATTACAAAGAAAACCTTTTATGTAGGAGAATCATTCATGTTTCATTCAATATTTATAAATATTTATAGTGACGCAAAAACCCACCTGAAATAGTTTTTAGCAGGTGGCTCAGCGACTTACTCAGTACTGTCAATCTGAATGAATGATGCGGCCTGCGCGTTGTGTACAAAAAAGAGAACTGAAACCAAGAAAATGTGATTGTGAAAAGTTGCCTCATTTCAAAGACAGCAGTTCACAAATAAATTTGATTTTTTTATTTAGCATCCTAGGTAATAGTCCTAGGCAAAATGCTGCCAAATATTTTTAATAACCATAAGTTTATCATCAGGAACTTGTCTTAATCTTTATTTGCTTCTAAATATACTTTAACTATATGGCTGAAAAGGTGAGTAATTTAGAAGAAAACTTTTGCAACTCATCAAGCCAATATTAAAATATTGTCATTTGTCTCTTCCCCCATCCCATTTTGCCCAGCATTGAATGAACGCGTAAATTCATTTGCAGGTGTGTGGATGCACACGATTGTACACATCTTGTCAGAAGGCATGGACTACACTCAATACTTGTACTTTAGGTATAGCAATAAAAATCACCTTTTAATTTAGAACTTACCTTCTTTCAGGTTTTCATGACATAGTTTATGAGTATGACATAGTTTATGAGTATATTGTCTGGAAGTGTAAATAAATGGGGCTCCAAATCTCTCTCATGTCCAGACTGTAAAGCTTGTGTGGGTGCACACTCTTCTCACAGTATTCAATGTTGAAGATGGACAGTTGGGAAACTTGTGGCATGGCTCCAAATGGTAGTACTGCTGTCCATTTGAGTATTTGAGTACAACAATTGAGCATAAGAGTGTTAGAAGGAAGTGCTAGAACTGACCATGCCACTAATTTCTAAAGCCTTCAATTCTATTCTAATGTTGGAATCCCTTTGATATAAACCAAGACTCACATCACATCGGATTTATATGAATGTATATGTTTCACACATGTGAATTGTATATAAATCTGTGACTTTCATTATTACTTTTTTCATGAGTTATGAGGTATTTACTTGATACATGTTTAAGGAAAAATTTGCAACCTAGAAAGATGCCAGACAAACACCGGAAAATGTACAGGAAGAAGAGCATCTTGTTCCTCAATTCTGAAAGTTTCAAGGCCGAGGGTGAAGGAGCTCATAAGGAATCAGTTTTAAAATCGGCTACAAAATTAAATGGAATATCTCAAACACATGTCTGGTTGGTTTTTAAAATCTCAGAAGCCCATAGAAGCATTTTTACCTGTACTAGAAGGAGTTTCAAACTGCCTTTGTAAGTTGTAATTCCTTCTCTTTTTATACGTCCATGAACTGACGGAAACTGACGTCTTCCTCTTCTTTCGGAAAGTGTTTCCGAAAACTTAATCTCATGTAGAAAAAGTAAAAACATTACTGAATTCCTATAATCATGTTTTTGAATGAATGGACAAGATTTTCCCAACCCATCTTTTTGATATGACTGGCATTGCAGGCCGAAATTGACTGATATAATGAGCAATTTTCATCATGAATTCATTTTTTCCAGTTGTATGAAATTGAACTTGTAAGAATCTTTCAGGAAGTTTAAGGCATATGAGACATCCTATGTATTTTCTTTGTCAAAAGGCCTTTAGTCAAAAAATGTATTCCAAAACAGGTAGTACACAAGTTTTGGGGCAAAGACATGAAAGAATAAGTGTTGACAAAGAAATGTGTTTGACGTGTTTGAAAAATTCTTTTTTTTTGGATTTCTGCGTAAGCATAGAAATCCTTTAAAACCGTCCGTGTTTTTCGTTTTTTGGGGTTGTTGTTTTTCATCTGCTCCAAACCTACACAAGTTTTTTTCTGAAAGTTCATTGGTTATACAGCTAATTTCTGATATCTAATGGGCTGATAAATCTAGTAAGCCTACTTAATGTAGGCAGTGAACGCAGACTGAAATTCACTTTGTTTTATCATCTATGCAAAAACGTTTTTAAAAATGGCGGACAAGTTACGCTTAAATTTTGTAATTCTTGGATAGTGTATGAAAACAGCTTTTAGATAACATTTATAAAAAATATACTGTTTCAGGTCATTTTGTTTAAAAAGATATGTGCGTGAAAAACACATAGTGTATTTGTTCATTGAATGTTTATTTATGCGAAATAAAATTAAAATAAATTAACAATAGCCAGTTTACACAATTCTGATTAATTGAAAATATTTTGTTTTTTGAGAAAATGGGAATTAGTATAAACAGAATATTCTAATATTCTAAAATTGTCTTATAAGACCTTTCTGCACCTCGGCCTGGTGATGATATTCATTGTGATGTTAAATTTTCAAACGGCCTCTTATACATATCAGGTTTGTTCTTCATATAATAATTCTGAGTATCAAAGATTTTGTGGATTCCTTTTTTAGAAAAAAGGTGGAGGTGTCATTACTGTTCAAGGAAAGACATATAAAGAGCAACTTCAAAATGCATGGGTTGAACTGCAAACAGATGTTAATTTGTTTATGGACAACACATTAAGTAAACTTGCTCAAGATGCAGTTCCTGGTGTGAGGCAGGTAAAGCTTTCCTTCCATTTTGATTTCTTGAAAGCTTGTGATTATTTTCTATTGATACTCAAACTGCTATTATAGTTAGATTTTCAATATTTATAATGGATAAAATGTAATTGTTTTATTTTATTGGCAGTTGTTGGAAAAGAAAGAAGGTTTATTCCGTAAACACATGATGGGCAAGCGTGTTAATTTTGCGTGTCGTTCAGTTATATCACCAGATCCTTATATCAACACAGACGAAATTGGTGTTCCATTGGTAAGCCCCTGTGTTTTATTTCAAAGCATTACTCACATTTTGAATATCTTTGGGATGAAAGTATTAATAAACAAGTGCAGATCCTAATTTTTTGATTTGGATAATTATTCTGCTAGGTATTTGCTAGTAAATTGACATATGTTCAGCCTGTTACAACTTGGAACCTTTCGCAGTTGGCTAAAATGGTGATCAATGGCCCAAAGAAATACCCTGGGTATAATTTTATTTATTTTCAATTATTGTTGGTTTTGAGAATGTCAGGTTGATTTTTACAGCATCTGGGCTTTCTCATCTTTCAGTGCTGTTATGATTGAACATGAAGATGGACGAAAAACAATGCTGTCTGATAATGAAATTGAGCGGAGAGCTGTGGCAAAGCAGCTGCTTAGTTCTTCAGTTGCTGCAGCAACTGCAAATGAAGATAATAGACAGTTTCAAGAGAAAAAGGTTGAAAAACTGATACTTCATCAACTACATAATTCTTTTTGAAATTTGTGTATCCAGTATTTTAACTTTTGTCTTGGTGGTATTTTTAAATAGTTTTTGTGTGATTTAGGTTCATAGACATTTAATCAATGGTGACATTCTGCTCTTGAACCGGCAACCAACACTACATAGACCAAGTATCATGGCTCATAAGGTGAAACTGAATAAATGAAACAGATCTCTATAAAATACAAACAATCACATTTTTATGAGTAATAATAAGTTTTTTCAGATTTATGGTTTTACCATTGTCTTGATCCATCCATTTTTTTAGGCCAAAGTATTGCCAAATGAACGTACATTGCGTTTGCATTATGCCAATTGCAAATCTTACAATGCTGATTTTGACGGTGATGAAATGAATGCCCACTTTCCCCAAAATGAGCTGGGAAGGGCTGAAGCATACAATTTAGGTTTGTATATGTATTCCTAATTTTGTGTTATTTTATAGAATTTTTAAAATGCTATTAATGCAATGTTTGTTTATGATTTAGTGATAACGAATAATAATTACTTAAGTCCTAAAGATGGAAAGCCTTTGGCAGGATTGATTCAAGATCACGTTGTTTCTGGCGTGAGAATGACGTCGCGTGATAGATTATTCAACAAGTAAGATAAAATACAATGTTTTTTATTTTCTTAATCTTCAGTATTAATGGCTGCCATTGGATTCACAAGCGTATGTTTCCTTTTTACCTCTACAGGGAAGATTACCAGCAGTTAGTTTACAATGGGTTGATTGACATACCAGGTCGTATAAAATTGTTGCCTCCCTGTATTCTTAAACCAAAAGCTCTATGGTCAGGGAAACAAGTATGTTTTTATGTACTTTCACAAAATGTTTTAATAAATCAATAGATGTCTTTTCAAAATCTTTCATCAAAAAAAAGTCACATACACAAATAAGGATTTCAAACATTTTCCACATTCAATTAATTACGATTGGTTTCCAATAATTGCAATGTTTTTATTTCTTTGATAAAGTTATATCCTCAGATTTTCCCACCCCTCCTTCAAAGGCAGGATTCAATTGTGTATTGATATGTAGAATTACTAATTATAGACTATACAATAACTAAAAATTATGAATTAAATTCTATTAACCTATAATTTGATTTTTAGATCTTTTCAACTGTTCTGTTGAATATTTTACCTTATGGAAGTAAACCGTTGAATATGCATGGAAGTCGTGCAAAAATTTCTGATAATGTAAGTTCAGGATTCATAATAGAATTAGTTATGTAAAGGTTAGTTATGACTTTGTAGTGTTTTCATAATGATTTTCTTCTTTACACAGAACTGGCCAAAAGGTAAGGGTAAGAGAAATGCAGTGAAGTATCAAGACAAAAATATAAATGATCCTTACCTGATTGAGAGCCAGGTAAGTTAAGCCACTGGTGGTAAGCTGAACATTAATTTATCTGAATTTTAATCTGTCATTTGGGCCATATCTAATACCTACATTTCAAATTTGGAAGAAGCAACCGTGGAAAATCATGAAAATCAATTATGGAAATCACAAAGTAGTAAATACTCATTTCAATACAATCGATAAGACATACTTGAAAGCCACTTGATTCGAGAAACCTCTACATTAATAATAGACCTGGTTACAACAGCTTTGTGGCTTGTTTATTTGTCAGGTGATCATAAGGGGTGGAGAATTGATGACTGGATTACTTGATAAGACACAATATGGATCAACACCATTCAGTGTCGTTCACTGTATGTACGAGGTAAGCCGAACACAAACTTAATGTTATTCTTAAGAAAACAGTGTTGTAAATAAGAGATTTGCAAAATTTCACTCAAAATTTGTGTGTAAACTTTGTTGCAAGTCTCCACCATGATAATGACAAAGTTTATGCAATGCCACACAACATTTCTATAACAGTTGTGTAACCATTAGAAACAAGCCTTCACACCAGATAAGAATGGTGGTGGATGCGGAATAACAATGACACGTATTTAAGAAAACTGATCAATAATTTCAAATGCATGCGGGAAAAGTTAATCGATTCGACTTTTTCACTGACCATTATTTGCAACACTTAGAAAACCTACATTGAGATGAAATTCTCATTAATTTCATTTTCATTTATTATAACCTTCAGCTTTATGGAGGTGATACATCAGGAAAATTGCTGTCTGTACTAGCAAGACTATTCACAGCACATCTACAACATATGGGCTTTACTCTTGGAATTCAAGATATCTTAGTTTTGCCACATGCTGAATCTAAAAGACGTGAAATTATTGTCGAAGGTAGACAGTGTGGCGACCAATCAGCGACTGAAGCTTTGAATCTATCTCCAGATGAAAAGTGGGTTTCTATTTATTCTGGAGCATTATCCTCCACGTATTTCTTATGCTCCACGTATTTACTCTATACGTTCTGTTGTCTAGTGATTTGCTTGCAGAAAGAATCCAGGAAGCACATCATACAAGTAATGGATCTGAGTTAAAACAATTGGATCTATCGATGAAATCAAGAACTGATGCCATCAATAATAAAATCAATGGGTTAGTCCAATAAAATTTACTGTTTATTGAATTTTATTTATTTATTTATTTATTTAATTGAATGTTGTAGAATGAATTAAACAATAACCTCAACTAAAGATTTAGGAAATAGGTTAAGTTATGTGAAAAGGTCAAGATGTAATGATAGCTAATTCTACATGATGTTTCTACGGTGATGGTTTTCTTTTTTCAGTGTTTGTATGAGAGGTTTAGTTAAAAAATTTCCCCATAATGCTTTGCAATTGATGGTTCAATCTGGTGCAAAAGGATCCTCTGTTAATTGTATGCAGATATCCTGCTTACTTGGTCAAATTGAGTTAGAAGGAAGACGCCCTCCCCTCTCTATATCTGGTGAGTAAAATGTCTGAACTATAGCTTACAATTTGCCTCAAGAAGCCTTTCATCAATTCTTTTTTGAAGATGACAAACAATTTACTGTCTTTAAGCCTACCATGCTACATATTTGTCCAGTAATCTCATTGATTTAGATTCAGTTTGATAATTTCTTTGGATTTGTTACACATTATCGAAATGATTTTGATAATTTTTGATAATTTACTTTTTTCTGTTTTTTGACATTGATACTGATCATTATAATAAAAAACAAAATGTGTTTTTCGAATGCTTTTTATAAATAAAGATGAAAAAACATCCAAATAAGAATTACAATATTTCGGTTCTTCTTTTATATACTACTGTTTTTACATTATCAAGTTCATTGCAACCTTTTTGGTTGTGTCTTGTAACTTGCCAGATTTTCACAGATTTTCTTCAATGGGTACCCTTAACCCAAACACAACTTTTGCATGCCTCGTCAAAAACAAGTTTTCCTGGGCAATTCATACAGTAAGTGATCTTGCCAGCACATGAGTAATATAAATGATCGTCTTCTTTGTTTTCATAAAGGCCTGATTGTCTTTGATGTTTGATGCAGTATTCTTTGTCACCTAAGAAAAAAAGTTGTTTAGTATACTTAAGATGATCCTATATATAGTATAGATGAGTCTATAAGCAATTTAAAGTAACACTGTAATAACAAAGAAATTTAGTTACATTTCTTGATATCATTTCCTGCATTTGTGGTCCATGGTTGTGTTGTAGGACAATTATTCTTTTCATCTGCAAGTTAATAAGTATTTTATGCAAACATAAGTTTCAAATGTTTCAGAATAGTTCCATTAAATTTTTTACATTAAAATTCACTTACCGTTCATCTCTGGGAGACACATGTCACATTTCTTTGAATAGTACAAGTCAGCTGTAGGGCATATTTGACAAGAGACAAATCCATTATGGCAGGTATAGAATTGAGTTGGATCTTCAACATGGCGGTAGTTCCCGTTTGGTTTAAAACCACCAAATACTGCACATAAGTCACGTGAAATACCTAAAATATAAATGTTGTACTGGTAAAGTTTCCTTTCAAATAGCTTTTGGAACGAAAAAGATTAAACTTGTATTCTATGTTCTTCCACCCCTGTGAAATGTTATTTGATTGGAAAACTGTGCAGTTATCAAGTTTTTCATCAATGAATTTGAAATGATTTTCACTCACATGGATGTATTGGTCGCATCGTTCCAGTAACAGGTTCACCAGTTAAAATTCGTCCTGAAAACCAAAATTGAATGAATTTTTGTAAATAATTTTACACCTTTTATAAAATCATTTGATTTTTATACAGCATAAAATTTACCTTGAACTGTGTTGATGAATAACACAAAATTCAAAATGATATAAGTGTTCATCTTGATGTTTTTTTCTCTGTGTCTATATGTTTCTGTTGAATTTAAATGAAATGAAACACCTTATATATTGGAATCGTCTACTGTTAAACAGGAAGGTTTTACCACAAAGGAAAACACAATTAAAACAAGACTTTTTCTTCATCCATTTGCATGCTCTCTTTTTATTAGTTTCAAACCATTGGAGCATTTTTAATATGAAATTCTTCTTTAAGCGCTTATAATTTAAGGGTGAATACTCCAGCTTGTTGTTATGAAGAGATTCTATTGAAGTAGATGTTGGTTATTGTCAAAACATTTAAAATTTTGCATATCTTCACATGATGGTCTTACTCATACTGTTCATAAATAGATTTTTATGCAATTTCCTAAAACAACGGGGAGGTCATATGCAAAGGGACATCACTAGACTAGAAAAGTGCTTTCCTTGATGGAATGGAATGTATTTCTTGTTTTACGAATGAAAAGATGATGTTTTTCCTGGATCTTTTTGTTTTAACTTCCCAGCAATTTCTCTGGTTCTTTTCTAATGATGCAAACTTTTTGATGGATTGGTCTTTTTAGGGATTCAATAGCAGGTGACATGAATACTGAATTGAACATCGTTAAAAAAAATAGATCTATGAGCATGCTAAAACTACTAAAAAAACGTGTAGTTGTTCCAAAAATAGGTATTCTCAATGACGTCATTTACTTAATAAACATGTTTTCTGAGATGAGGTACCTGACATTAAGAAGTAAATACGAAAAGGACTTACTGATATAAAGGGATTTTTGTTTGAACACTGTAAGTGTGTTATTTTGCTGTCCAATAAGCTCTCTCAGCTACCAAACTGTCACATATTCACAATTCAAACGTGACTTTTAACGGAAATTACAATCACTGGTGAGTTTCTGTCTTGATAAACCTGGCACCAAGACATTGATTAGGAAAATTATTTCCGTATTTCCGTATTTCCGTTTTTCTGGTAATTATTAAGTGTTAAAATGAATTCATTGAAAATGAAGTGACTGAAGTGATTAGTGGTTTCTTAATTTTAGAATGCACGTAATTCTTTTTTTATAATATCTTTATGATCATTTCATTATTTGAATTTTCTTTTCAGTTTTTTTTCCGTTGAATCTAGATTGGTTTTACACCGCTTCCTTCATTACACAACGTTTTTCTTAAACTAGGCTTATGTCTGTGTTTTTTTGTGTGTAGGTCGTTCCTTACCATCATTTGTGCCCTATGATACGAGTCCACGTGCCGGTGGGTTTGTTGATGGAAGGTTTTTAACTGGAATTCGACCACAAGAATATTTTTTTCATTGTATGGCTGGTCGTGAGGTATTTGTTTTGATATAAATTATGACTTGCATTTAAATGACAAACTTCCATTTCCCTTTCCCTAACAAATATTAGTCATTTGCCCCTGTACTTTGATCTCCTTTGAAAAATAGTGGGAACCATGGCAACAAGGTTAAACTTTGAAAGAGTCATAATACGAAAGAAAATTTGGGTAAGATTTTCCCTCGGAAATTTTGTAGGGGTTAGTGGATACTGCTGTCAAAACAAGTCGTAGCGGTTATCTGCAACGTTGCTTGATCAAACATCTGGAAGCTTTATATGTACAATATGATCAGACAGTTCGAGATGGTGATGGATCTGTTGTACAATTTCTTTATGGTGATGATGGTATTGATGTTCTCAAAAGTCAATATCTTCAAAGTAATCAATTTCAAACAATTGCACAAAATCATCAGGTAAATTTGTTTCTTGCTGATTTATTGTTCACATGGTAACAAAACAGTTTTAATGATTTAATTTTTATCTTTTTTTATTGAATCATTTTGTTTTATAAAAGCCAGGCAGTTGCTATAGTTACCAAATTGCGATCATCACTAGTTTGGAGTCAAAACCTTTTTATATCTGTTTGGGTTATCGAGAACATTGTTGCGTATTGCCTCGTTATTGCAAACGAAAATAAGAGACCAGGTATGTATTTTATATTTTGAGAACGATTGTCGTATTTCTTTTAGACTTACAAAAGTATATTGAAACCTGGTCGAGTGAGTGAAATCGTTGATGTGAGGAAAGCTCCAAAACTTCGTAAGAAGGTAAAGAGGGAATGTTATGTACCTCATCTTCCTTAAACCTCATAACAATGTCGTTAAGAGCAAAAACTTGGTGTTGATACAGCAATACAACATTCTTATTTATTTATTTATTCTTATTAAACGTTTAGTGTGATAGGTGGATGCGTCGAAATGGTGCGCCATTTTCTTCAAAATATTCCCATACGCAGTTATCGCCATACCTTGCTTTTGAAAGTGCCAAAAAAGACAAAATAATGAAAAAATATCCATCCGAAACTCGAATTAATGGTAGAACCGAGGTAAGTATGCGTTCATCTCTGACATGAAATAATATTTAACTAAGATACAAGATGGTATCGGACATTATGTTTCATTGCAGGCTGATGGACAGCTGTTGGCAAAATGGTTTAAAACAAGCGAAGAAACGAAACAAAGGTATTATGTAATTTTTGCTGTTTCGTATTCTATGGTAATTAATACGTTTTTGGACATTCGCCCTCATTTTCGCACCCCGCCCTTATTTTCATATTCCACCCTCGTGTTTTATCAACAAAACTTTTTCTTGTTTTGTCAGTTATTTAGACCAGACGGCTCCTTGTCCAGATCCTGTTCTGTCGAAATTAAATCCAAGCAGACATTTTGGTGCGATATCTGAAAAGTTTTTTGCTGACGTCAAGAGTTTTGTTGAGAGTAATCCTGATAACTTATTACTTGACGATGATGATGATGACGAGGATGATGATGACAAGGAGGAGGACGAGGCGTATGTTTGTTAAAACTTTTTATGAATTTGAATTCAGTTGTGTATTTGGAAAAGCGCACTTCCCTCGGATACATGTTTAGTGATTCTAATGATTTGAATTTGCATTGATTGATACTGAAAAACTTTACTGAAATACTTTCAACAAATTATCATCTTATTACAAAAAACATTGAACCATTTTCTTGTGTAAAGCGGGCTTTATATTATTCGATTAGTTTAACCGATTTTAATATTTTTTATACTACAAATCGAATAGTGTAAACAGAGAATTCGATTTGTCGTAGAAATCAAAGTCTGTTCAATTAATTGAGGTTGCAATTTCCATCTATGAGGTTGGCTTCTGATTCAAATGTTGGAATGGTTGGTTTGATTATGATATATGTTTCTGTTGTAGTAAAAGAGTGTCAAAAGAAAACTTTTTACTTTTAATGTGGATTAAGTATATGCGATCGTTGGTTGAACCTGGTGAAGCTGTGGGTACACTTGCTGGACAGGTTTGATTTGTTGTTTCGTTCATTATTTTTGGGAGAGACTGGACATGTTTTTTTATGTTTTCAATGTTTTTTGGGGTGTTTTTTGTCTAGTCGATCGGTGAACCTTCCACACAAATGACATTAAACACGTTTCACTTTGCTGGTCGTGGTGAAATGAATGTCACTCTAGGAATACCACGGTTAAGGTAGATATAGAATACATAACTTATAAATTATAACATATAAAAATATGTTGTTGTTGTTTTTCATTTATTGTTGTTTTTGTTAATTTTTTAGGGAGATTTTAACGACAGGGAGTCCTAAAATACGCACACCGCAAATGGATATTTTAGTCAAGTGTGGTATGGAAGAAAAAGCGAAGATTGTTTCAAAGCAAATGAATAGACTTCATTTGATACAGGTTCCATTTCCTTTTCATAATATTTTGCATCTTCCCTTGCCATCTACCAGGGTACAATTTTATTCTTGAAGTAGCAATATTTACAGTTGAAGATACTGGTAACTAATTGTTCACCATTTTCAATGTATTTAGGTGCTTCGCCATGTAGCTGTGCACGAATCACTATCACGTTCTCAACTTAATGACGTGTAAATATCCACTTTGGCTTTTGCTATTTATTTATTATTGGTGATTTGTGATTCCTATTGTTAACTTTTTTTTTCCTCAATGTTTAAGGTCGAGATGTCGTCAGTTTAAGATACGTCTAGAATTTCTTCCACCCTATGCATACCAGGTTCGTCACTTAAACACAATAAATGAGTATATAAGCAGAGACTGCCAGTACTCTGCTGACTCAGCAGCCACTGGCAGGGATCGCGAACGGTTACATTTTTTTTCTTATTTGGGGACCTAATTGTCGAGTCATCATTTATTTTTTGAGATACCTATATTCGTTTATTGCCTTTAAGAAAATCAATTACCGAGGTTATCTTTTTGCGATTGAGTTTAAATGAATGAATGAATGAATGAATACATTTTCTTACTTGCAGGATGAGTTTGAGACTAGACCACGAGATATTCTGTTATTTGTGGAGAATGTATTTATTAAAAGAGTTTCTAGTGCTGTTTTGAAAATTATTCGAACTAAAGAAAAGTCTCGGTAAGAATGAAAAGATGAAATGAAGAACATCCCTTCCTTCATGAAAAAATACCATCAACATCCCTTCCTTCATGAAAAAATACCATCAACATCCCTTCATGTAAAAATAACATCAACATCCCTTCATGTAAAAATAACATCAACATCCCTTCATGAAAAAATAACATCAACATCCCTTCATGAAAAAATAACATCAATTATCCATCGAAACTCATTTTGTTAGATAGCAAACATTTTTCTTTTTTCGTATGGTTTTATGAAAGGTTGGATACACTTTCATCATCGCTGTTTTAATAACAATGCATTGTGGGATCTTTTTAGACTTGTTGATACTAGAAACGATGATTCACCTACCGCAAGAAACGAGCAAGCCAACAACAGTGAGTTATAACATTATTTTCTGTTTTTAAATGGTATTATTTACATTTTTTACATCCACTCAAACGATTAAATGGATTTCAATGAGATAGAATTTCCCGAAGGGTGAAAAAGTAGAAACAGTTCCTCTATTCGCTCCTTCAACCACTCGGTTAAAACATCAAAAAGTACACATAAATAAATACACATGTCACGTGTTCCCCATCGTCCAATGACAGTTCTGGGTTTTTTTTGTGTTACAATAGTTAACGAATCTGTGGAAGTCGCTCCTGATGAACCTGACGATTTAGCTGATCTTTCCGATGATGACGTAGGCGATGGAGATGCTGCTGACATGAAAGGAAGAAGCAGACAAAAACAGGTATCCATAGAAGCATTCATATCATTAATCCACACTTAACGCAAGTTCTCAGCGTTCATGCGGATGGGTTTCGGAACTTATAGAGAAATTACTTTCAAATCATCCGTGTGCACATTCTTAAATAAACCAAGTACTGAGCCATGACGGAAGAAAATATTTTCAATTTCTTTTTTACTCAAGGTCAATCACTTGCGTGTGATGATGTCACTTGTGTGTGATGATGTCACTTGCGTGTGATGATGTCACTTGCGTGTGATGATGTCACTTGCGTGACGTGCTTTTTCTGCGTCCGCGCGAAAAATATTTTTAATGGTAACTTTATCTGACAAGATTGACCTGTTGCATACCCTTTTATTGTTTTTCACATAGTTTACTTCTTATGATGATCCTGACCAACAACAAGAAGAAATGAATGAAAGTTTTTTGCAGTCGTCATCTGCAGAACAAAGTATAGTGTTTTTATCAAACTCTTGTCAATCATACGTCTGTCAATCATACGTCTGTCAATCATACGTCTGTTGGATCAACTATTTTAGGAACTAAGGAAATAATATTACAAATATTTTCAAGGGATTCTCCATTTCCCCAAATGGAGACCTACAATGGACCAATAACTGACTGTTTGTATTTTTGTAACGTAACGTCATAGTTTGCAAATGACAATTATTTAAAATATATCTTTTTTTATCTGATTAAATTTCTGATCTTTTGGATTCAAGTCTTTTGCATAACTTTTCTTGCAAATATTTATTGCGAGTCGACGTTAAAAGGCTGTACATCTGAATGTTTGTCTGTGGAGGTTTGACCGTGGACTTTTCAAAAAGAACGCCAATAAAGACCGGCGTAAATGGGACAGGCATTAAATTTGGACAGGCGCAAAAATTTTTTTAAAAGGGTCAATGAGGTAGAGAATAATCATTTGCGTATCTCACAAATTATATATCTCACAAATTATATTTCTCACAAATTATATTTTTTGCGTATATATCTCAAAAATTATATTTTTAGATCACTCAAACCAAGATGACCAAAGCCAAAGTATAATTTAATATTTCAGTTCTGTATTATCAATTTAATATTTCTTGTTGTCACTCTGGATTCCTTAGTTGGTAAGTCGATTTTTATTGGTAAGAGTTTTGGGTTTTCAGTGTCTCAAGAGTACCTTACCGACGAAAATCAAGTAGCTGTAGGAGATTATGAGATGAACGTTGAGCTGATGGCAGATGCAACCAGTAATATAAGAAAGGAGGTAGTAATTCTTGCTTAATGGTTGATGGAAGTGTTTCGAACTGGTTACCGTATTTCCTCTAATAAACGCCGCGGCGTTTATTACAAATTGCAGAGTTTGGATGCGGCGTTTGATAGAGGGCGGCGTTTATTACAAAATGAAAAATCAAATAAAAACAGACTTTAAACAACAATGTTTTCTCTTCCTAAAAAACTGTCTAAGCTAATAGCATTTTACATTGAAATTGACGGTAATCACGTGCACGCAATCGTAAATGGTAAAAAAGAAGTACGAGAAAAACAATATTCGTTTTTATCTTTAGTTGTGGAAGAATTTGTTGATAGAAAACAAGTCCAACTCGTGTAAACTATTTTTTGTTGCTTGTTTAGTCTGTTTTCTAATAAACGCCGCTTTTCAAGATGCGGCGTTTATTAGAAGGCGGCGTTTATTAGAGGGCGGCGTTTATTACAAATGCTTGGCTATAAGTGCGGCGTTTAATAGAGGGAGGCGTTTATCAGAGGGCGGCGTTTATTAGAGGAAATACGGTAACTGGTATCAATAAAATCTTTCTTTTGTCTTTAATAGAACGTAATGAGACGTGATAAGCAAGTCATTAATTATCTGGTTGATGAAGACAACCAATGGTGTGAAGTGACAATGCAGGTCAGTATTTTATACATTTCATGAAAGTAGAAATCCGTAAAGTCTGTTTGAATTCTACTGGTTTTATTTATTTATTTATTTATTTATCTATTTATTTATTTATTTATTTATTTATTTATTTATTTATTTATTTATTTATTTAGTTTCCATTGGTAGGCAGTAAAGTGATGTTAGTTTCATTAATAGAAAAACTAGCTGAAAAGGTTTGTAACCTACAATTTCATTAATAGAAAAACTAGCTGAGAAGGTTGGTAACCTACAGTTTGTTACATATTGGGAAACATTAATTATACACGTTTTTTATATAAGCAACACTTTCTAAGCAACACGAGGCTCAAACCATGCAACTAAGCAACAGCCCAAACAAACTGAGAACGAAACCAAACACTAAAATAAAAAGAGTGAAAAAGGACATTTTGCTTGCTAATGAGAAATGTGTGATAAAAATTCCATTGATTTAATAAAAACCCTCGCTGGTCTACGTGAATAGACAAACACAATTTGGCCTTATCACATAAATAGTCAACAAGCAACAAATCAGCCTGTAAAAGAGAATAACTTAAGCAACATTGAGCCTCAGCCAGAATTTTGTATTTTCACCTCCCTGCTATTCATTCTAGTAAACTCTTAAACTTCTTTTTGAGTGAGGTAGTGCATTCTCTGTTACCTTGTAGTCTGTCATCTTGTGTTTATTAGTCTGTCATTCACGAAGCACCTGGAATTAGTCGCAGTCTTTTGAGTGAATCTAAATCCCCTAACGAACTGGGTCGTCTCAGATTGAAGACTGAAGGTGTTAATATTCAAGTAAGAATTTTCTCGTGAGCCTTAATGTTTTTTTTGTATTGCTATGACATATTTGATTTCTTCTTTGGTAGCATTTGTGGAAGTTCCCGGATGTTTTTGATTTGAACAGTCTCTATAGCAACAACGTGCATGCAATTGCAGAAGCTTATGGGATAGAAGCGGGTAGAAGTGTTATTATAAAGGTAAGTATAAACATCATTCAGATGTGTTGTATTATATAACTGACGAAACTTCATGTCATCTTCACATAGTTCATATCTTGTTTTTTCTTCCTTTAAAGTTACAAAAATTCTGTTTTTCAGGAGGTCACGAATGTTTTTAAAGTCTATGGCATTCACATTGACCCCCGTCACCTATCACTAATTGCTGACTATATGACTTTCGAAGGTGTGTATACCCCCTTTAATCGTATTGGCATTGATACAAATTCGTCTCCATTTCAGAAGATGAGCTTTGAAACATGTATGACTTTCTTACGTCGTGCGACAGCATTCGGACAACCAGATGACTTGGGATCACCGTCTTCAAGAATTATTGTCGGCCGTGTGATTGGTCAAGGAACAGGGATGGTTGATTTGATGCCTCAGATAAAAGTGTGATGGAATTATGTTTTCCCCAAAATTAGTCCGATTTGGACAAACAACGACATTCATTTTTCATGTCACAATATTTTGTAGCTTACATATTAGGGAAGAATATTATATGAAATCGTTCTAATTTCCCGAAATATCGCATTTTGTTCCTATACAGATGTCGTTTCTATACAGATGTCGTTTCTGTGTTGAAAATAATACATAAAATTATACATAAAATCTTCACTTAAGGTACCAATTTGGTTTACTGCTTTTGAAAAGCTTGGAAGGTTGAGTAATCAAAAGGTTTTGTAGATCGACTACTAGTACACCACAAGCAAAATCATCTTAAAACAAGGCATACTACGAATGGCATGTTTGTTCTAACGGATACCGAATTGATGAACATAAAGGGTTTTGCGTTGGTTAAGAAAATCGAAAGTGCATTTCTTTTGCGAGAGAAGCTTTAGGATTTTAGTAGGGATGTTAATAGGGTCAGTTGATGTTGTTGAGATGTTGTTGAGATGAGGATATTGTTAAGAAATTCAGAAAAGCGTTTAGTAGGAGGAATATTAGTTCTAGAAGAGGACTTAAAAGATTTGGTGGAAATCAGATTGTCAGGTTGTTTTTGTGTTGTTCAGCAAAATATGATCTAACAAGTGGTTAGATTTCCTACGTTTGTATTTCGGGGACACTTTGAAAATTGGCATCCAGGGTTTCTGCCTCACTTTATTTTACCTAATGGGGCAAATGTCGATCCCACGGAACTCGGATCTTTGTGATGATTATCGGGAGCTTCATGATGATCGAGAGTTTCTGCCCAATTTATATCAATGAGCCCCATGGAAATTGTTTCCAAGGAACAAATTTGGTACTGGTGACGTCATCAATACGCAATAGCAATATTTTAAAGGACCATTTTCTGTGGGAGGTCTTGAGAATCTGCGTGGACCGAATTTGAAACTGGTGTTGTCATCATAGCTACCATACGTCATGACCATCTTAATCCAAAGGCTTCTATCGATCGCAACATCTCTTTGAAAGTGGATCCGTTGTCGGCTGAATTTCAGTTTGTTGAGAAGCCAGCTGCTATGTCTTCGTGGATCAAGGTCATGGAAGAAATTATTCACTGAGCAGGACGACATCAATTTGATCACCACTGAATGCGGTTAAAATGGTTAAACGAAAAGAAAATTTTGTATGATGTGAAGTTTGGATTTATCTTGATCTGGCTGCTCCGCCAAAATGGAGGATTAATTAATTGAAAAAACCTAGCGTGCTTTTGCGTGCAACATGTGTTTTACGCGTCCTCTGTATATTTAACAGACCCAAATAACGTTATATGCTTTGGGTTTTCCTACACATTATTTACTTTTTAAATTCGAAGAAAGATTCGGATGTGTTAACAGAAGTTAATTTTCGCTAAGTAAGGAAATGGTGGCAACATATTACAATGATTGTGTATTTACTCTCTATTTTACTTTTACACTAATTGTGTTGTTCTTTTACTTTGGTGAATTCGTTCATACGTCGACGCTGTTCTAAGCATTGACGATTAAGAACAACGATTAAGATTATATACGTACTTCTTTTCTTTGACGCAAAAATCCTCCCCGTGATAGTCTCCCCACTAAGTTAACTAAGTCCGAAATTTCATAAAAAAAAAACTACTCTCTCCACCACACTCTTCAATTCCTTTTGTTTCACTAATTACATCCTATTATAGTGATAGTGAAACTACTGCGGAGGAAGAAGAGGTATAAGAAAGTACGCGTTTTTGTTATTTTTCGGGAATAAAAATAGCAGTTATGTAGAGGGGAAACAATTCTCAAAAGTGTTAAACCATGGTCATAGGTAAAAAAGATTTTTTCTCCTATGACTGGTTAAACGTCTCAAAGGGATCCTACCATCTAAAAAAATATTCGGTAAAATACTTCCTCAGACCATAAAAAAAGACATCCCCATAACTTGTAAGCTATAAAATAAACGCTAGGGTCGATAATCAATCAACATTATTTTATAATTCCCATCTTCCACATCAAAACAAACTTCAGAGTAGCCTCCACGCGTTTCAAGTGGAGGACCACCAAGTTGATGTATCATAGTTCAGTTTGGTGTGAATAAATATAGACAAGCACGGAGCACTTTTCCAAGATGTCTGAATCATAATCTTCGTCATCTCTTCGAACAAATCGATGAACTAAAAGGCATACCGAACTACGCAGCTACCCTACGAAATTAAAATTTAAGCGAGAGAATATACAAACACAAATTACTAAGTTGTTTTCACCAAAAATAAGTATTAAGTGTAAATTTTCTTTTAAAAAAGCACAGTAACGCTTATATTATACAATAATGGCTGTTATGGCTAACATTTAGCAGAAAAATATGATTTTTAAGAGAAAGTTCTAGTAAAATTTTACCAGAGTGTCTGAGGATTGCTTAAAAAAAGATAAATAGAACCAAGAGAAGTTCTGTAGAATTGCACAGAACATAACTAGAAATATTAAATAATACATTTTTATTATCTTCGTTGCACTAAATTGTGTCTGTGCATCGAATATTACCTCCAAAATTGATCGTGATTCTTCTTCCTTTAATTTCTCTCCATGTTGTTTTGATTTGAAAACGATAAAGAATTGTTGAAATAACAGCTAACTTTCCACGGTCAACAAATTAATGAAAGGTGCGATTAATAAAGATTATTATGAGTTCAAAATAAAAACAGGTAACAGGTAAAAACATTCAGTAAGGAGAATATATCTTGTTTTCCACGCACGCTCCAGTACTAAGAATCATCATCGCCATAGTGCTTTTCAAAACCTATTTTTATCCGGTTGCCGAAAGTGATTGTTTGTGACGTAACAAGTTGCAGCCCTGACAAGAAAAGCCAGCCATCGAAATAAATAATCATGCCTTTTTGTGCTGACTACGCTTACTGAATATAATCAAAGCATAAACAACCGAAACAAGCGAATATTTGTTTTAATTTAAATATATTCTAAAGATGAAATGTATACTCTTCTAAATTTGATTTAATCGTATATTTACCCAAAGGAAAAAGGAATGTTCGTGCCAGATATCTCCCACCCCGTTATGATGAAAAACGAAAGGACTTTTTTGAAGACATGATGCAAATTTACAGGATTTGATTTCTCCTTGTTGTACAACTTTAGTTGAGTGTGTAATTGTATGGCACAACTAATCTAAACTTGATCATCTAAATTGGACTAGAGCATTTCTTAGACGAGAACTTTTGCTGTCAATCACCATAACTTTTGATTTAGTACTTTTAAGCAGACAGAGCTATTTGTTTTTGTTCTTTTGTTATTGTACAAATTATAATATGCATAAATTACCAATCATTTCTTTTAATCACCTTATTGGTGAAGTCTTACACCTGGAAAAAAAATGGGAAATACACCTGGAAATACCTGGAATTTTCTCCACACAAAATAGTGTCCAACAAAAGAAGGAAAAAGGAGATTTTGTCTTCTATTTGTGTTTGAGTCATGTCTTTTGATATTTCTAGTTTCTCTTCACATTATTTGCTCACTTCTATGCTATGTCTACATCTAGGGCAACATAATGAAAAATGAAAATTTTCATCATTCGCAAAAATTATAGGAAAATGTTTACATTAGACGTATATTAGAGAACAAGCAGATCAGACCTATTGTCTACGTTATTAATTCTGCTTTCTGTTTAGTAAAGAAAAAGGAAAATCAGATGAAATGAAAATATTATTTGTATTATATGTAAGTCTCTGTAGAGGTAAGCATTATTTCCCTTATGATAGATCATCATTCACAAAAATTATTAGAAAATGTTTTCGCAGTATTCTTAGATTTTTTATATTTCCGTCTTCACAAAAATCTTACTAAGGAAAGGATTGTCAACTATCATTATGCAGCATTGACATCAGCAGGAAAACTCTGTAACTTGGTCCTGCAAAAGAAAAACTTGTGTTGTATGTAAAGCAAAGAACCATTATGATGGATGGAATACCATGAGGATGACTCCTACTTTTTAAATGACTTACACTACAGAAGAACATAAAAGAGTGGAAGTGATAGAAATTAACAAAGTCCTATTGACAACAAAAATAAAGTATTTAATAGTTCCATAAAATCCTTTGTTGATTCAGGCTGTAGTAAAACACCAGTTCCATTGGAATATTGCAATGGGGATATGGATCAAATTAAAACAACCAACTTCAAATTCAGACCATACAGCACAAAACAATATCAACAGAAAAAAGGAGAAGTGCAAACCATCTAACAATGGAATGAGGGGGCAAGACAGATGCAAGAGCACATCCAACGACTGCTTGAAAGTAATGATACTATTCTAACAATTGTGATCTAGCCAGTGCACCAGACAAGACTACAAAGGAAGGAACCATCAGATCAACATCAGCAATGTTGTCAGCAACCTGCAAGCATTCAGCATAGAAGAGCAAAACTGAGTTGAACAGTATATATATTATATAGGCGTCTTTGAGGGAACAATTTTAAATTTAGAGAACTTTGCTATGAAAAAGAGACTGAATTTCAAAGACTGACAGGGTTGCCAGTGAATCAGGTCAGGAAAAGTAAGTAAGTAAACGGGAGTTTTGAGTCCTTGGGCTTCCATCCATATTGGTTGGTTCTTCCATCTGCCAACTTGCAACTGGGAAGTTGACTTACCGCCAGAGATACATATAGCATTCCTCTAACTTGCACAAAGGCCAGTTTGCAGTCAGATAATAGCTCCAAATGGGCTGACACTGCCTTTAAAGCACATCGGAGTGAAGTATCGAGATACGACTTGACTGGGACTTGAACATGGGTACTATCCACTACACCATTGCTGCACATCAGAGAAATAAAAATTTGGTGAAAAAATCAGGGAAAATAATTTTTACTTCATCAGCTTCTCTCTCCAAGTCTCTAACTTCTACTAAAAAATTGTTATTTACTGTCTACCTTGTTTTTAATGTTAATATACAATATTTCTATTATGTCCATATGTATTAAGGGTGACTTCAAGAAGTGCCACTCCTCTCAAATTATGATCGTAAAATCAGGGGAAATTAACCCAAATTTGTGTGCTACATCAGAGAATCAAGGAATTTTTTTACTGAGTAATGGTAGCAATCCTGACTGAGAAGTTTGGAAAAGCTAAAAAGAATTCCTGGAATTCAGGCAACCAGCACTTACACATGATATCCGACGACCAAAAGAAAAGGTGAAACAAAAACAAAAAATGTATAATTATACTATCATCATTATAGAGGACAAAGAGGAGAATTCTTACCTGATTCACCAACCTCTACCTGAGAAATGTTAGAACAGTGACACTGTCTATATATTTGTGCCAATCGTCAGTACCATCAGCTTCAAAACAGCACAACCAAATACCGTCCTAATAGACATCTTAATCTGAACATTGACCTCCTTATTTCAAAAAGATTCGATTGGCAGAAAAAAACAGAGAGACTCGAACCTGATTAATAATATAACCAAAATTTAAATATTTGTGTGATGGCTTTGATTATAAAATGTTTAGTTCACAACTAACCACAATGCATTTATATCAACAGTTTGTTTACGAAGAAATTTTCTCTGAAAAGAGTATAGAAAAATGTAATGCCCTATTTTGTATATTTCCGGTTAAATAAGTACTAATAAACAGGTTTAATCAAGATCATTACAATAATGAATTTATATATGAAATTGTGATTTTATTTTTTTAGGTATCCACCTAAAATCAAGATGACAAGCATCAGTATATACCTTTGTAATGCTTTTGTGATTGGTGTTTTTCTGTGGTTTCTGTGGTTACAGTACTGTAATAATAATGATGAGGAACTTAAAGGAAAAAGAAAGGATGAAAATATTAAAGGTAGAAATTTCTATTTCTATCCTTCTTTTCTATTTACAGTGCCAAAATTGAAAGAGTCTCTTCAATTAACCTTATACTTCATTTATTTTGTCTTTCAATCTCTGTGATGACCTCTCCATTGTTTCTTCCGTGATAGTACTTCCTCTTTTGTTTTTTTATCTTTCCACTTGATCCTCTGATCACTTTAATCCTTCATAAATACAGGGTACAAATTTTTGGCACGTATTTCGTAAAATGCTTATTATTAATGCAGATGTTAAAAAATGGACATAGATTTTTGTGAATCAAAGATCATAAATGTTTCAATTTCCCACTGTATTCCTTAACTTACATGAATTTGAGTTTGTCCATCCATCCCATTCAAATCAAAGGAGATTTCTTTCTCTCTTCTTTGTAAAGTTGTTCTTTCTTGAATCTTTCTATTTATCCATTGATCTTCTTCTTATCTCATATCTCATCCTTCAATTTCTTAATCTTCCTCAATTTCTTCCTCAATTTTTTCAATCTTCCTCATATGAATTTCGTTTTGTTTCTTTAAAAGGCAGACTCTTATTTTAAACTGCACTGAATGTTGCATAGGATCGATATAAACTCCTAAGTTATCTTTAATATCTGTCCTAGAATATTTCACACAAAAAACAAAAAAACATAAACTAATAAAAGCAAACAAAATCAGCTTGGGCAAAGTTTAAGTTATTCTTTTAAAGAATATTCTTCACAATGTTAATATTTTAGACAACAAAAAAATTGTTGATGCTGATAGTAGTATGGCGAGTGAAAAACAGATCAACACTTCACCATCTGATACTACATTTATGAATTATGTTGGAAATAAGATGAAAAAAAGGAAAAGTTATACTCCACCAAAACCTAGGAAGAGAAATACGAATGATAGGATAGCAACTCCATTGAGTGCTGATAGAGCAGGTAATCTTTTATTTCTTATATTTTGGCGGAAATTTAAAAAAAAGTTACCAAAGGGACATTTTGTGACATTTTTTGTGATTTTTTTACTGCTGTTTTTTGTTGCAAGTAAGCAAGTTACCCTGGAGTTTGGTGTCTTTGGGCTTCCATTTGCCTGCCGACTTGCACCTGGGAAGTACATTATAGCATTGCTCTTACTTGCATGAATGCCAGGGTGCAGTTAGTCGATGGCCGTAGATGGGCTATCAAGAATCAAGGAACAACATGGCTGAGACTCGATTGTCACCATTGCTGCACGAGTATAGGGTGAAATTTTATGGAGCAAACCACAAAAAAAATTGCATGCTATACTAAAGTCTGTGTCAATAATGTTTGCATAAATGAATGATCTACTTATCGGATTTTAGCAAATGAGATTTTAAATTAAAGGTATTGATGAGTACTTAAAATGAAGTCTGGCTTTGAGGTTCTAATATTGACCAATGTTTGTAATTTTTGGATGTAAGTTAATTGTAATATAGAGAACAAATTTGTTTCTTCTTCGAAGCTTTCTACCGCACCACGTGTCTATACCTTCTTCTGCTATTTTTTATTCACAAATATTTTTTTCTTGGTAACTGATGAATTATTTTTTGTTTTGTCACGGCCACCAAACTTGTATGTAAAACTTACGGTTGAATTAACTAGGAGTTGCTTCCCAAAAAATTGGCTTTAAATTGCACTGACATTCTGGAAAAGTAATAAGTTTGATTACCAAAGTTTCTGAGCAACACAAGATTGCAAATAATCTTCAAAAAAATGACAACTGACTTCATTTTTTAAAAACAATTTGTTGACATGTTTCGATTGTACAACAATCATCATCAGAATAAGTTTAAAGGCTTACAACAAGGATTATATATAAACAGTTTTAAAATTATCAATGATATTAATAATTCCCTATAGTTCAAACAACAAAAAAAACTACATTAACAAAAGCTACATTGATAAAAATATTTTTGCTAATATATTACAAAAAGTCATAGATTGTCAAAACGGAGTAATTAACAAGAGGCAAACTAGTAATAAGTTTGATTGATTGAGACATGTTAAAAAGAATTTAAAGGAGAGCGATACCACTCGTGTGACAATTTTGACGTGAGTGTTTAGGAACTCAAGAGGTATTTCACGGATAATGTGAAAATGCAGGGTACCCAAATTGGCCCAATTGGGCTCCCTATTTGGGTACTGGAAAAAACAAAAATACGAAAGGAGAAAAATAAGTTCTTGCTGTCAAAGTTCATAATACGATATAATACGATATAAATTTTTTATTTTACAAAAAAAATATGACCAACACAAATTTACTCTGCGTTCATGTCATGACGGTGGCTGCACAGCGCAGCAATGCAATGTTTATATTAGTATGCTACCATTTTTATTATCGTGCAAAATACAGACTCTTGCTTTTCTCTACTTGGAGAGAAAAAAGTTGAATAATATTCAACTTTTTCCATTTAATTTTTATCAACAGCCAGCCAGAATGCAAAGATTTTTTTTCTTCATTTTTTTGAGGATTTATGCTAATAATGCGCTGACCTTAAGGCTTAAGTGTTTCTTTAGAAAGTTTACATAATTTATATACATTGATTAATTTTTGGGTAGATTTATATATGCGATAATGTTTAAATTTTTCGTGTCAGTTAGAAAAAATGCCTGACCGTGTTCTTGCATAGCAGTATATGTTCCAAAAAATATTGTCACTGATCAAACGGCTGTGTTTTGAGATGCACTAAAAAAACAATGGATAAAGGATACTATACCAGGTAATGATGATTATGATGCATTCAAATATTTGAACACCATCTTATTTAGTGGAGCGAAATTTGGTTATCATTTTTGTATATATATTTAATTCCACCATCATCTTACTTTAAGGAAAATAAATTTTGGCGGGATGAAATTCCGCTGCATTTTAATTTCATGGTTAGATGGAATTTGATATCTCGCACTTATTTTTTTGATTCGGTTGAAATATGATGCTTTTGACATTAATGAGTTAGCAATACTTAAGGAATTTCAATGAAAACATAGGACCAAAATACATAGTTTGTTTTTCTTAAATGGTTAATTTAGTTTTATTTTCGTTTTATGATTTTAAAGTTTTTTCATGGCATTTTAATTTCACAGATTTTAGATCTCATCTGGGAAGTCAAAGGAGAATTAACATCAAAAAAACAACTTTCGCTTAAATAACTCGTTACACATGTACAGAGTGAAAGACATTTTCTAATAGCCTTAAAAGAAGTTTTTAAAATATCACGTGACTTTTTTTCTGACGTCAGAAGGTTACTATTGTTTTCTGTTCTTCTGTTCGTAGTGAACACAAAAAGAATACAAAAAGAACTTATATTTAACGTTATCTTTAATTATTAACAAAATTATTGACAAGTTACATAGCATGTGTTAACAGTTTATTGATGAATAACTCCTCTTGAAAATACAGTTGTCATCATGTGACATTATGTAACTTTGACCAAACTTAAGAAAATAAGAATATTGTTGAAAATAAACAAGCGCTGTGACTGTGACTAATTTTTTTTTCCTGATTTCTTTTTACCCGAGTAGTGCTTTCTTCTTTAAAACTATATTGTGGGATAATGGAATGTTAGCCAGGGAAAAGTAACTAATATTTTCCAGGTGACCAAATGTTTCCCACTTAAAAACCTTGTGAAAACCTTAAAGATTTTTTCTCTGATAAGTACTTTACCTACTTGAAATAAAGTAATGTCAAAAGGCAGCCTAATCCAATTTTTGATGTAATAAGTGTCCATATATAACCCTATAGACATTTTAACCCAAAATCAACAAAGAGATGCTTATACAACATTCTTTATAAACTTATCATGCACTGACAATATCCCCTCATTAAGTCAACCCTGTCCATGTGTCCACTTCATGTTGTGTTTGTATTTCACATATTCTACATCCGTGGAAATCTTTGTGGTCACCTGGGCAAATTTTATATATTTACTTCACCATATTTCTTTTACAGTAACCTTAAACTATTCTTTTTTCTGCGAAAGATGATGTAAATGTAGTTTTTATCAAGCTAGTAGAGTGGTGGTATTTTGTTTTGTTTTGTTTTTTAGTTGATAGAGGATACAGTAATCACACATATGATCAGCTTCTTGGTGAATCTGTGAATAGCATTGATGATTTTCGACACCTTGTCAACAAAACAGATAAACAAGGTCAAACACCACTACATACTGCTTTGGAAAATATGAAAGATACGAAGTACACTGAAGAAGCGAAAAAAAATATCTATACACTACTAAAAGTGAAAGAATTGGATCCAAATCTAAAGAATAATTCAGGTCGAAGTATTCTTCATACAGCTGTTCAATACTGCTGGCCTGAAGATAATGATAAATTAGAAATTATCAAGGAAATTCTAAAACTGAAAGATTTGGATATTGATGCCAAAGACAATGGAGGACGTACTGCTCTTCATCTGTGTGTGTACAAATGTGTCAAATTGAATGTTTTGAAACTACTTGTGGAAAATGATGTGTCAGTAGAGTGCCAAGACAATTCTGGTTTTGCTCCGATACACTATGTGTCAATGAAAAAAAAGCAGGGGTTACATGACATTTTAAAGTTTATGCTTAGTTCAGACAAATTCGATGTTAATTTAAAAGATGGGCAGGGTAAAACACCACTTCACATTGCAATACAATCGAAACCGAATGAGTATGTGATCAGGTTGTTGTTGCAAACACCTCGTGTGGATGTCAATATTCGAGACTGTGAGAAGAAGACACCCTTACATTATATTTGCCAGAAGATAGGGCAGCATCAACTTATTGCAGAGTTTTTGAAACGACATGAATTGGAAATAAATGCTCGAGATAAACTGGGTAAAACTGCACTTCATTATGCAGCCATGTGTGCTGGCAATGCGAAATCCATAAAACTCTTGATAGCGCACAGTGATATATGTTTGAATGTAGAAGACAAACATAAAAGGTCTCCTCTACATTCCTGTGCAAAAATTAATGATCAAACTATGCTTGATCTTTTTTTGGATGAGAAAAGAATTAGAGTCCGTGGTACAGATAAATACGGTCGCACCGTATTGCATTACTGTGCAAGTGTTGGAGCCCACGTTGAAGTATTAAAGAAAATAATCAATTTAGACCGAGGAATAATTCTATGGAGAGATGATAAAGGTGATACAGCTTTTGAAATTGCTAAGCAAAAAGAATTCCAGGAAATAGCTGAGTATCTACGAGAAGAACACCCTTGTAAGTAAACATCTTGTCAAGCTTGTCAAGTAACGTAATCACTTACTGATCATGTCTGTGTAGTTCTACGAATCTATCTATTACTATTATTATTTTTCTTTCCTTTTTGAATTTCAAATTATTATTCTCTTTTCAGCATTGTACACGAGATCACTCTCAATTGAAGATATACAATTTTATGATTTATTATGCGAAAGGGACGGTCATAATTTAGTAGAGAAGATCCTTTTAGAGAAGAAAGAAAAATTAGAAGTTGTTGAAAAAGGACAGACCTTTCTTCATGCTTTAGTTGGAGCACCCTTTTGTATCAACCGAAAATCGTCGTTGGAAATTGTTTTAAAATCTAAGTTGATTGATGTTAACTCTGAAGACTATGATGGATTAACACCACTACATGTAGCAGTAAATGTATCAAAAGATTACGTCGAACTCTTGTTGCAACAAAATGAAATAAAGGTTAACGTAACCGACAAACATGGCCAAACTCCTTTGCATTATGTTGCTAAGAGTGGCAATTTTGAAATCGTAGAATTGTTTATTTGTCGTGATGATATAGATGTAAATGTGTTGGATGAAAAGAAGAAGTCAGCACTTCATTATGCGTGCAAAACCAGTAGCTCCGAAATTATAGAACTATTGTTAAATGGAAAACATCAAATTGAAGTGAAGAGTTTGGATTTCAAGTGCAGAAGTGTCTTTCACTATTGCTGTATTTCTGGACAGCAACTTCCTATCATTAAAAGGTTGATTGAGTTGATTAATGATAAGGAAATATTAAGTGCCATGGATTTCGAAGGGAAGACCCCTTACTGTTACGCAAATCATTATCAACATCAACACATTGTGATTGCATTAGAAACTTCCCAGCTTGGTAACTATGGATATTATTCTAATTAACACTTCAACTCTTTTTAAGGCCCCTTCTACTTAATGCCCCATACCCGCAGTATTAGCTTTATTGTTTTGTTGGAAAATACTCATTTTTTTATTCTGTTTTTGCTTTTAATTTTTCACTTGAACTGTTGATCACGTGGTATCCTATCTTCGCTTTCATATTTTATCTGTCTTTTTATTTTTTTATTTTTTCATAGTATTAACTGAGAAGGTGGTTTCCCAGTTAAAACCCAGTCATTTGAAGCAGTTGAGCGATTTGAAGAAGAAACCACTTGGACAATATCTTTGGGAGGAATTTTGCAGGAAGTTGCGTGACAAAAACTTGGTTTCTTTCACAGATATCGAAATTTCTGTCATAAAAGATCCTGTACAATATGAAGTGGGTAAAATTGTTATCGAAAACATTCAAGTAAAGAAGCCTACATTCACTACAAATGATCTATTAAATGTGGCCTTAGAACTTCATCGTAATGACATTTGCGATTTGCTCAAAAACTCGATACAAGAGGAGGTACCCCTATCTACTATTTCGCCTGAGTTAAAGTACATGCTTTGTATTTATTGTGGAAAACGTGTTCAGGGCATTTTTGGACCAAAGATTATTGCAGAATACTGTGAGATACTCGATGGCGACCTCGCCACTGAGTTGACCGAAAAAAATTCTTATAAATGTCCGATTGAAACACTCTTCGATATTATCAACATCAGGAATCCAACACTTTCGCTGTCAAGCATAGTGGAAGTTTTTAATGAATTGAAATTTAAAAGTTTGGCTAACAAGATGCAAAAGATAATATCACCTGACGAACATAAATTCACTCGACGATCATAAATTCACTCGACGTTCATGCAATGCAGTTTATTGATGTTTTCTTAAATATTTTCTCTTGATTATCCTAGATAATGTCTTTTATGTTATTTTTACTAACTCTTTGTGTATAGGTGCATTTTATGATGATGGAATAGTTTTGATAAGGCTTTTTTATGTAAAAAAATTACATTTTAAACTTTCCACTTGGTAACAGGTACCTTTGGGGGACAGATTTCCACGAATTAATGTTTGGCTAATTTGCTATGGAAACATCTTTATGACCATGACGTAATACGGACAAGTAAATTGCCCTTTTTCAAAACTTCTGTGGAGCCAATTTTCTACAATTCGTCCTGGAAATAAATTGTTTCGTAATGGAAATAAATTGTTTCGTAATGGAAATAAATTGTTTCGTCCTGGAAATAAATTGTTTCGTAATGGAAATAAATTGTTTCGTAATGGAAATAAATTGTTTCGTAATGGAAATTTTAGAGCCTTTCTAATGTTTTAGAAACTTTACTTAATATTGATATTTTGATAATATTGTAATTTTGAATTTTGATACGCAGTGAAATCAAAAGTAGAACACTTTTGGAACTCTCACCCCTAACAAGAAAAAAGTGTCTGTGAGGAAGTGAATTCTTTTACTATACGCTCTCCTCCTCAATGTTGAATCGTATTTATTGTTATTTAGTGATTGTTACACAATCATTATGTGCAAGATATGTTTTGTAAAAAAGCATTTTTGGATCTTACACCTTCAATGATTGGGTTTTATTAACATTATTGCATTTTTTTAACATTTCTGGTTCTTAGAGGCCGTTTACATGAGAGCCGAAGTGAACTCAAACCGCTTTGGATTTTGTCTTCGGCGCTCAGTGAATTGTTTGTAACTGTTTATGACATCGAGAGAAGTGAATTTCACTTTGGGTGTAGTTTCACTTCGGTCAATTTGATCGAAGTGAAATCTCAAGATGGTTTGAAATTGCTGGGAAGTTATGTCGACCCTTCTTTTTCAATCAAGCTGGCCCTCAAAGAAAGTAATATTTTATCTAAAAAGGAAGTATTATAAAATTTCTGTTTCAGATTAAAACTTAGATGGCATCTAATGACGCAGTTTTCAAAAAACCGTTTGATGTGCCAACTCAAAACGATCAATCCATACCAAATAATACCGACAAAAACACTGTAGAAAGTGGTAAGCAGAAAATAACCAAATCAACCACTGGTGCTGGTGGACAGATATTAAAAAAAGCTGAAAATGAAGAGCAAGCAGTTCAGAGAAAGAAACTTCAGTACGTCATATATGTATCACAATCATCAGCACTTCTTTACTCCATTCCCTGTGAATTCTAACCAGCGAATATTAACTGCAAATTTTGGAGTGAATACGTTTTTCAAAATTCTTTCACACTTTATTCCACCATTTTGTTTGGTATAGGATGCTTGTGTCAGCATTTAGTGAAGAGCAATTGAATCGTTATGAGATGTATAGAAGAGCAGCGTTTCCTAAAGCCGCCATTAAAAGAGTAACTTACTTTTTACATTTTTCTCTTCTGATCGTCCCTTAACATATTCGACAAATAACAATCACATTTTCCCTAATATAAAAAAAAGGGAAAACTTAAAAAAAATCTATTTATTACCAAACGTCAGTTAGAATGACTAAGAACGAGGGCAATTTTTCTAATGTTGCACGCCCTGTATTTCCCAATTGAAATGTGTTTGTTGATTGGTTAACGGCCATACACCCATATGTTGTTTATTAGTTCAATGCTAAATTATTATATATTTTTTTCACGTAGTTGATGCAAAATATCACAGGTGGAACCTCTGTCCCTCCAAATGTGGTTATTGCAATGGCTGGTATTGCGAAAGTTTTTGTTGGTGAAATTAGCGAAGAAGGTATCAAAATGTTTCATTACTTCTTATAAAGCCTTCATGGGTGATATTTAACATTGACAAGGTTAATGGTTGAATTTGACGTGGCTTTAGACATTTTCTCGAAACATGTTACCTGTTATGTTGATGCCTGGCGTGTCTTTACAAAACGAAAGGCTTTTTTTTATACTTGTTTATCTGAAAAAATGCTTATTGTTGTTTTGTGTATAAACATTTCATTTTCATAAAGTTTTAACGAATTTGATCATCTGTATGAAAACAATTTGAAAAATCTTATCAAAACACATGAGAAATTTATGAGCTCCTACCGAAATTGAATGGAATTTCGCGGTAGACGATTTTTGATATTTAAACTGTGGTTTCTTATCTTCACATGCTATTTTTAGCACTAGATGTAATGGAAAAATGGGGAGATACTGGCCCGATCCAACCGAAACATTTACGAGAAGCTGCCAGAAGCTTGAAGAAAAAAGCCTTGATGCCTAGTTCTAAACATCGAATGCCAAAATTTTAAACGGTTAGTGCGGAGGATTTGAAGGAAGAATTGCTCGTGACAACATTTGTTATGAAGAAGGAATTATTTCGTCCTTAGCAATCCAATCAAATTATATCGTGGATTGTATTTCATAAAGGAATTCTATTCATCTATAACTCTTTCTTCGTAAATAAGAGAAGAAGAAAAAAAAGAAATTATTCAAACTGATAGAACTCAGAAAATTGAGGAATATTATAATTATATATAAACAAAAAATGAACCCGAAAGTCACACAAATTGTAATTTATGGTTTAATGTTTAAAAAATTCGTTGTCTCTTTCTTATTATTAATAATTCTTCTCTACTTTTTGTCTTTGCTCTCTCAGTTCATTTAATTCTCGTTTGAGTTTCGTTCGTCGGTTTTGGTACCACGTTTTTAATTGGTTGTCTGTCATCTTGATTTCCTTGGCCACATGCAATCTTTCTGCTGAGGTTAAATATTTTGTTTTTTGAAATAAACTTTCCAGTTGCATTATTTGAGATTGTGTGAACGTATTTCTGCATGGTTTTCGTTTCGGTGGTGCGCGACTTTTGTACGGATGACCAACTCTGCGTACTAATAATAATCGGAAGAATTAAATCAGTTTTAAGTCAGAAGGATCGTTCCAAATATCCGAAGTGTCGTGACTATAAATTTGATACCTTATCGGGAAAGAACGTCGGGGTAAAAAAAGTTGGCGGAAATATTAGTCACTTTTTTCCCGATTTTTCCCCTGTCTGGACATCTTTAATTCCTTATAGACGTCTTCCTATACCTTCTTGAAGCATTGGAATTACACGACTCTCTGCTTGCAAACGACATACATTTATTTTACGAAACGAAATGTTATGTCACTCACCCTTCAGTTTTTCTGGGAAATTAACATCAGGTCTCCAGTTATTTTCGCATTTGCAAAGTCTGGTCAAACTGTTTATATGTGCTCCATAGTAGTTTGCAAATGAAGTTGTCTTGGACGTGTGGTCATATTGTAGTCTATTCCACACCACACCATCATACCTTACTTCAACTAGCTTTGGTTTCTCGACGTCCTTTTCGCCGACTGTTTGTTCATCATGACGTTTGAGGATATTTTCGATGGAAAATGATAAGCTTTTCTTCGTCATTTTGTGAGGTACAATTGCAAAGGATTCCTGATGAGTTTACTTCTTTTTAAGATACCTTCACATTGGATTATTGTACTGTTGTGTGATGATCTGTGTGCTTCTTGTAGTCACTGAAAAGTTTCCGTGTAACAAAAATTGACATAAATTTATATCTTTCGTGGCCATCAGCAGTTCCTAATTGCTTGAATTTATTAAAATTCCTCAAATAAAGGATTGTTAAAAAAGCTGATGGCGTCTTTTCAACACCAACGAAAATATAAAAGATAATTGAATTCAAACTGAGATATTTAATTATGATAATTAATACCAAAATTATAATTATTTCATGAATGTTTTGATAAAATGGCCCTGGGTTCATACCCAGTTTATTGTTAGGTTGATGATAAAAGCTCTCATTTTTAACGTGAGTCAAACATTTGATATGGATTTCTCAAAATAGTAACAAATTGCAATGATTTCGAAAAGGGCGTTTATATTTGTACAATGAAATCAAACCGTAAAGTAATTAATTAAAATCAAATCATGCAGCTCGGTTAACCAACAAGAGACAAATATAGTCTTATTATCATAGAAATGTTGTAAACACGGCTTGTCTAATATTTGTCCAGACGGTAATATGATGTCATTTCAAAACGCTGTCGCATTTAACAAATTCAAAAAACAAATGTTGGCCATGGACATCTTCTGTACTGCCCCTCAGTTAGTGAGGATGGCGACGATATAATTTGCTAAGTCATTCTATCAGCTTTAAATCAAATTATTTTTCAATTTTGTGGTTTCCATTTTTTCTGTGATTTCAATTCATCATCATTTACATGTTTTTGTGCCCTTAAGAGATGTTTTCTTGTTTGACGAGTACACAGGATGAGGATGTAATTTACCAGGGGGGGGGGGGGGGGGGGGGGAGGGGAAGGGGGGGGCTGCTTTTCATGTCACATAGCCATTGGAAATTAATGACAAACATTAATCTAACTATTTCCCATCTATTTCTGAGAGTTTAACACGTGCCTTCCCAATTTCTACTTCCCAATTCACGTTTTTTGTACATAGTGTCCGGAAACTGACCTCAGAATTGTTTTCCTCTTTGAGTTAAAGACTCCTAAAAACTCATACATTGCTCTATTCAGTTTTTATGAAACCAAAAACTTGTTAAACGTAATGATTGGAGTTTATTCCGCACAGCGCCTCTTCTCATTGTCCAAATCTTGTGCAGAACATTTTGCATAAAATCGATTTGCTACAGCTAGAGAATGGCCACCATAGTCTCCAGATGTAACACTTTGGATTAATCCTTTTGGGGAAAATTTAAATCCAAGGTTTACGAGCTTGATTTAAATAAACCTTTCAAAATGTTGAAAAGCAGAAGAAAAATATTGAAGAAGATTTGAATGACGTCATGCAGCATCTGATGTCATCGAAATTAGAAAGTCAATTAAACAATTTGTTGGAAGGTTAAGGGGCGGAAGGGCGCTAAAAGGTTAAGGGCGGAAGGGCGGTAAAAGGAAAAAACGGACAATCGATTAAAATGATATTTTCATAGTTTTTCATCTGCCATTCTTAGTTTTGGTATTTCTTTGTTTGAATATTGTGCACACCTATCTCAAACTTTTTAACGTTGGTCTTCAAGTTTTTCAAATCTTGTTTCAGTTTCGTAGAAGCCAAATTTTACAGATTCTTAAATAAATGTGATATTTTTCTCAAAATGAAGAAAAAGAAAGTAAAATTTTGAAGAAACGTTTGATATAGGTTAATTATATGTTATTCGAAAGTTTCATTATGTTTTTTGGTATAGAATTGGAGATTTTAAAATTCAAACTTTAGTTGCGTTTTTTTTTTGGCACACTTTTTTGAGATCCGCTTCGCCTGAAAAAACAGATAGAAAAAATGCTTTTCTTGAGGACGTATGAAAGTTTGCACAAATTTTCACAATATTGAAATCAAGCAACATAAATGTTTTAAGCGGGTTTTTTTTAATGGCATAAACTTTGGCGGGAATAAAAATTTCGTGTTTTTTCCCCTCGTCAAATCACGGAATTGATTCCTGCGAATTATGGACCAAGCACCTAACCTGTTTCCCATCAACAGCAAAATCCCAGTCGGTCGAATTCGCTATTCACTGTGTTGTAAAATTCAAAAGTAGCTCTAAATAATGGATCAGTGTAAGCGCCACGTTGGACTCCCGATAACTCGAATCCTCGATAACACTCGAACTTTCAGTAACTCGAACTGCAGCATTCCCCTTGAACAAATACTCAAATGATTTACTCGCTTCCCCAACCTTTAGGAAACATAATCATACGCAATCTTTCCTTTAGTAATCACATTCTAAACACAACGTGAATCGTTATGTTTTGAAGTCGTGCTGAAAACGAAGACGCAAGAATACAAATATATTTTATCCTTTTTCGATAGCATTTCTTTTTTTCTTAGTTCATCGATCAAACTTTTTGTTATACAGACCAAATCTTTAAACTTTCATTGCTTTGTAATTCACAGTTTTCCGAGTATTCAAAGATTTCTCTCACGCCGCCGTCCTCGTAGCCGTAGCCGTCCTCGTAGCCGTCCTCGTAGCCGTCGCAGATGCTTAAGGTCCCTAAAGTTAGCTTGGATCCTATTTTAATTGTTGGTATTGCGGCTTTAAAAGTGCAAAGTGATTAAATTGTTAGCGTTATGACAGCTTTTCATCGAAAATGTGGTGAACTTCGCAAAAAAACTTTTCATGTTGAATTTTAAATAATTGAAAAACACACAAAAACAACTGAAGTATACGTTAAATTAATATTCACATGTCAAAGTTTGACCTTTTCCCCTGATTTCATCATCATCTATCCTGCTGAGAACGTAAAGCTTTTCGTTAATAAAGAGATTAGCAGATCATGTAATTAATAAAAAGTCAATCGAATACTTTATGTACACTGTCGCGCGTGCCTTATCACAATTTTTTTATCTAATTGGCTAAAAGTTGCGAGGGATTCTTTTGATTGGCTAAAAGTTGCGAGGGATTCTTTTGACTTTTATCAGAAATAACGGTTATTAATTGGCGTCATATTTGAAGGAGATGTTGAAACGAGAAACTGTCAGCCATAGAAATTCTCTGTTATTTTAACACATATATTCATAATGTCAGCTCTTTATAATCGAATTTATTTTAGTGAAAGAGTTTATCCCATTAAGATACAAAGACGACGTACTTCCTATTTCCTTCCTGAAAATAAATTACTTTTTTTGTGATGTACCATTGATATTAAATGTATTAGAGGAGAGACACACTTATGTCGAGACACTCAAAATTTCTGATAAACAATTGCCCTCCTTGTTCACTAATCGGTTAATAGGGAGCTTACGCAATTGTGACGGCAATGAGGACGACGACACGAGAATGATTACCAAATATTTAAAAATCAACGAATAACGAAGCAATTGAAGTTGTCTGTAATAACAAAACGTTTCGTCGATGAACTAAGAAAGGAGGAAATGTTGTTTGTAGAACGTACAAATATGTTAATAATGTACCCTACATTTAAAAGCGAGTTTTTAATGGAAATTTCAAATGTTCCCAATGGTATAGTGTGAAATAGACTTTCCAAACGAAATCAACATCACAATCCATTTCACTTACGTCACCGTCCTCGTTGTCGTAAACTCCCTAATTGTAGAACACGATCCAGATCTCCAGATGTTCAATGTTGTGGAGATATATAGCATGAATCAGACCTGTGGATTATCAGGTCGACTGATATATAATTAGGAAACATTTCTTTTGACACAGTCAACTCTCGCGAACACATCTGCCATCTCGCACAAACATCTTGAGGGTTTCGTTGCCATAGAGATAATACAACTCTCTCGATAGCTGGAACATTTTACTTGGTCTCATCATTCATCGAGATAGCAGTTAGAAGTTGACTTTACATTTATCATAAAGTTATTTGTTTGAAATAATATATTTAGTTATGTAATATATTTTTACAGCGGTCGTTTTAGCGATTGGCTGTAATTTTCGTAAATCCCATCTCCACAGCAGACAACGACAAAGTCTACATGTTTCCAAACTGCCACAGTCCGCCTCGCTTTGATGCACGATTCGGTGAAGTTAGCGTTTACACAATTTAGGCGATATGAACCTCATGTCTGCGAGACCACGCATGCGTAATTAAATGAAAATTGTGAAAACTTCAGGTAAGACTGCACGAAAACAGATCATGTAAACATAAGCGGTATTCATGCAGGCATGAACACATACCCAGTATGAATTTTACCATAATGTCTTACTGTCCAAACAATTAGTAATATTCAAATTATAATAATTTTTATTAATCGCGCCATTCATTAATTTGTTGACCATCGAAAGTTAGCTGGTCTGTATTATTTCAACAATTCTTTATCGTTTTCAAATCAAAAGAACATGGAGAGAGATTAAAAGAAGAATCGCGACCAATTTTGTTGGCAATATTCGATGCACAGACACAGACAATAAAAATGTATTATTTAATATTTCTAGTTATGTTCTGTGCAATTCTACAGAACTTCTCTTGGTTCTATTTATCTTTCTTTGAGAAATCCTCAAAACAACTCTGGTAAAATTTTACTAGAACTTTCTCTTAAAAATCATATTTTTCTGCTAAATGGTGAGCCATAACAGCCATTATTAAATAATAAAAGCGTTATTGCGCTGTCTTAGAAGAAAATTTAAACTTAAAAACTAAATTTTTGGTGAAAACAGTAATTTCTGTTTGTATATTCTTTCGCTAAAACTTTAATTTCGTGTCCACGAAAAGTTTAACGTGATTCTTCTTTTTCTTTCCATGTTGTTTTTTGAAAACGATGAAGAATTCACAGAATATTATACAGATCAGCTAACTTTCCACGGTCAGTAAATTAATGGAGGCGCGAGTAATAAATATTATGAGTTCAAAATAAAAAAAAGATTATTTTCTTGTCCGCATAATTCATGAACATGAAGCACGCTGAGACTTGCCTCGAGTTTTCGAACTCAAAATGCGTGATACCCTGGGTAGTTCGGTATGCCTTTAATGTAATCATAAAAGCATTTTTTGTTCGAAGAAATAATTGAATAAGTGACGCACTATACAGCTTTAGTGCTTGAGACAGACCAAACTAGCAAAGGAAGAAAATGAAAGTTACGTGCACCTGATGTGAAGTTGTGAACAAAACTTAAAAACTTATTTAGTTTTAATATCATCACAATCATCTCACAAATTTGTGAAATTCAATTATGAAGTGAAGAACATTTCAATTATTGCAGTTACAATTTTTAATCATCGAAATTTCACTAGGAGAACACATGTGTGAACACACTGTGTTTTGTGTTTACGCAAGAAGTCAAACAAACAAGTGCATGATGAAAATCCGACCAGAAAGTGTTTAATGTCTGTTGCAAGAAATCTTATTTGGAAATCCCTGCAGAAATGAAACCGACAGAAAATTGACTTGATCATTATGTTGAAATATCCATGACTTATAGAAGAAAGAACATTTTCAAGGACAAACGATCTATCCATGACCTTAATAAAAGACAACACTCAAAGTTTGTGGAATTAGCATATGGAGATGTGGGACGTTGATCTGACGGAAATTATATGGCCTGTATACATCATACATAGCAGTTTCGAGATTTCTTTTGGAAAGACTTTTCAATGATACGAACTTTAAAGGGGCTGTTCATTCATATAATGGCTTAAAAGATGTATTGAGATGCACTTTAATCGAACGTAACACAGAAGGACTTATTTTCCAGGTTATCTAGCTTTTCTGGATTCTCAGCATTTTTTCGTGAGACCAGAATGATCATTCGGTTGTCGAAACGAAACCAACCTCATCGATTTTACGTCTTAGAATATGTCGATTGCGACGAACAAATGCTATTTGTAGATTTTTTAAACGACATTTTTAAACGACAAACCCTTCCAAAATATCTATCGAGGTTCAAGTGTATGTGCCATAAAGAACAACATTTTGTTTTAATTAAAAAAAAAGGGGGAGTGCAAAAATAAGGACATTAATTTCGTCTGCCGTTAATAACACTGTTAATATTTAAAGTAAATATACAAATCTATCTATTTATAAATAAATTTTGTGGAATAAAAGTGCATGGATACAATACCAGCATATTGGACTATTATAAGTGTTGAGCGAACGAATTAAGTGATTGATATATCGGAACCATCTTCAAAGCTGGTGAATGATGGAAAAGTATGCAAAAAAGGATACAACGCACTCGGCAGAGGATAAAACGCACTCGGCAGAGGATAAAACGCACTCGACAGAGGATAAAACGCACTCGACAGAAGAAATCTCAAGCAATAAAGGAGAATGTGCACCAAGCAAGGAATGTAAAAAATAACATAAATAAATAAAGATGACTAAAATATTCGTCTTTCTTCGTCTCAATAATACCTAGAATTTGAACAGGTTCAAAAAGACCGAATATATCTGAGCACTGAGCGGGCGAATACGTTTCACTTGAATAACATCAATATCTCAATAAAATGAGAAAAATTTAATATTTCCTACATGAATAGATTTACGTATATATATTAGAATTGTTAAAACATCCAGACTAGGATCGATCTGTTGACATCTCCTTTGATCTGTAAACATAATTACCCAAAAGTATATTCGAACGTCAAAAAGACCGGCTGAAAAATGAAAATAATGTTCAATCCATTAACTACTAATGACAACATATCATACTTATTCTAACAAATCATTTTAGATCATTTTAAACAGGCTTGGCATCATAAACAAATCCATAATGTGACAAAGAAATAACCAATAAACACGAGAGATTACCTTATGGTCACCAAGTTGGACGCCAGCACCATAACTGTTGTACGTGCATGAATCGGAATGCTGAAATTAGGAAATCGGAACGTTATTGGAATAAGTTACTAGCATATATGCGCAAGAAATATCTTGATTGGAAAGCGAAATACCTCTACACATTTGTGAAACAGCTTTTCATCGAGAATGATTCGATCACACCATGAAGGACACCTACATGTTAAATTTCCGTTTATATAATTTTATACAGGTCATTGCGGTGTTTCTACATCAGTTAAAATAGGAGAGATTTAGCTCCTTTACAATACAGTTTTACGGACAGTATTCAATCAAAACATGGTTACGAATTACCTGACATTTGAAAATGAATGTTCTCCTTCATAATCAGGTGGCTCAGTATGAGGATAACTAAAAACCAAACAAATTCACTATTAATAAGCTGATCAAAATTTGGGATAACCTCTTATAACGATTTCATCAATTGCAATACCTGGTGTATTCAAGTAGGTTAAACAGGCTTGAAGAGAATTGAAGGATGCATTACTAAAATGATACTTACGTTGGTTGGAAAGTAATTGGCATTTCACGAAATTGATCTTCTAATATCCAATTCAGTTCTTTATCAAATGAAACAACATCCGGAATTCTTTCATCACGGAATGCTTCATAACTGTGAAGTTGAAAGAATCGACATCCAACTTGTAATAAATCCTAAAAAATATTACATGAAAATGTAAATGTATGAAAATATCGCTTATGCTGTTGTAATCGTATGTTTGATTACAGAGCAGTGTAAAATTGCCGTGCTCACAGGGCCGATTAATCCGTAATTGGCCTGTCGTGCTGTAATCAGCCCTCTCAGCAGTAATCGGCCTTGATGTATTGCAAAATCTATGATTCGAATCATGATTTGAATCCATAATTCGGTTTGTGATTGGTTTAAAAATATCGTACGATAAAAAAAAAAACATGCGATGAATAAGGAAAAGACAGAAAAGACATCAACAAAATATAATCATCATTAAAAATATAATCATAGCTACCATTAATTGTTTATCAAATCGCACTGACTGCGTTCGGGCTATTTTGAAAACCGTCAAAATGAAACTCGGGCTATTAATCCCAAATTGCCCAGACTTTTGTTCATTTACCTTAGTAGAACCATTTTTCGCTTTGTATGTAAGAGAAACAGGTTCCCCATCATCACCTTTTTCCAAGTACTGAGTACCAGTATTCTGCATTAAATGCTGAAATTAAAAGAAATTTACTCTTCTGCATGCTAATTTCATCTTTATAAGAAAATTGGAAAAACCTTGATGTAAAATCTCAAGGAGGGATTTTACCCGCCATTTTTTATTGGGACTAGAAGATTAGTGATATACTTCAATTAATGCTTTTGTGTCTGGTCTCACATTGAAATCTCCAAACAAAATCTGATGCTGGGATGGTTCTGCTGCCACCCTATGAAAGAAATCAAATTGGAAACTGAAAAAGTACTCACATATGAAATAAGAGAAAAACACAAGGATTTATAATTTAAAACATCAGTGTGTAACAAGTATTGAAGGTACGATCAACAAAGAGAATAACCAGCATAAAACATTTGAAAAACAGTCAAAGGATCTCAAAGCATAATGAATAGATTACCTTTCCAGTGCATATTGTAGACATCTTCTCCTATGTTTCGTATACTTCGAGGGGGACTAAAAAATCAAAATAAAATTTGCACAGGTACTACAGTCAAATTTTAGACAATTTTTATCGCAAGAGCATTGCACCAAGCACAGCAAGTTTAAATAGGAAGTGTCTCATAGGTGAAAATAAAATCAAAATTACAACAGGTAATTTGCTACCTTCAATGATGCTTTGATATTGTTTGCATCATGCGTAAGGTGAATGTTTAACATGTCAAATATTCTAAAAATGTACAGATATTCAAATTAACATCTGATTATGCATCTGTAATTAGAAACACTTAAAATTGCAATCAAAACCAAAATTTGATAAACTTAGAATAACTAATTAATTAAAAATCTTTTCAAAAGAAACACAGTTTACTGTGGAAAATTCTGTGAAATATGCAGAGAAAAGTCATGCTACAACTTGGTAAACAGTAATTTTGAAATCCTCATAGTGTAGAATGCAACAGATTACGAAGGAGGAAATTGTACTAAAATGCTAGCATAAATGAACAAAGTCAGCTGTTCTTACTTCTCATTGAATCGCCATCGAGTCCATAAGAAGCCTTTTCTTGGCCATCTGTTTACATGCTGAAAAAAAAAGTACAGACAAGAAGTTACCCTCTCCTTTAAGTTTATAATGAGTAAAATCAAATGTTTTTCTAGAATAAAGATATTGTGAATCCATACATCATATCATTTTTTCTACACCCTCCTCCAACACCCTCCCTACTTTCAAAGCATTTCGCCATCCATGTCACTTTAAAATCAACATATTTCATTAATTACTTAATAATTTTTAGTAGTGGTTATGTATCAAATATTATTACATAGGGTTGGAGAAAATGAAAATAAGGATAACAGGTTTGTTCATGATATAACAGACCTTTGAAAAACATGTCAGGGGAAACTTGTATTTTTGAATAACACTTGACTGATGAGAAATAAAGGAAATCACATTGCCATTGGGAACATCTTGAAAACAATTCTCTAAGAGAGAAAGCAAACAAAGTAATAGTGAGTCCATTCATATACCCATGTAAACATCAACAGCATTCCTAGTGAACAATTAGTAGGATTGCGAGTAAAAATCATTATTAATGGATTGTTCACACAACAACAGAACTTGAAAACTCTTTTTAAGGACATGGTACAAATAGACACTGCAGATACGAGTGAGAATGTCCAATTTGTGTCAAACTAATAGGCAACTTCTGAACTTTTTGCAACATAACATATATGATCAAAATCTATGATGGGGAAGGGAAGGGGAAGACAATAAATATGAATCCCAAATTAAAAATGCACCTTTAAAATTCCACAACTGAAAAATGCCTGAAAGTGACTTGTGTATAAAGAAACAGCATCCTAATGCCTGAAACAAAATTTCTGGATCATAAAAGACAACTAAACCAATTGACACAAACTGATCACATTATCAGAACAGAACAAACAGGAAAGAAAAGAAACAGAAGTATTCTCAAATATTTCATTTCTTGGTTCCACATTAAATGCAACCAGTAAGATTTAGAAATTAACTCACAGTGTATTTTTCCTCTTCATATTCTTGATCAATGAAGCTATGACGAGTTCCAAAGTCTTGAAAGCATGGTGATTTGTGTAAATCACTACCATAGAAAAAAAGAAGAATTACATTAGAAGAATATGTCAAAAGGAAAATAAAAAATTATGTTGTCAATAAGTATAGCAACACTACACTAGGAACACTTCCTTTCATTTGAGGTGGAGTTTTTGAGGTGTGTTAATACCAGCAGACATCTTATAAGAAACACCTGCAGGTTAAGAGATGATATCAGACAAAGGAGCATCATGAAGAATCACAGATATTTTCTCAATCATCATTATCATTGCTGAAGAGAGTACGATGGATTGGGGACTCTTGAACTGCAGGGCAGCTGCATCAACCAAAACAACAACATGAATTGCAAAAATAACATAATCCCATGTTTCTATAGAGAAATAACAGAGTAAACTCTCTTCTGGAGAATTTTAAAATGCAATATGGTTTCACTTTTCTATGTTCCTCATTTCATTCCTGCTGAGTCATTTTCTTTAATCCTTATTCGAAACTCAATATTATTGGAATGATAATTATAAACAATCTTTGTCATTGTTTTCAGAAAAAGGTGAAGTCTACTTTTCTTCCTTTTATATTCAAAAAACATCTTTGGCAAAATGCTTATCAAACTTCACATTTTATAAAACATAAAGAAATTTATACAATATTAATAACAAAATGTTGAATAATGATTATTTTCTACACTGAGTTATGTTAAACAAGAAGAACGAAAAAAATAAATATATATTGGTACATTACTCAAAAAAAATTTTCACTTGATCTTTACAAACTTCAAGAGTTTTCCCACCAACTTCTTGAAAGTGAAGGCCAACAAATAATGGTTTCTTTCTGAAGACTAACTAAAAAGAAAGAACAAATGATAGCTTCACTTGTTCTCTTCCTGAATTAAAATTTATGTAGAGGTGATTTCGTTGATTCCCGGTTTTATTGCCAGCATTTTGTTTCTTCAAATAAATTCAAGAAGTGTCCATATGAAAATAATTTCACTTACCTTTTCAAATTCAGATATCCAATTTCTGCGTAATTGATTTCCAAACTTAAATAAACAAGATTTACATTGATCTAACCATTTTTATGTATTCTATTAAATTGAAATAACTATGTAGAATAAACTTATTATTTCTCAATGTCATTTTTCAATGATCATTTTCGAACAAGATACAATTGTATTAATTCCATACAACAAAAAAGCTTTATGTTGCTTATAGTGTTGTTATATAAGTGGTACAAACAAAATTGGAAAACTTCGGTATAATGAATTAATATAAGAAGTTGCTTTTACTGGTGCACTTTGACTTTCTTAATAACCCAAAGTTAAAATTAATATCTTTTGTTTTTAACATGATTTGTTTAGACATGGGATTGAACTGAACATCAAAACACATGTTAAATAAACAAAAGACTGTTAACTTATATAGGCACCGTCTCTTCGTGAAAGCTCATTATCTTATGTGGACAGGTAAAGTTTCATTTGGGATGTAGATTTAAAAGTATGCTTTTTCAGACCTCTTACCTTTCGGACCTCACTAGTGGTACAGAGACTCCAGATCCTCAGAGAATGATTTTTTTGACTCTCTTCTCAATCTCAAAGCAATAATGAATTCATGATTTAAGAAACTTTTCAGGGCTGTAAAATTGTCTTTAAGAAAATTTAAAAAAGAGTGTATTATACACCTACATATACTTTCTAGATTGGCGTGATATTTCTCAAATTATATACGTATATATAGTTGTCACAAAAATTAATCCTACTGCCTATAAATGAATCTCATGTTTATATACATTTGTTTTTAAACATGTTTTTATCGAAAAGCGACCCAATTTGGTCAATTCTATTCTTTTAACTGCCAAAAGATGGTCACTTCGGGCCACTTTTGAGTAAGTGTTAACATTATTTTCCTGTCTATAAGAGTGATAAATAAACTATATGAACAGGCAGATTGCAATTCTCCTACTATGAACATGGGTCATTCTATGTTAAAATCTAGCCATCAAGAAAATAAACACAAAATGTCATTCTGCTAATACTTATCCATAATAGGTGACATCATCTAGCAAGTAGTTAATAACAGATCAAAAAATAACCCGAAGAACATTAACACAATAGATCAAAATGGAATTAAAACGCAAAAACACTAGCTTTACCACACACAAAACCTTTGTTCAACTAAATACGTAGTTTTTATCACGTTCCCGCATGTAGCGCATGTAGATGAGTGGGAGGAAAATAGACAGTTGTAGAGGTTGAATGAGTTATCTTTAATTTTGCAAACAGAAATTCAATTCATTACTCACTTCCTCGAACAAGGATCCCACATTAGCTGTTATAAGCAATAATTCGATTCTTCTATGCTCCATTTAACTTGCAGATCGACCATGACTTCGATCACTCACCTACTGAAGTCATGTTAGATTCAGTTCAGTTGATACAGCCTTGAGTGAATTTTCTCCGAAGAACAAAACTTAAAGGGCTGACTTGCTTAAAGTTATAATAACTTGCTTAAGCTTTGTTCACACCCTATAAGAATATATATTAAAACTTGGTAAAATTTAAAACGGAGAAAAGAATATTAACACGAAAATGTTTTTGTTTTTTGCAATTTGGGTCGGGATCGCAAATATATCTGTAAGTGTGCCTATAATTTTCCGAAGACGTCCACTAGAAATTTCGCTTCGAGGCCGATTACAATTCAGTCTGAAATCTTGATGTCGCATTATAAAATGCGACATAATGCGACTGTAGTTTTTATTGCGTAAGAGAAAAAAGATATTTTGATCCCAGTTCTATTTTTTCCTTTTTGTTTTCTCTGTTTCTCAATTCCATCCAGTGTTTGAGATATTTCAAATGATTATTATTATTATTATTATTATTTTCATGTTATTTCATTTTGAAATTCTATATATATAATACATCTAATATAACAAAGTTTTCCTTCTATTAAATAGATAAAGTACACTTTGTGGACATAAGCTTAAGAGATATCATATTTCTCTAAACCAATTTCCAGCACAGGGTATTCTTTTGTAATGAAGATGTGACTACAAGACAGTATTATAGTGCCGTCGCTTCAATGGAAAATGTAGAAAAATATGTAGAAAAAAGTGAATATTTCATTATTACGGTAGCAGCGAAAGCGATTGCCGTATTAAAACGCCCTTGGCTCCTACTCCTAGTCCTCCGGCCGAAATGACATTTAGCACACGCTTTAAGGCCATTTTCCACTAAGCGGAATTGTCATTTGCGCATGCGCTCTTCTCAAATATTATGATTTTCAGGCGGACATCCAGCGATCTGCAGTATGCACTTGAAGTTGAAGCTCTTCCAACTTCATTTGAGCGGATTGGCAGTTTGACCAATCATGTTCGTCGAAATTTTGCTGACAGATGCGGATTTGTAAAAATAAACATTGCATGGACTTGAAGAAACATGGAGAACTTCAACTTCTCTTCTTCTCTCTTTTCTTTGGCTTCGAATCCAGAGATCATGACTACTTTAAATGCAATCCAATTACAAAAATCAAAAGGAAGAGAGGAGGTATTATATTTTTGAACTACACAAGCTTTCTGTAGCTTAAAAGGAGTTTTGTTTTACTTGCAGTTAGCAAAAATACTGCTTACTTAAAAATATAACTTTATAGATTTCAGATTCAGAGCATGTTACTGTTAATGAACAACAAACTTCGATACATCAACCATGGTTGCTGGGAACTTCATTCGATTACATCTCTTTATTTTTTTTTACTGAATTGATGTTAATACTTTCTTGGTTATCTTTAAGCATCATTAAAATCAGTGCTTTCTTTTTAAGCAGTAAAATACGTTTTTTTCGTATAAAAAACATCCTCACTGTATAACTAACTCCTCGGTTTTGATTTTCATTTCGTCCGCGCGGACAGTTCCGCTTAGTGGAAATCCGCTCTGCGTACGTTTATCATTCAATTAGAGCTCATGCGCGAATTCCGCCAATTCATATCCGCGCGGATAATTCCGCTTAGTGGAAAATGGCCTTTAGAGTCTATGAAACTGCATAAATTGTAATGAATGAACGCAGGCTGAAAATTTTCAAAAGCTTATCAAAACATTCAATAAGTATTTCTTTGGTATTTTACCACTTCTTATACACCGTCCCGAATTCAAGTTTATATGTCGCATCATATCCTGAGTCAGTTGTGCATACGGGCCTCGATTCTGAGTGGAAAATTAACGACTACTGCGATATGCTAATGAGCAAAATATATGGCTAAATAATAACCGTGAAACAATGTAAAGCATCAAAAGGAGGCCCGTATGGACAACTAAGTCAGGAAGCGTCATATAAACGTGAATTCGGGAAAGGTGTATCCACGAAAAATGGATCTTAGGGGCTGGTTACATGATCACTTTTCATTCCGGGTAGCGGGCCAGCTCACCTAAATCGATTCTCTTGTTTTTACAAGTCCTATTATATGTATACTTTTCATACATATTTTCGGGCCAAAAGAAAACATGTAATATCAAATGCACCGAGCCAGTCCAGTATCCGAGATAAAAATTGACGATTGCGCACATGATGCGTAGTTAGCACATTTTTATTTATAACATAAGCGTCTTTTGTTTTAAACGCCTTTTCATCTCGGGCAGTAATGTTTTACCGGACTGAAAAAGATTTCTCGAACTGAGATTGAAAAGTGATCACGTAATCACCCGCTTATTCCCATGGAATACAAAAAGGAGGATTTCAGTTACTTCCAATGTGAAGTATCACTTGAAATTAAGTATTATTTTGTTGTAAGTAATGCCTCGTGCTTCGAAGCTCACTTACAGTTAATGATAAGAAGCTTCATCAGAAGCGGTTCTTAATTAAACGACCTTCTCATAATTATTCTTGTTTGAACGTTTTTGTTTACTTTGTTTGCCAATATTAAACCCAGAAATTCGGATGAATTTTTCGTTTTTATTTATGAATAATTTTTTTTTCGATGAAGACGTTTATTTTTTTTGTTTGTTTCGCGGGGTTTTTTCTTTTTGTGAATTACACGGTCCTTTTAAATGGAACATTTAATCATGAAGAAAAAAGGATGGTGTAAACAGAAAAAGGATTAATTTTCGCCACATCCTGTCTTTCGACAGGACACACATTGATAACAGCCATATATATGCTGAAGTGATTTTATCCTGTTTAAATATCGAATAAATAAATAAAAAATATCCTTCTTTTTAAAAGATGGACATGTTCATCTTTCATCTTTCTAATTCAACCTTCTTTTCTTTTGTTTTCTTCATGCACAGGTGAATTCTTTTGTTTCGATTGAGTTTAATTACGTCAATATTCTACTTTCTCTCGAATATGAATGGTTTTAAAACTGTGTTGGTTAAAAAAGAAGTTGATGAGTTTTTATTTGCAAGGATGTCAAAAACCCAAAAAATCGAAAAAGATCTTCTTGCCTAAATTCACTTAGCAAGAAGTTATGGTTTTACCCAAACGGATCGTTTTCTGTTGTTTTTTTCGTCTTTCTTTTTTTTAGTTATAACCGCAATAATTGCGACAGCAGCACCCACACTCTCCACGTCGCTGTCCATGATTAAAAGGAACAAATATATATATATATATATATATATATATATATATATATATATATATATATATATATATATATATATTCTGATCTAAAATTTACACTGGAAACATTCGATAACTCTGTTTCTTTTGATGTTTCAGCTCTGACAAAGACTTATATATTCTCTTTTTTTTTCGAAAGCTCTTCATCCAATACAATGAATATCTTTTTGTTCTTTGTGAAGGCGTCGTAATTCGCAGGAACTACGAGTCTTACCTCGCGCTTCCTTTTTCCTATCACTTAAACGGTGACATAGTTTTCAGAACTAGCTTTCGTTTTTTTAAATAACTTAGTCTAACAGTTTAAAACTCGGATGAATGATTTGTTTGTATTGCGACTTAGTTTTGAAATGATGCTACCGTTTTACACCATATGGTTCTTGTTTATATTTAAACATATGTTTCTTTGTTTCAATAGCATATCAAAATTGTTTTCTACGTCGTAATGCTTGTGATGAAGAAATATGGGATTATTTTTTATTTCCATAACTACGACAAACATACAATATCGACCTATTTCAAACCTCGACTAAGCCACCCGATTACCAAACGGATTTGAAGAGCGCTTAAAGACGGCATAAGAGAGGACTGGCAAAGCGTAACTTTCTTTCTACTTTCGAAAAGTTAAGACCTGGAATGGATTTCCTGAAGAAGTTGTACCACATGCCAACAACAGTGACTCCTTCAAGATGAAACTGGATTAAAGCTTGGAAAAACATTCTACTAAAATTCTACGAACAATTCATAGAAGACCCATATATTAGCTGCGAATTTGTAATTCTTGACTAATAATAATTACAAATTTCCAAAACATGCCTATTTGTGTTATTCTTATGTAAAGAAAAATGTGAAGTTGACCGGATCTGGACCCAACCCGGACCCGTCCGTGGGACCCATGATGATACGGGGTACCCAGTGTAAGTGCGTGATAAAATCAATGTTGCAATGTTGTTTTTTTTACATTATAATACGGGGCGGAAAAATATTCATTTATACTTTTAATTGATTTAAATTCTTTCATTCTTGGTGAAGAGAAAACAAAAATGCTGTGAGTTTGTAAGATAGAGATTTGCGCACTATGAGTTTAGGCAGGTCTTATTGATTATCAATCATCGTCTGAGCAAAATAAAAAACACTAGATCGAGTGAAAACACAAGATGGCTGTAATTTTTTCTCAGAAGTTTTTTTACTTTCCTTGTTTTATGTCGTCTTATCCTTAAAAGTACTTTCACCTCAAAGTTTTATTCTTTTATTTATAGAAATAAACATAGAACGTATTCACTGGTTAGACATAGTATTGCTTGAGAACATTGCTGTTTTTCACAGATAACCTAGCTATATATATTTTTGTTAATAACAAATACATTCTTTATTATATCACTTTAACCGTGCAATGCCTAAAAATGAAGCTGAATTTAAATGGACTTGTAAAAAGTGTACTTATGGAAATTGGCCATCAACAACAAGATGTGTAATGTGTCATTATATACCACAAACATCTCGAAGAACTAGTCCAACTCCTGCTGATTTGGATGTAAACAGAAGTAGTACTGAGGTTATTGCTAATGGAGTAAGCGAAGGAATTATTTTCACAAATGAGAAAAACTGGGGTTACTCAGATAAAAGTCTGAAATGGACTTGTCCTGTTTGTTCATACTCAAATTGGATGAAGTCAGAAAATTGTAGTATGTGCCGTTCTTTAAAGCCAAATGAGTTTAAACGTGTAGAATCATTAAGAAATATAGAGAATAATGGTGAAGCAAGAAACATTGAATTCCGTAAAGATAAATCAAAATTTATTGCTGTGGGAAAAAACTTAAAATGGACTTGTCAGAAATGTACATATGAAAATTGGCTAAAATCAGTGAAATGTATCATTTGTCACCATCCTAAAAATAAAAACTATAAGGATGAAAACGGCAAGGTAAATGAAAAATCAGGCTCAATGAATGAGCGAAATGTAAGATTAAAAAAAGCCACATCACCTAGAAGATCTCCTCCACGTTCTCCTAATTCGATATCTAGAAACACAAGTAGCATATTTGAGATTCCCAAGCAAGACAATGAAGAAATAATTGACTTAGCAATGAGGATGGAGAGGTTGAACTCTGAAGGGGATAACCAACGAATTAATCAAATACGAAACAGACTTTCTATGAAAGATTGGGTTTGGTTAGCTGCTTGTAAGGGAGTTGCTGATCATGACCTATCTGCTGTATCTAGTTATTTGGCAATTGGTGGTGATAGGACTAGACAGTTGACATCTGATGATGTTCTTGTTTTAAATGATTCTAATCGATTTGAACCAGGGCATACATTAGTACATTTAGCCATAAAGTATCATCGTGAAGATATTTTAAGGATGTTATTGATACCAGAAGTTCCTCACAGAACCACTAGAAAACTCCCATGTCATGTTTGCCCTGAACTATCTACAACTATACGAAAACAACTATCTCATTCCATCAGAAATCGTAAAGGAGAATTTCCTTGTCCATTTTTTACTGAAATTGTAACGTTTTCTCTTCCTGGTGGTAAGAAGCATTATTATGATATTTTTCCTATTTTTTTAGACTTTGTTTTCCAATCTCATACCCAGATTGTGATTCTAAATATCTTCCTGTTGATATTTTAGAAATTCTAGAATTTGACCCACAGATACAACATCATGTGTTTTCAGATATTTTAGACCTTGATGTGAGAAAAGGTACAAACCTGTTTATATTAGTTATTTTTAGGCCGCTTGTTAATATCCTGAAACACATGCATGGTCACAATAAGTGCTATAATAGCGTATGAAAATATATTATCAAGACTTTTTTCAACAACAAAAAAAAAATATATGAAGGTGTTAATTTTACCTGTTAATTACAGCAATGCTTGTTTCATTTTTTGAAAAACATGTTTATGCTAGATCAAACTGAAATATGCAACCCAAGTTGTTCAATAAGTTGGGTTTTTTTCTTGAAAAAGCATGTTACAGTAAAATAGAAATATATAATAAAAATTAAGCACCATAATATTTTCTATGTGTTTGAGGATAAACAAACTATTTTAAGTAACATGGGCCTTACTACTTTTTTCTTTCTTTGTGTATGTTTGTGATATGTCAGAGTTTTTCTTTAATGTTATTTCCATTGGAGCTATAACAAATGATAGTGCTCTCCACTACTTTTAATGATTTTATATATTATATATACTTGAATTTTTTTTCATTTTGATAAAGTTTCTATCTTATCTATATCTGTAAAACCATGTGAGTTTACTATTGTTTATTTTTTCAGTGCTTGAAGAGGAATCTCAGATTAACTGGAGCAATGAATTAGAAAATCAATATGGTAGCTGTTTGTATCCATTGTGGAATCGTGCAGCTGGAGATTGTTTGTTGGATAGTGTACTACAAGCAACATGGGGTGTCTTTGACAGAGATAATGCATTGAGAAAACGTCTTTATGAAGCTTTATCAGAAGGATATCATAAGTATGCTCTCCGATTCGCTTTATTGCTATCCATTGTTGTTCTAGACATCAAAAGGAGGTGAAAAATATAAGGAGTTAAGTAGTTTCAAAGGAGATTTTTTTGATGAATCTAAAACTTGCATTTCATAGAATTTCTTAAAAATCTATCTATCAATTCATCTTCTCCTATTGAAAACAAAATGTAGCAGCAGAAGATATCCTTCAATATATCCTCAGATATAAACTCAAATTTGTGTGTACTCCAATGAATTTCGTCATAGTGAATGGGAGAATAGCAAAATTTCCTCCCATTAAAACATGTTTAAGTGTTTAGACATAAACACAGCCCTGGTTCTAAAAAAACATATTTGAAAAAGCTGGGTAATCTTCGAGTGCTGACTTAAAATACTTCGAGTTAGTAGTTATGATGTCAAACCTTCAAGATCATAATTTTCCATTTTTGTCCAATTTCAGTGCAATTCTAAAAGGACTTCAGCTTTTCATAGTTTCAGGCTGTAAGTAACCATGACCAAGATTGTCATAGCAAGTAACTCAAAAATGTATTATTTTTTGAGTAAGAAAAATGGTTTATATGGCACTTGTGATCTCAAACTAACTGCTAACTCGAAAGTGACTAACTCAAAATCATAACTTTGGGAAAGATCATGGGAAAATATATGGATCTAATGTTAATATTAAAAGGAAAATTAAGTTATTTTTCATTAATTGATAGTGTATGTAATCCATTAAATTATACAAAAAGTTATATTTTCATATGTAAATGACTGATTTTAGAACCCTTAAGGAAATTTATTTCTGTGGGAATTTATTTTCGTGGACGAGGCAAATTCAAATGTTTTTAGAATTCTATTGCCGTGAATTCCACAGAATTTATTAAATCCCTTAAGGTATTTGTGTTAATATGGAAACGGATACATATCTCTTGGTTTAACCCTGGTAGATCCAGATTTGGGTAGTTATCCAGTCATTTATGATAATTCAGACTGATAAAACAGTTCATTTTGATGTGAACCATCTGAAGATCTAATAAGCAGTTGCTTCAAAACAGTAACTTTAATTATGTGATAGTATAAAATGATATTTTTGCTGTTGTAAACAAAAGCACATACAGTTTTCATCACTGACTCATTCAGGAAATATCTAACTTACACTTATCTGTTATGAATCTTCATAAATCAAATTACATTATAATGACATGTTTTTGTTTTGAATTCATTTATATAACAAAAACATAATTACATGCAATTATGCATGCATAGGTTAAATTTCCTTTGTATAACTATTGTTTAATTTCGCTGGTAGGTTTTTCCCAAGATGGCAAGAAGCTGAGCAAATGCAAGCTAGTGAAATGAATTATACCCTTGACGAAGAACAATGGAAAAATGATTGGTCGAATATAGTTGATCTTGCTGCTACTGCTGGCAATAGTTTAGAGCAAGCGCACGTATTTGCATTAGCACATATTCTTAGACGACCTATTATCATTTATGCAGTTAAATATGTTAAAAGTTTGCGTGGTGAAATGATTGATCTTGCAAGATTTGAAGGTAATGTCTTGCCCTGATCTGATCTGTTTATTTGTAAATACTGTCAGAAAACAGATTGATGATATATATGATTTTTATGTAGGTGTTTATTTACCCTTATTGTGGGATGATGATTTTTGCTGGAAGAATCCTATTGCCCTTGGTTACACAAGAGGACATTTCTCTGCATTAGTTCCTATGGAACGTTTAGATTATGCAAATTATGCAGGAGCTGGTGCACATGTTGATTGGAATGAAGATGATGCCCATGTTACTTATTTACCTCTCATTGATCATGAAGGGCATTTGTTGCCGATTCATTTCTTGACCATGGACGAGGTTTGCCACTACTTCTTATAATATTTGTATGAAACTGGTTTTTCTTTATGACAAAAACATTCCAAATGGATTAAATTTTGTAGTTTAAACATATCCTTCTTTTTAGGTCGGTCAAGAAGAGCAGCTTCTTCAGAAGAGGTTAGATTGTTGTTTGACTGATCAAGGTATACTTGCAGCGAAACAAATCATTACTCCAAGACCAGGTCTCGTCAGTCAAATGATCGACGAGTGGATGAATCGATACAGAAAGTTACAGACAGATATATTGGAAACCAAAGGAGCGTATAAACAATAACATATCGTTATTATGTGTTGCAGAGTTGATTTGCTTAAGTGTGTTAATGTTGTGTTAATGACATGCTGTCGTGTGGTATGAATCCATGGTATGTAAGTGTTTCATAATGTTTAGTAAATCTGTTGTTTTTTTTAATCCTTGGTTGTCGTGAAAATTACTGTAACATATTGACATTTTGTTACTGATTGAATATTTTTTATGTATCTTTCATTTATAAGAAAAAGTAATGATTCCTTATAGTGGCCTTCCAGATTGACTCTCGGAGTTGGTTATTTTTTTTTAATCTTTGCCCTTTGTTTATAATGACATAATCTTTTGTATATACATATATTCTATTGTATTTACAAAGTTTCTAACAAATTCTTGAGTATATTAAAATAGTTAGTTTCATATTATTATTTTAATTGTAGGACGACTTGCCACTAAATGCTAATATTCATTAGTTTATATTTCTTGGTGATTTCTCTTATGACATTTTCCTGGAACATCTTTCTTTTCATTTAATACTTGGATTTGTTCCCGTTTCTTGAGTTTGGATTTACGACTTCAACTTGTACGCTTTAAAAACATTTTCGACTCAAAAGAACGTTTTTCCGCTCAGTCAACATATCGTAAATTCGTGCCTGATTAATATCTTTGACGAAAACTCCCCTTTGCTTCTGAGGAATTCCTCATTCTCGTTTTTGTCCAAGAAAAATGAGATTGTTTGTAACATAGAGGGATAGAATATATAATTATAAGCATTATATTAAAGTTTAAACTTTGCCGCGTTGCATGACCAATGAAAAAGTACGCCTTTCCATTGAAATGATTTTTTTCCTCCCCTTTCCCGATTAAATTGGTGAGGACATCCATTTGATGCGGTGGACCATAACTGTCACGGCAATACACACAACTGAAATTGGAAGTCCCAATATGGAGTGTTGCATTGGAGAAAATTTTTACTATTTTAGTCGAAAATTGTGCACGTGGAGACCATTCAGTCACACCCAAATTATTTTTCAGAAGATTCAGGATCCTGGAAGTATCAAGGATGTATTGTACTGGTTGTGTAAATATTTTAATGAATGCTTATTTCTACAACTTGAATTGGAGAACTTTTGAATTGTCCAGCGTCCTCAGGTGGCTATAAGTCAATTTGCCATGCGTTGCAATGGTAGGGTTCGAGGTTCTCCGAGCGATAGTCCAAAGTTTATTGAAGGAAATATAGACCCTGAAGGCACAGAAATTAGAAAAAGACATCGCTTAAGAAGGAGGGGAAGTATCAAAACCCCGGGCCAGACTTTGGTTGGCTCATAGACCGGTAAGATAAACTGAAACCTTTTGGATTCCCCATTTAAAGAGCGATTGATTTACCTTGACGTTTTTTTAAGCAGAAGAAAAACGTAGTCGTTTGTAGACTGCTCGAACAATTCTCACCAGGTTAGTGCCCGACTGAGAATGATATTGCCGCCGCTGCTCAGTCCTTTTTTCGAGACAATCTCGAACACAGGTTTGTGTCATCTCCAAGAAACCAACGTATTAAGACTTGGTGGTCACAGTATAGCAAACTACGATCTTCGTGGTGGAGAAATTTCTTCCATCTCGAGGCTCAGGGCCTATTCGATTCATCTCACGACTTACATAAAGAATGTATTTGTGTTACAAAAGGATTTACAATTCGTAAGGATGAATCTAGTAAATATTTTCCATTTTAAGTAACTTTTTACTTGAAGTAAGAAAATCAGTAATTTTTTTCTTGATAAGAAAATGTCATTCTTAAATGGATCCTACCATGTAAAACAATATTCTGTAAAACACTTCCTCAGACCATAAATAAAACATCCCCATATCTTATAAGGTATAAAATAAACGCTAGGGTCGATAATCTGCCAACATTATTTTTTAATATTGTACTGTCTTTCCGAAGCTAATTTGAAAACACGAGCCTTCTGTTACGCCTAGCAGAGTGGTAATGCACTTCCTGGTTTCGAGCATTTAACTTTGGACCACGCCCATCTATGACGTCATAATTTGGGTGAATACGATATCTTCTCAACAAAACATACTGTTAGTTGAAAATAGGTCACGGCGTCGATATACAAAATTTCGACACTTGTTTGGACTTCTCAATATCAAGGTTGGTTCCTTGACAGAATTTCGACGAGCTTTTGTTGGAAGTGCCGTTGTTTCTATCAACTCATTTTAATACTGTTTCAACGTCACGAGGCGTCTCAATCACAACATTGATTCCATTTCGACGCTTTTTCTACGTTGAAGTCATCACGAAGTTTTTGTCATCGAATCATTGTCGGTGCAAACTTATACGTCACACGATACTAACTTTATTTCGGCCCTTTAATTTTGATGTCTCAGTAACAATGCGTCCAACTTATTCCGACACAGTTTCATTGTCAAAAAATAACGTTTTGTTTCTGTCAATTTCGTTGAGTAGTTTTATATATAGTTTGTCGTCTCAATAATGATGCCGATTCTATCGATTTTATCGATTCTATCGAGTGGTTTTAGATTTTCTCTCTCATTCAAGAGAAAAAGAAGAAGAGTATCAGAACACTTTCTCCTCAGGAAATTATTCTGACAATAAACTTTTACATATATAAATAAATAAATGGTGATTGGTTGTTTCCATGGAGACTTGTGAACTCGATTTGAGATATCAGTTGAGGTGAAAAGTATTTTTTTTTATTTAGTTCATCCTACATTTTTTAATGAGTTTTAGCATCATATAATAACCACTCGATAGAATCGGCATCATATTATCCAGGGCGGATAATGTTGCGGTGTGGGCGATTATTTCCGCCTTCGAAACAATGGAAGTCGTGGCGGATAATGTAGATTGAAGGAAAAGTAGAAACCATTTCTATCTACTGCAGCGATAAAAATCGCCCGCCACGACATTTTCCGCGACAATTTACCAAACGTCAGCGAGCACAAATTTCATCAAAGGCGGCAAAATGTTTTAAAACCGAATCTAATCATCTTCCAAAGCCTCAGTTACACTGGCAACACAATAGTATTTATAAAAAAGTGAATAAGTGTGAATAAGGTTACAAAGGGGCTATTTACATGATCACTTTTTATCCCGGGTACCAGGATATCTCGGTTAGCGGGCCAGCTCACTTTGTCTAATTGTTTTTCTTGTTTTCAAAAGTGCTATTATATGTATACCTGTCATTTCGGCCGGAGGAGTAGGAGTCCAAGGGTGTTTTAATATGGTATTCGCTTTCGCTGCCACCGTAATAAAAAGGAACTAACAAACAAGAATAACTATCTTTAAATTAAGAAGCTAATAATCATTGATGCCATAAGTGCTGTTTTAAGAGAACCGAGAATGACATATGCCCATTATTATGGGGATGATACATGCAGTTCACGCAGTATCGACCGGCTGATGAAATTGGTCGGGAAAAGTGACTAAAATGAAAAATTGGTTGGGAAAAGTGACTAAAATGAAAAATCTATCGGGGTAAAGTGACTCAATTTTTGCCCGACTAAATTTAAATCCGATTTTTTTTTTATCCCCAATAAGGTAAGGATGACGATACATAAGGGCCTAAGTGTGTTTTTTAGAAAATGAACAATCTGGCAATGAAATTGGAAAAACATATCTCATCTCAACTTACATTTTTGTGAAAATTTGGGTTGAGGAAAATGGGTTTACACTCGCCTTAACGTCGCAATTTTAAAATATCTCCTTCATTGACCTTTTTCCAGAGCATCAGCATCTTTTTGGTGGGTCTCCATGATGGCAAACGGCACTCAAAATCATTCCAAGGAAAATTTGTTTGCAGAAAAGATCAACCGACAAAAACTACTGTGGTAGTTGATTCAATTTTTACGGATAATGTGTTTCTGGATTTGGCTTTCTGATGTGTAAGCATTTGCTTTTTCAACAAATGCCCACTATTATTCATTAGAGCAAGTTAAGAGCGCAACTTTTAATGATACTTTATCAGGGGCAAAAATTGACTAAAGTGTAATTTGGGAACTTTGATATCAAAACTGATTTTCAGTTTTATAAAATTATCTTTAAAAAATCATCATCTTATATAAGATTTACTCTTCTGAAAAATGGACGCGGCTGTTTTTTTCAAGCCCTAATCCATGCATTAACAATTGAAATAATAATTTGCTAGTATCTTTATAAAAATTATAGTATTTTCTCATCACTCGATGAAACTCCATGTCATTATTTATATCGCCAGTAATAGGCCAGACATTTTTTTCTTCAAGAACATTCCGCATGTACAAACGACCTTCTGCTGGGCTCAGGGTGAGATTTCTAATATCTCTTTCATTAGCTTGAAACCTCTGCAGTTTCTCTTGTTCAAAGAATCCCATGTGAAATGCTTGTTTATATGAATGTCCACCGGGTACTAAAGGAAAATAGCCTCTGAAAACATTGGCATTTCTGGAATTAAAAGCATTTTTTGCACAATTCATTTTATCTTCTAACGGCAGATCAAAAAAACATTTCGTCCATTTGAATGGCTCATCCGGATCAAAATCTTTTGTATCAATTAGATATGCAAAACCAACAGTATTGAAAGCATCTGTTAAATCTTTGGCAGCTTTATCAAAAATTTTCCTCTGCATCAGTTAAATTGATGGAAGCAATCTGAAAACTACTTGAATTGTCATTTCCAATGAAATGCTTTGAAGCAAAATTATAAACATGGTAAAAAATATTTGTTTTATATACTATCACCCTGGTGATTCCAAGTAAAAAGCTTACTGTAAATATATTTATTACTCAAAGTGTGTAGCATGTATGCATGTATGTAGCATGTATGCATGTGTGCAGACGCTGGCTGTAAATCATTGCTATAAGTAGCTATAAATAGCAATAGCTCTTCTTTCGACTACCGTTAAATTTGGTAAACAAAATGGCGGATGGAACAGGGTACATGCTTGGTGAGTTTTTATTCTTTTTTATTGTCTTAACTTAAAGATAATAAACTTTATAAATAGAACTGAGAGTTGCAATGTGCTGGTGTCAGCAGTGGGTATCCATCATTTGAACAATAAGAAATGGGTCTTGAAGGAGCAGCTGACTTATATCAAAATAGCAAAACAAATGAGGTAAATAATATGTGATGATTGGCTCCTTTTACCTTGAGAACGTCATCCCGCAATAAGATCAATGCTAAATCAATCAATCAATAAATTTATTTACCAATAGCATAATGTATACATTTAATCAGATCAGAAAAATTACAAGTTTCAAAGAAAAAAAATGAACTAATATATATATATATGCTAAAGGAGGGGAGACCATTGCTACTACCAAAAACTAAGGCAAAGGCAATAGCCACCCCTTGGGACAAATACAGGTGGACAAGTAACATGACGCACCAGACGATACAAAACACAGGACAAACAGTAGATCAGGAGTGTGGATAGTGGGAATGGAATTAGTAAGAAGCTAAGAGGCAATTTTTTAGGTTACTTTTAATGTTGTGGAAATTAGTTAGCTTAAGTAGGTAGTAGGGACTGGATGTGGTTCCAAGAACAAAGCGCATTGTATCTGATCGAATTTTTGCCAAAACTAGTTGTATTGACAAGGGGGAGTTTTAAAAGGCCAGATTCATATGCACGAATGTAGTTTTGCCATGTAAGGGGTTATAGGCGAAAGTAGCTTGAATTGCATCAGGCATTTTATTGTGGGATAGATAATGGAGAAGTAGAACATTTTGTAAATGAATTATGTCAGAGAACTTAAGCACTTTAAATTCGGAATAGAGACTGCTTGTAGACTCAGTATGAGGTTTAAAAGCCATGAGTCTCATTGCATAGTTTTGAAGGACAGAGACTTGTTTGATGAGGACAGAATTAGGTTGCCCCCATATTTGGCAGCAATATTGTAGGTGTGAATGAAAAATGGCATAGTAGATTGACTTCAATACTGCAGGAGGTACAAGATAATGAATTTTTGAAAGAGCTCGTTTGAGTTTAGTTGCAACACTATTAATTTGGGACTTCCAGCTAAGATCATTGTCTAGGAGAACACCAAGGTACTTAATAGTTGGACTGGAATGAAGACGTTTCCCATTGATAAATAACCTAAAATCATAGTTTAGAGGCTTTAGAGCATGCTTAAAATTATATATTCTGTTTTACTAGTATTTAAAGAGATCATGTTAGCGTTTAGCCAATGAGAAAGGAACTTTAAGTCCAAGTTCATTCGTTTTGAGAGTTGTTTCAAAGAGTCACTAACATTAATCAAATTAGTATCATCGGCAAAAATGATGGACATTTGCACATTTAATAGCATAAACTAGATCATTAATATATAATAAAAAAAAGTAAAGGTCCAAGCACTGAGCCTTGTGGAACCCCATGTTTGATAAACCTATATTCTGAATTCACTCCATTGATTGACACAAACTGTTTTCGATTTGAGAGGTATGATCTTAATAGAGTAAGAGCAGTTCCACGAATTCCATAGTGAAATAATTTATTAAGAAGAATGTTGTGATCGACAGTGTCAAATGCCTTTTGTAAATCTACAAATACCCCACAAGCATAGTTACCTTTATTGACATTGCTTCCTTCCAGGTCCGAAATATTGACATTGCTTCCTTCCAGGTCCGAAATAATTTCGATCCTACTGAAAACATATATAAACTTTACATCATTCATTTACAAACGCCCGATGATGACAGTAGTAACTGTCGAAACGTCGCAAACAAAAACAACCGGTCTATGACATGATAAACTCTAATTATATATTATGAATACTAGACTGACAAACAATATAAATATATTCAATTTGATTAAAACACAATATGGAGATTCCATGTTAGCTTCAGTGCGGAAGTTGGAAAAGACTCGAGCGAAGTACGCTAGGTACTCGAACCATCTAAGATTCTCGCTCCGATGTCTACATAATAATTTGACGCCAAATGATCTAAGAATTCATTGCAAAGTCAAAACTGAGAAAAGCCGTCAGATATTACGTCGTGCCCGCAAAGTCTTGCTTCAAGAACGAATCCATCTCAATCATGTGACAAGAGAGAAATTAAAACAGTCAATGGAAGAGTTGGACCAAGAAATCAAGGATAAAACAACATCAGAAGAATATGAACTCATCAAATCTGTTCATAATAAGACATTTGAAAGGGAGATGGAAGTTGCTAGAACAAGACAGGTTAGAAAATTCGCAAACCTACATCCACAGAAGGAAGATACCGAACAGAAAGTAGATAAATCAAGATGGATAATGAACTTGTCATCAAAACAATTGTCATCTGATGAAACCAATATTTTGTCGAAGGGAATGAATTTTAGTATAACACCAACTGAAATTCCAACAAAAGAAATTGTTGCAAATGTAGAGAGTGGTATCAAAAACCTACCAAAAGAGGAAGCTGACAATATACGAGCTAAAGTCAGTCTAACTCTACAACAATCGAAAACACCAACCGACAACATCAGCCGAAAAGACAGAAAAGCTCTTCGTAATCTTCAGAAAGATACCAGTATCATGATTCTGCCAGCTGACAAAGGACGAACAACCGTGGTATTAGACAAACCCAACTATATCCAGAAATGTTACGATCATATAAACAATGGTCCATACAAAACGCTCAAGAAGAACCCAACTGAAACAATCAAAAAAGAAGTACGACAAAAACTTCAGAAACTACATAACAATGGTTTTATCGATCAACAAACATATTTCAGATTAAAACCAAGCGATTCTCCACCACCTCGATTCTATGGTCTGCCGAAGATACACAAAACTGGAATACCTATACGACCAATAGTCTCATGCACCGGTACGCCGTTGTACGACTTATCAAAATACGTAGCAAAGATATTATCATCATATACACAAACTAACCGATGCAAGAATTCAAAAGAGTTTTCCGACTTTGTTAGAACAAAAACTGTCAATGTTGATGAAGAAATGGTATCATTCGATGTTACATCACTTTACACAAATGTACCGATAAATGACACGATCAATATAATTAGAGATTTAATCTCTAATGACTCAAACTTTTCATCCAAAACGAAAATTCCACCAACAGAATTTTTGGAATTGATAACGCTTGTATTAACAAAAACGTGGTTTCTATTCGATGAAACTTATTACACTCAAACAGATGGAGTTGCAATGGGAGGTCCGGCATCTTCTGTAGTTGCTGAAATCTTCATGCAAGCGTTTGAGTCCACAGCCACAACAACCGCTGACAAACCCCCAAAAGTATGGAAACGTTTTGTTGACGATGTTTACGCTATAGTGACACGAGATTCATTGAATAATTTTCATCAACATCTAAATGGATTGCACCCGAAAATAAAATTTACAATCGAGCAGGAATCGAATAATTGCATCCCATTCTTGGATACTCTTGTAAAAAGAAATCAAGACGGAAGCATTTCAGTGAACGTATATCGTAAACCAACACATACAGACCAATATCTAAACTGTAACTCAAACCATCAACAAAGTTGCAAAGAAAGTGTTGTTGCATCGTTAATAAATCGGGCGAAAGATATTGTTAGTAATGACGATGATCGTGTTGAAGAAATGAAACATATCAAATCGGTTCTCCAAGCAAATGGATATGACAGGACGATTGTTAGAAGAGTTGAAAATAGAATAAACAATACTCGAACTTCAAACACCGAAGAATCAACAGAACAAGAACCGGTGACCACTATTAGTATTCCTTATGTATCTGGTATCAGTAATGCTTTACAAAGAATATTCCGTACACACAACATCAAATGCAGATTTCGATCAACGGAAACTCTTCGTAACATATTATCTCATCCGAAAGACAAGATCTCAATGAACGACACAAATAACGTGATATACCAAATTCCATGTAGTGATTGTGAATCAGTTTATATAGGAGAAACAAAAAGAACATTTGAGCAACGCATCAAAGAACATATGCGAGCCGTACGGAATGGCGATGTAACCAAAAACGAAATTGCTGACCACTGTTGGACTAATGACCACAAGTTTGATTGGGAGAATAGAAAGATCCTTGACAAGGAAAAAGGATGGACTGCTCGAAAAGTCAAAGAGACTATATACAGTGTCAAAAACAATTCCAGTATTAATAGTACATCGTATAATGTTCCTGCGATATGGTTTCCAGCTCTACGCAAAACAAATTATTGACATTGCTTCCTTCCAGGTCCGAAATATTGACATTGCTTCCTTCCAGGTCCGAAATAATTTCGATCCTACTGAAAACATATATAAACTTTACATCATTCATTTACAAACGCCCGATGATGACAGTAGTAACTGTCGAAACGTCGCAAACAAAAACAACCGGTCTATGACATGATAAACTCTAATTATATATTATGAATACTAGACTGACAAACAATATAAATATATTCAATTTGATAGTTACCTTTGTCAAGTGCATCCATGATTTTCTGAGAGATGTTTAGCAAGGTTTGGGCAGTGGAGTAATTTTTTCAAAATCCAAATTGTTGTTTATACAGTGAATTTTTTGCTTCAAGAAACCCATGTACACATTTGTACAGCAGTTTCTCAAAAATGTTATCTATATTAGATAGTAGAGAAACCGGTCTGTAGTTCGTAAGCTCCATTTTAGATCCTTTTTTGTGAATAGGAATAACTTTAGCTTTTTTTAAGTTATTTGGAAATACACCAGTAGAAAAGGAAAGGTTAATAATTTTAGCAAGTGGAACAGATAGTTCAGTCTTTGTAGAAGAGAGGATGTTAGAAGGGATACTAAATGGACCAGTTGATTTCTTAAAATTTAGAGAAGATATACAATCCATAACTTCCATTTGGTTGGTAGGGTAAAGAAATATAGAATTAGGCACAGGGTTATTTAAATAAGCTGAAAAATGTTTAGATGATGGTGGAATATTTTATCGCATAGATTCTGCTATTGAGGTATAGTAATTGTTAAAAGTGTTAGAGATAACTGTAGGGTCTGTGACAAGGGTATTGCCAATAATGATGCACATAGATGAGGAAGAAGCAGAAGGACGAAGAGAAATTAAAGATTTAACACCCTCCCAAACATTGCTAGTATGTTTCTGGTTTTCATTGAAGATCTAATTGAAAAAATTTTGCTTAGTTTGCAAAGAGAGACAATCTTATTGCGATATTTTTTAAATCATCCGAGGTAAAAAGATTTAAGTAAAGGTTCTTTTTCTTTAATGAAGCATTTATGCCACTGGTCTCTTTTAATAATAGATGTAAGAATTCCTTTGGTGATCCAGGGGTTGGATTTTTTCCTCTTTTTGTGGTTTCTTAATATTTTTAGGGGTGCATGTTTCTCCAAAAGGCAACCGACACTGTCGAAGAAAGCGTCAAAAGAAATGCTAGGGTCTTCTTTGTGTAATTCCAAAATGGTATCCCAGCTAATTTCTCTAGTTTCCTCAAGGAACTTGTTAAGGGAGAATTTACTCCAGTCATGGACAGAGTTATTTATAATATGTGTTGGCATGGGAGTTTTAGGGGCATTTCGTAGAACCAGGAACTGCTGGAAGTGATCTGAAATACTGTTTATAAAGTTACCCGAAATGGTGTTATATTTAACAGGATTAAAAAATTTATTGTCAATAACTGTACTAGAGGTATCAGTGACTCTTGTTGGGAAAATTATATGATGGAGAAAATGATATGAGTAAAGCATATCTAGAAAGTCACCAGAACCATTTTGTGAGTTGGCTTTCAGAAGATTACTGTTAAAATCACCAATAAGCAGAATCAATTTATTTTCAAAAGAGTCTTTGTCTAGAAGTGGACCTAAAAATTCACTGTTGAACTCATTCACAGGCATAGTAGGATGCCTGGAAATGCATTCAACAATAACATTTTTATCATTAGGGTGAATAATTTCAATGAATTTAGATTCAAGGTGACCATCTTTATATGCCAGGCTATCAAGGTCAAGTCGTTCAGAGAAATGCAAAACCTCTGAGACATGAAGTAGAGCACCACCTTTTACGGGAGTATGTACAAAGTTATAACCAGGGAGGTTACAATTAACACGAGGGTTACTATTTTGGAATCCTGTTTCAGTGATGCCAATGATACTGAAACTATGCTCAAGCAGTTCCATTAACGTCCGAAGTTCATCAAAGTGCTTAGACAAAGATGTAATATTACCCTTGAAGCTACTCGTAACATTTTCATAACTATTACATCACGATGCAAACAAACTCTGATAATCAGCTGGTTATTAAGCATGTGGAGAACATAACAATCGCACTGTGGAAGGGAAAACCCTCCCTATATGGAAATCTGGGGATTTAAAAGTCATGATTTGAAGTCCCATGGTCAGCCTTTCCGTTCCAGCAGTAAAAAAGATGTGCCGATAACAGCACACGTGAATATCAACAACTTCATTTCGGTCATGTTTTTTTATGTTTGGATTTGCTTAAAGAGGTTTCAGATTCATCTTGAATTTACCCCCTATTATTAATATTACCCTATTATTTAAACTATTGGGTCAAAAGGACTTACTGTGAGCTTCCTTTTTTAAATGTTTTTCATTTTTTTTCGTTGATTTATCGCTTCAATAATAATGTGTATCGAGAATAGAAGCATGTGAAGCATAGATGAAACTACCTTATATAGGTATTTTCTTAAAATTACAAACAGAGAAGCATATTTTTCATGCGGCAGTTGGTCAGGGGACGCAAACTGGGAATTGTTCAGGGAATTGCCTTAATACAATTTATCATAAAACAATGGAATGTGGAAGTTTTCACACCTTTTTAAGCCGTACTGAAAACTTCGATACGGTTAAAAATTTCAGTATGGTTAATACATTATTTATTAATTTGATTTGAACCACTCTCTGCTATCACCCTTGCACTATGAGTCCAAAGCCTTACCAAGTGAGCTATAAATTAAGACTGTGTTTGGGACAAAATGACGAATTTTTGAGAGCACCATTTGCTCTCCTCAGCTTATTGGACAGTTCCTGAATATGATAATTCCAGCAAAGGTTTTCGTCTATGTAGACTCCTAGATATTTAATAAATTTAATGGGATATAATCTTCAGCTTGAGCTTGAGCTTCAGATCGAGTAAAGAGAAGAGAAAAAATTCAGTTTTTGAAGCATTATGGGAATTAAGCCTAAAAAATCTTCCTTTGAAAATACCTACCAAAAAAGAGTTTTCAATACCCTTTTTAGGCCTAAAGTTGTAATCGCCATATTAAAACAAAAATAATATCTACAATGGAGATCATCTTATTTGCAGCACTCCCTTTATTTTTTAAAAAACTTTTCATTCTTTAAAGATTCTTCAAAATAAATTGTAATTGAATCACCTGGGTTCTCGTCTGTTATTTAATTAATTTCTTTAAAAAAGATTATTACAATTTGAGAATTAGATCTATGATGGAGCGCAGAATTTGAAGCATGAAACCTGCTAGATGATTAAGTGAAAAATCAAGAAGATAGTTTTTGTTTTGAGAAGCTGTTGTAAAATATGAACTTTTTTTTTGGCCAAAAAACTTAATTATTGGTATATGAGGAAAGTTCTTTAAATTTTTTCTGGTAGTGTCAATGTCATATACTGGCTGAACTTAACGGTTGAGACATAAAATTCTTGTTATATACATTTTGTTGTTGTTCAACTTATCATTTTAACAATGTTGAAAATTCTTTGCAACACTTGCATTCAACAAGGGTGAAGCCATTGAAGATAACGCAACATGTACAGGGACACTAATGCAAAGTCTACTTGAGTATAGATCATCCTTATCAGCATCATGATCACTAAGCACTTTTTAAAATTTAAACAAAACATCCTTTAGCTGATGTTTCGCTAAAATCACTGGAATATTCCTTCTCTGAATATGAAGAGGAACTTTAATTTTTCATATCAACATTATTTGTTGCCATTTTGGTATAGCGTAAGCCTTTCTAGTTGAGCGTAAAGCTCGTCAGAAAAATTTGTTTCCAGAGTCAGGCATGTCCTAAAAAAAATTAAATGGCGATTTGGAGCATTTGTTTTTTCATCAAAATACAGTTTGAAATTATAAAATTTGAAGTTTTGGTAATGAAGTTTGAAACATTAACATTTTTTTACCTCTTTGCAGAATTTGCAAAAGGCTTAATCATGACTTAAGGGAGATCTTATTTTGCTGAAAGCCACTGGATAAGGTTTTTCAGATCAATGTTAAATTTTTTATTAAGTGACGTGTAGAAGATTGGTATCATCAGCAAATTGTAAAACTTGGAAAAGGATATCGATATGAAGATGGTTTATGTGTAGCAAAAACAGCAAATGTTTAAGAAGCATGATTGAGCCTTTTTTGTTATTTTCAACTGGTAAAAGATCAAAATCTAAAGTTGAGTTTTTCTCGTAAAAGAAAATAGCTTCATTTATTTGAGAGAAAAAAGCAATAACTTCTTGTTGCCATGGAATTACTAAATTCAACCTATGTAAATATTGTGAGAAAATTTATACTGAACAAGTGTTATGAAGGGTTACCGTATCCTTAAAAATCAAGTTTTCAGTTGAAAAGTTGCAAGAATAAAATAGAAAGAAATTTTTTTAATTAAGATAACTAGTTTAATTTTCATTAAGGATAAATGGTTTTAGTATGGTTTTACATTATGATTTTCAAAAATATCAATGACTGGAAAGTTACTTTAAAGTAATTTTTCTCCCAAATTCTATTTTCCTAATCCAAGCGCTTTTTCCTAAGAAAAATGAAGGATGTATTTCATACACACGTCAATTTTTATCAGAGTTTAGCATCCATGTATTCCTCATATAGTGCATACAGTAAATCTTCATATCAAGAAATTTGGTGTGCACAAAGCATAATCAATATTTGAAGGTAATTTTTTTCCTCCTCCAAATTAAAGGTAATGCCCGGCATGAACAGATAGTATATATATGTTTTTTTGAAAAACAAAATCTCTGGCGTAAATATGTAACTTTTTTGGTCATTTGCCAAATTAAATTCCCCCCAAATTAAACATGTTCTCCATCTGCCAAATTAAATTCCTGCACAAATTATTTTTTTTGTCATCCGCCAAATTAAATTCCGCCAAATCTGCAAATTTTCTTTCGCCAAAATATCTTTCTGCCAAAACTTCTTGTGGAAATTGGGTTTATAATCATCATACAAATTATTTCGATCGAAAAAAGTCGCTTCGTATGAAAAAAGTTGCTATTGGAAAGCCGGGTTTAGTAAGCGAATTAAGGTTGTCTTGTTTGATTTTGCCAAGGATGTTACGTCTTCATGGTCAAGAATATTTGAATAATGATGGGACAATAGGACTGCTTAGACAAGTAGCCAATATCTATTAGGTATTACAAGGATGGTTGGAATAGAAGTGAGAAACAAAGAAGTAAGAGAGAAGAGAGAGAAAAGATGGAAGAGACATACAGGCACTAGACAGACCACAATAAATAGAAGAACAAACAACATCATTATGGAATATATACCTCATAATCATTAAGTCCACTCGGCAAAAACGTATTAAGTTTGTACCGCCAAAACTTTTTTATGCATAGAAATTTCATCTGATCCTGGATGAATTAAAATAAATTCAAAATCTAAAAAGTCATTATTATGTCCCACTTGATTAAAATGATTATGTAAAGACTGTTGAGGATCAGTTTTGACAGTATGGCAATTGTTACAGGATTTGTAGTTATTAAAACTCAATCTTAATTTTGTAGAGGAGCTTATTACCCACGTAGCAGGGCTGTATTCGCTACAAAAATTTGCACGATCCTATTGGCCAATTACGCTTAAATTTGACTTAAAAGTGTCAAGGCAACAATATTTTTTTTTATAAAATAAGAGGCATGAATGTAAACAAAAACAGAAAAAACAAATAGATAGAACAAACATTGGAGTAATTAAAACCGCTAAGGAACTCATTGCATTGCATTTTTTCTATGTTTAATAACAAATCAAATGTCACACAAAAATGACAAAGAAAAGTTTGTTTACAATTTTTTGTGTACGAAGCAAAGTATAATTTTGAAGAAATACAAACGTGGGTAATAACCCATATACTAACTGTTTATTTGGGCCATTACCTTCGAATATTGACTTCCGTCACGTACTGCCCTCACAAGCTTGCGCTTTACTTTGACATCAGTCAAAAATGCGATGAAAAGCGTATGGCGGAGCCATTTTTTGTACCTATAGTTGTGGCTTTTTTCTGTTTAAAAAGCTCACTGTTATGTTATAATATATATAACATAAAATGAAATATATTAAATGAAATTCTAGTTTATTAGTAAAACCTTTTTGCTTATTTTTTAAAATTTTTTTTCAATAAAAAAACATGAAATTTTTCATATAGTTTCACCACTTATGTTTTCAATTTTAGATGACCAAGTGGAAGATCAAGAGGAAGATGATGAAATCACTTATGATTTGTGGCAGGAAGCTTGTTGGACTGTCATCAGTTCCTATTTTGAAGAAAAAGGATTGGTGCGACAACAACTAGACTCATTTGATGAATTTATTCAGATGAGTGTACAGCGTATTGTTGAAGAATCACCACCAATTGAGTTACAAGCAGAAGTCCAGTACACGGAGGCTGAGTTAGAGGAACCTGTAAGTATGAAGCAAGTTTTGTCTAACTTTCAGTGGTCATTATTTTAGATCATCTGAAATATGAAAGGTGAATATTTTCTTATATTATACAGACTCGTTATCAGTTAAAGTTTGAACAGATTTATCTATCAAAACCAACACATTGGGAGAAGGATGGTGCTCCCAAACCAATGATGCCAAATGAAGCTAGATTGCGCAATCTTACGTAAGTTACTTAATAGACTAATGTTACTGAAGAAATATATAAATACTAGTATACTAGTATACTGTGTAAAATCTTTCCCAATAAATGTTTTTACACGCTATATTAACCATTTGATTATAACCGTATGTAATACAAAAACGCAATCCAAAAATCTTTCATCGATTTATAAATATTTTACCCGCTATACTAAGCATTTGATAACGTCATGTTTTGAGGTAAAACTATTGATTTCTCCTTTCTTTGTCACCAAAAATAGAATTCACAGTTTGTTTGTTAAAAATGTTATTACATGTTTACGTCAATCATATTTAATGTAAAGATTTACTGAAGAAATCAATTTGAGCCATAACTCAAAGCCAATATGGGCCCCAAACGGCAACAGTTAACGCAATAATTATGACACATAGTCTGCAATACATTTTAACGTCATGATAATGACGTCATAGTTCCAAGTCCCTCAAACAACTTGCTACAAAAAAAATTTAAATAAAAGGCTGTAGATTTTGACTTATGAATCCTAACCAATTCTTAATTCTTTCCACTTTCAAACTTTATAATCAACCAAAAATACTTTCAGACTTTGTGGTAAACAGATTTATAATTATCAATACTAAATCTCAGAACAAAAAATATTCACAAATAGTGAAATATCTCACTCACACACTACACTACCCATTGCAAAATTAACTTTTGGAGTACATACAGATTTACATATATAAGATATAAGGTATTAACTAAATCTTAAAAAGAATCATACCTCCAAATAATGTTTCTTTCCTCAAAACTGAGTTTTCTTTCTCTATAAATTCCAGGAACAGAGAGATCTCCAATTAGAAAAACGCCATTGGTATTAACTAACTTTACTCACGGTCAAAACCAACAGATTAAGCAAATCTCTAATCTTTTATTCCTTCTTGACTTTCTTCTTTCTATCATTGTACTAAAAAATACCATGCTCAACACAGTTTTTACAAAAAATTCTATTATTTTCTTTGGGAATCTAAAAAAACAAACCGAAACTGGATAAAATGCCGTTTGATACGTCTTAAACCTTCAACATTACATATAAGTCATAAATATGTAAAAGCTATTCTTCGTAATAAAAGCTGGTCTTTTTTATGCATGTTTCTTATTATTACTTTGTCTTAAAAAATGTAAACAAGCGCTTCTTTTTTCTTCAAATGACTATTTTTCATTTGTTGTCAATAGCTGCTACGTTCGATTGTAATCTCCACCTGAGATGCTATATCATGTCTTCCCTAACGTTTTTATATCATAAAACCATTATAAGCACTAAGCCGGAGTGCTTTATACTAATATGGAAAAAAACATTAACAACTATCCATTGACAAACTTCCCAAGAAAATTTTCCTAACGTTCTTTCTTTCAAAGTTAGGTAAGAAAAAAGCAAGATTGCATATTAGTATAAAAAGGTAATTGGGTTTCTGCGTAAGAATGAGAGACATTACAACTGGCTGTGTTTTTTCGTACTGTCCAAACCTAGTGTGATCACTGATCCGTCCGCATTTCCTTGCCATGAAGAAAAATGGCGGACATGTAAGTGGAGAGTTAAACTAGAGCCCAGCCGGACATAAGGATTTTTGCAAGTGAGCTTATTGTAACGAAACCGTAATAATAAGGCAACACTTCCCTTTTAATATTCTACTCATTTGTACTACTTGTTACACAACCCTTTTATTAAATTTAAAATTTGTCAATCGTTTTTCATATATTGGCCAAAATTGCAGAACACCCGGGCTCTAGTTCAAATTTATCTTAATGGCAAATGTAACCGCAAAAATTCCAAATTCTTCAACAAACAATATTCCACCTGCTTCAATTCCTAATTATGCAAGTTAAAGTTGAGGGTTCACATGCACAATAAAACCGTTTTAGACAATTTTAAGCATTCGAAAAAATAATGTTTTGAAAAATTTTGATAAAGAAAAATCACTGTTTGAAAAAGAGTGGAAGAAAATTTCTCTCTGTCCCAGTATCTCATCTTTAGATCATGTGTGTTCTTCCTATTACAAGCTCTAATTTTTCACATCTCTGCTCAAATCTGTTAAATGACCTTCATAATTTAAACTTGAACCTCATTCTATTCAATACTTCTACATTGTATAGAATTCTCCTCTTTGGTCATTCAGACTTTACTTCATCTTTAGATCATGTGTGTTCTCCCATAGTCAATCTATTTTCAAATAGAAATATGCCCAGAAATTTTGTTTATGAGATTGTCTTTCAAGGCCATGTTTTGGTTCTAAGCAACTTAGAATGTTTTTGTAGTACAGCTTTAGAAAAAACATAGTAGATAATGAAAATTTTAGCCTCAGCAAAGGGAACAATCAAATCTTTTTACACTTTAAAAAGGAAAAAATAGATTGTAGTTTTCTGTCTACTTCTATTGAAAACTGAATAATGGTAACTTTATTGAAAACTGAATAATTTTATTGAACTTTTGTGTATGAGGCTTTTTAGGGTGTATCGCCACCAATATGTTTCATTCAATACGTTTCATTCAATATGTTTCATTCAATACGTTTCATTCAAATCTACTGAAAGTAGTAGATGGCATCGAAATTTGAGACTTGAAATGTGTGCTTTAAAACATGATTTTGTTTAGATATTCTTCGCCATTGTATGTTGATATTTCAAAAACCATCACGAGAAGTGGTCAAGAAGCTGAAACAGAGGAGCATGGCAAAATATACATCGGAAAAATTCCAATCATGTTGCGCTCAACTTATTGTGTATTAAATGGACTTTTAGATCGTGATCTTACTGAGTTGAATGAATGCCCTCTTGATCCTGGTGGATATTTCATTATTAATGGATCAGAAAAAGTCTTAATCGCTCAGGAGAAAATGGCAACAAACACAGTTTATGTTTTCAAGAAAAAGGACTCTAAGTATGCATACACATGCGAGATAAGATCTTGTTTGGAGCAATCCTCACGACCTACTAGTACCATGTTTATTTCAATGCTCGCTAGAGGTGGTGGTGGAGCCAAAAAGGGGGCCATTGGACAGCGCATTATTGCTACGATACCATATATCCGACAGGAGATTCCTATAATGATAGTGTTTCGAGCATTGGGTTTTGTTTCAGATCGTGATATTTTGGAACACATCATTTATGATTTTGAAGACATGGAGATGATGGAAATGGTTTGGATTTGTGTTTTAAAAATGATATTTAATGATATAAAGATATAAATGATATAAAGTATTATGAAGAAATGGTTTCACTAATGTCTTTTCTTTGTTCTTCTTTAGGTTAAGCCATCTTTAGATGAAGCTTTTGTCGTACAGGAGCAAAATGTAGCGTTAAATTTTATTGGTACTCGTGGTGCTAAGCCTGGTGTTACAAAAGAAAAAAGGATAAAATACGCCCGTGAAATTCTGCAGAAAGAAATGTTACCTCATGTTGGAACCAGCGACTTTTGTGAAACAAAAAAAGCTTATTTTTTAGGGTAAAACCCCTTTTTGATCTGTGTTAAGTATGTTATAATAGCATTTAACCTTTTTACTGAAGAATAACTTGTTTGTGTATTTATCAGATACATGGTGCATCGTATTTTGCTCGCTGCTCTCGGTCGCCGTGAACTGGATGATCGAGATCATTACGGAAATAAACGACTTGATTTAGCTGGACCGTTATTAGCTTTTCTATTCAGAGGGTAAAATTTCATTTCCTTCTACTCCGTTGCAATAACGCCATATTCAAACCACATAATGTTCTAACTGTTAGCGAAGTTTGTTTCTAATAAATTTCATAGATTATTCAAAAATCTTATCAAAGAAGTCCGATTGTACGCTCAAAAGTTCATTGATAAAGGAAAAGATTTTAAAATTGATCTTGCTATCAAAACAAAGACAATTACAGATGGTTTGCGTTATTCCCTGGCGACAGGGAATTGGGGTGATCAGAAAAAGGCTCATCAAGCACGCGCTGGCGTCAGTCAAGTATTAAACCGCCTCACATTTGCATCAACATTGTCTCATTTGCGGCGGTTGAATTCACCCATCGGAAGAGATGGTAAACTCGCCAGGCCTCGCCAGTTGCATAACACTCACTGGGGGATGATTTGTCCTGCTGAAACACCAGAGGTTTTTATGAGTTCTTTTGTATTCTGGATGACTTTCCTAATCAGAATAGATTTGTACGGATACAGTAAATTATAAATACAAGCTTTCATCCTCATTCTCCTGTTATTTCTTCAGGGACATGCAGTGGGGCTTGTCAAAAATCTGGCATTGATGGCTTATATATCTGTTGGCTCACAACCGAGTCCCATTTTAGAATTTTTAGAAGAATGGGCAATGGAGAATTTAGAAGAAATCAGTCCATCTGCTATCAAAGAGTAAGTTAATAACTGTTCTATTTTGATGAGTGTATATAGTGTTTTGGCCAGTCAATTCTGTTTTCTGTATTTTTAGTTCCACTAAAATATTTGTTAACGGCTGTTGGGTTGGAATACATAGAGATCCTGAACAACTTATTATGACCTTACGAAGATTGAGGAGACAGATGGATATCATCGTGTCCGAGGTAAGTCTGAAGAACTAAAATTTATGCGTGCATTGTTCCGTTACGTATATTAAATTTATTAAAGCCCGTTCTTCATAACAAACAAACCTTCCGATCTTAGGTCTCCATGGTACGTGATATACGCGACAAAGAAATTCGTATCTATACAGATGCTGGTCGTGTATGTCGGCCATTATTGATTGTTGAGAATCAAAAACTTCTGTTGAAGAAAAGTCATATCGAACAACTGAAAGAGAGAGAATACAATGACTTTGGGTAACTATTTGACATGATCCTTATTAAGAATAATGATTATAGAAACCATATAAAATGTTCGAAGATCGAAAGTGTTGTTTTATTGTCAACTAGGAAGGCACATTATTGTCATCAGATTTATGGGAAATCCAAACTATAACTGGATAACTTATACTTTTAGATGGCAAGACCTGGTTGGGAATGGTGTAGTGGAATATGTTGATGTGAATGAAGAAGAAACATCCATGATAGCCATGTCACCAGAAGATCTAGAAGATCGAGAACATTCGTATTGTTCTACATACACCCATTGTGAAATTCATCCAGCAATGATCTTAGGTGTCTGTGCTTCTATTATTCCATTCCCCGATCATAACCAGGTAATTCATGCTTGTTTTTATCTAATGTCCTACTTGAAACTATTCGATACCATTTCTTTAATGAAGATATCTTCATAAGATTATGCATGTTATCTATGCAGAACAAACAAAGGAAATAAAAACACACACAGTCAACACTTGTTTTCATTTTTCAGTCTCCTCGTAATACATATCAATCTGCTATGGGTAAACAAGCGATGGGCGTGTACATTACAAATTTTCATGTTCGAATGGACACACTAGCACATGTTCTATACTACCCACAGAAGCCTTTAGTAACTACACGTTCTATGGATTTCTTAAAATTCCGAGAACTTCCAGCAGGTGGGTAGACGCATTGAGTGTTGATTGGCCTACTAGTCCATTCTCCCACCTGTGTTTAAAATATGAAACATTCCCAATTGAATATGTTCTTTCATCTAGGTATCAATTCAATTGTCGCCATTGCTTCGTATACTGGTTATAATCAGGAAGATTCTGTATTGATGAACGCCTCGGCTATCAACCGTGGTCTGTACAGGTGCGAAGATAGCTTTGCAAATACACTCGCCTTTGTGATATTATATTTATCATAATTTCTCTTACAACCATTTTCTACGCCCTTACATGGTCTCCTTTAATACAGTTGTTGTTGTATGTTAAAGGTCAGTGTTTTATCGTTCTTATCGAGATGAAGAATCGAGAAAGGGTTATGATCAGGAGGAACGTTTTGAGAAACCCAGACGTGACGAATGCACAGGTAAGAATATGTGCACACAACGTTCTCAATGAATCAGAAAGATTATCATTATGATCTAACCTTCTGTCAATACCGTTTAGGTATGAGAAATGCCATCTACGACAAATTAGATGAAGATGGACTTATTCCACCTGGTTCTCGTGTGAGTGGAGATGACGTCATTATTGGTAAAACAGTCACGATGCCGGATGACGACGATGAACTTGAAGGTCAAACAAGACATTATACGAAACGAGACGCTAGTACCTTTTTACGTGCAAGTGAAACTGGTATCGTTGATCAGGTTATGTTGACCATTAATGAAGAAGGTTATAAATTTTGTAAGATCAAGGTATATCAATTAACAGATAGCAAATCAGTTGTCAAGACCTGAACTTATGGGTTTTTCCTGTTGTTTAAGATGTGCTTCCTCCTGAGACTGGCTACTTATGATAACATTTTCTATTTTTCTTAAAACATGTTAGTGAAATCTGTTCTTTGATTAATTTTGTTCGCTATTATTTTTCTCATACAAGGTACGTTCTGTGCGTATTCCACAAATCGGTGATAAGTTCGCCAGTCGTCACGGGCAAAAAGGAACTTGTGGAATCACTTATCGTCAAGAGGTATGATAAAATTGACGCTTTTGCTGCAACTATCAACGTAGAAATAGCTGTAGTATATAACCTTACATTTCAATCATTCTTTAGATATTTTTTCTAATAAACCATATATGTTTTCATAGGACATGCCTTTCACATGCGAAGGGATTTCACCAGATATTGTGATCAACCCTCATGCTATCCCTTCCCGTATGACAATTGGTCATTTAATCGAATGTTTACAAGGAAAGGTAAAGTTTTTAATTATAATGATTATGATCGCCAAGAAGGTCAAGTGAATGTTATCTAGCGTCTATCCTTACTTCATAGGTATCTGCCAACAAAGGTGAGATAGGTGATGCGACACCTTTTAACGATACAGTCAACGTACAGAAGATCTCCGCTCTTTTACATGAGTATGGTTATCACCTAAGGGGAAACGAGGTCTGACAAATATTGATGATGTCCGAAAAGTTCTCATCTCAAGGGGCGGTAATCGTTAGCGTATGAAAATATTCCACTTTTTTTTAGGTGTTGTTCAACGGATTTACCGGTCGGAAATTAAATGCCCAAGTTTTTCTTGGTCCAACTTACTATCAGCGATTGAAGCACATGGTTGATGATAAGATTCACTCTCGTGCACGTGGACCTGTACAGATCTTGACAAGACAACCTATGGAAGGACGATCCAGGTAAGTTCATTTCTTTCCTGGTATATGTTTTGTACTCGTTTGACCCTGTAATATCACACGTACATCTTTCCTTATGTAAGGGATGGTGGTTTACGTTTTGGTGAAATGGAACGCGACTGTCAAATATCTCATGGTTGTGCTCAATTTTTAAACGAACGTTTATTTGAAGTTTCCGATGCATATCGTGTGCACGTTTGTAATTTATGTGGATTGATAGCTATTGCAAACATACGAAACAGTACATTTGAGTGTAGAGGATGCAAGAATAAAACTCAGGTTTGACTCACATAACTTCCGTGTTGAATGAATATGTCGTGTATGTGTCTTGTCTTTTCGTTATGTCTTCTGTCTTCAATACACGTGATCATGATAATTTTTTCTCACAAAACGTATTGAGCGTTACCTAGGAAACCTATCTACTTCTCTCACTCTCGGCCACTGTGTCATCTAGAAATTTTAGAGAAATAGCCAGGTTCAATCACGCGGCAAGAACTGCTGATTGGATGAAACAGATCATGCCACAGCCAATTTAATTTTCTACATCTGATAATTATTATGTTAGCGCTGTTGAATCTTTTTCTCTTCCCTTCAAATCATGTTAGCTAATAAAAACAATGGGAAAGGGTTAGAGCCAGGTTTCCTAGCTAATTGAGGATAGACAGAGATATTTTCTTGTCTGTTTACCTTAAGGAGAGAAATTTTCGCGTGGATTTATTTTCGCGAATTGGCTATTTAAGGATTTTTCGCGAGGATTTAATTTTGCGAAAATTTGTCTCGTAAACAATTTCTCTCCCAAGGTATGCACGGTATGAACGAAGTGAGTAAATACGCTGTTTTGTTGTTTCAGATATCACAAGTGCGCATCCCATACGCTTGCAAGCTTCTCTTCCAAGAGCTGATGTCGATGAGTATTGCACCACGAATGATGGTGGATGCGCCGGCTATGTAACGAATGACGGTAATGACGTGCAATATCAAGAAAGACAACGCGTCGGATAAACGTGTTGATTTTTTAAAAACAGTTGAAAATATTTATAATCATTTTTAAGAGAATCTTTTTTCTTGGAAATAAACTTTCTATAATGGCGTTTATTTACGCCACAAGTACACACAATAGTCAAATTTGTTTCTATTTTCGTCAGTGACGGTTTTATGATCGCATTGCGTCAGTTTCCCACTCGTAAAGGGTAAGCTTATTTTATGCGGGTTGAATGGGAAAGTTAATTAACTGAGGGTTATTTTAAACACACCTACAAAATTGTAATGTCACATGATAAAAATAATTATGAAGCGATAAATAACAATATAATAAGCTGGTTTATTTCAACAAACTTTCGTGAGTCACGTTGAAAAAAAAGGTGCAAACAAACAAAGGAATTTCATTCATCAGAGTCCTTCGGTATAATTAAATCGGCACGAAAATTGCTCCAGATAAAAAAATCAAATTCTAGTAACTTTTCAATTGTTCAATTCTTTTCTATTTGGAATTGTCCAGATGGAGCAAAATTTCTTCTCATGTGATATTGTAAATTTGGTAAATTAATGACGTTCTACATAAAAATTATGACGGTGTCCATTCTTTTTGCGTCTCAAAAAGCTTTGTCGTATTTTCTAAAGAAAGTTTTCAAAAAATTAGTAAGTATATAATACGTATGGTTAAATTTTGACGACAATCGCGAAAGAGAACAAAAAAACAACACTCTTACGCAGTCATATTTTTTCATTCTTAACCGATTCTCGCGAAGAAGCGCTTGTTTTTCAGCTTCGTGACGATGAATTTCTCGTGGACTGTTTTCGTAACTTCTAAAACATTCATAAATCTTCATAGAACTATTCATTAATTACAGACAATGCTGCGTTTCAATTATAAAAATAACACTCTAACCATGACATTTTATGACCACCACCTTCATGCAAACGAAACGTGATACTTTGATGTTATGACGGTTAGAAACGAGAGAAATGGCCTTAGTAACATAATCAATGAAAAGGTCTATTAGCGAGATTTTCAATAATACACCAAAATCATTGAACGCTAGGACAACAGAAGCTTAATAAATACATTTGAGTTTCGCTGGCCCTCACTTACAATTTTCTCGGTCGCCGGTCTTTCTTTTTCTTGCTAGGTTTTACCAGCGCTAGAAGAGAATTTCTTTTATAAAGTTGAAATATTATAACTAATCGAAATATTTCTGCGTCAAATACCTGAAAAATACCAAACCTCTTCCGTGTGTCCGGGGCTTCAATCTCTCGTTTGTTTTATAGTGATGATTCTCGTGTAAACGCATATTTTTCACGTCTTGAACTCGCTGTTTCAGACGCACAATAAATGTTTGCTTATGAAGTTGAAACGCCTCTTGCAAAGTCATCGTTTCTGCCGATCTAAACATAAATATCCTCAGTAAAAATTTTGAACAACTCGTCATCATAGTCAAGTGCAGATCAAAAGATCACCTTAAACGTTCGTGACGTTTCAGTCTGTTAGTTTGCTGGATTGTATATTTTTCATTTAATGTTGGTACTTTACTGAGCGGAATCACCTCGGACACGTCAGAAGAAGCGGTTTGAAACCAAGCAGTGCACGCGATTTCTCTGGAACTACTTTTGGCTTGTAACAAATCATTCCTTTTGTTCGGTTCATGAATAGTACTGTTGCTACTCGTCCACCATTGTGAATGATTAACATCAAAATTCTCCTTCGATTCTTGAATCAATAGCCGTCGATTTTTTTCGATATTTTCGGGACTTTTCTCCCATCTCTTTCGTGGGTTACTGCTTAAACTTTTATCATTTTCTTTCTGATCGAAATGTTCTCTTTCGTCTGCTTCGGCGTTATTGCGACGTCGTCGATCGTCAGTTTTCGTAAAAGCTGATGTGATATATTTCTTAGCATCAGATGTTGTTTGAGTCCACGTTTGTAACATCAAAGGTCGATCGTACTCAGAATCCGAAGTACACGGCGTCGGGCAATTGGTTCCGACGTTACGTTTCTTACAATAAGGGCAAGTTCGTTCTTTACTTGTTTGATCGGATTTTACTTTCGATATAGTTGGTGTACCGATACGATACGTTTTTAAATTTTTTTCTGAAGAATCCCCATCGGATAAATCGGGAACGTATGTATGTTCTTTCTGTTTTCGGTTACCCAATTCTCCACTAACGAAAGATTTCAGATCCTTGCTTGTGTTAACAGAAGTCTCGGATGAATCACTTGATAAATGCAACTGGAGTTTTGATTTCCTCTTTTCCATTTGTTTTTTCAAAATGGTGGAAAGCAATTCCATTTTCCTTAATAATGGACTTTCGTTTATGGAGATTTGTTTAAATGACTGATCAAAGTCCTGCCATAATTCGTTCAAATTATCGTTTTTAGCAACTGATGCAGTTTCACGATTGCTTAATGGCTTTACATTGGAAGTTGCTGAGTCATCATTAATTTGTTTGTTTGTTCCATATTTCATTGAAACATCATGGTATTCCAGTGATGAGTGACTGACTTCCCTCGCTTCTGAATGAGAAGTTCGATACTTTATTCTGCTACTTTTACTTGAAATAATCCCTTCGTTTGTTTTAGAAGAGTTAACTGTATCTGAAGTTGTCTCGCTAAAGAAAGTGCTGCTTGACTGAATAAGCTCATCTGTATTATTAGCATCAGAAACAACTCCACGTCTTGAAATAGTTGACACACGTGTTGGTTCAAGATGGCTTGTGTACATGTAATTTCGTAAACCGTGATTTTTTTCTTCATAACTTTTATCACGTGATGCAACAACCACATCCTTCTTCGGATCTTTGCTTGAAATCACAGAATCCGCTAGTTTTGAATCTTCTGAAACATAAACAGTAAAAGAGTCACGATCTCTATTCATCTTCTTCCTTGGTTGTCTACCAGCATAAACTCTTTTCCTGTTGCTGCTACCAGGACTGGTCGAATCCCTGATGTCATAAATACCACGACTGCTCCCTTTGGAATCTCTCTTGGATACATCTACAACATTATATGGCGTGGATGTTGAATTTGCATCTCCAGAAATATAAGATCGGTTGTAAGTGTTGTCAGAAGTTGCGATTGAACTAACAGTTGACTTTAAGAAATTTGTATGAATGTTTTTATGTTCTGGTGAAAAAACCTCTTTAATTGGCTCTAGAGGCATCCTAGAACGCGACGATGCCTGGGTTGACGAATTTGAAGATAGACTTTTTCTTTGAGCTATATCAACAGTTAACTCACTTAATGTCATTTCTTCTTCAGAATCACGCTTTGCATCAGAAGATACACTTTGCAGATCATCAGCATTTCTCGGAGGATCAATAGTATTGTGAATCACTGTTCCTGGAGAATCTTCGTGTTTCAGAGTTGTATCGAGTAACGATGCGGAGACTATATCCTGTTCAACAAGTTCGTTTTGAATTCCAGCTACCACTGGTTCATCATCAACAACAATATTATGATTGTTGTTTGCTTTCCATTGGGAATGCAAATCTTCACTTTCAGAACTACTGCTACCTTTTGAATCGTATCTTACTTTGGCATACTTCAAATTCTTCAGGAAATGTTCAGTTTGCTGGTAAGATGAACCCAGCAGCTTTGAAAAGGGTTTGTCATCAAGGTCACGTTGTTTCGGTGAAATCTCCTTGTAACTCGGAAAAGTCATAGATGACGCAAGTGAAGAAAAATTCTGAGTGTCATTATCCAGTAATGACGTCACTTTTCGGTTTGTCGGTTGTTTTTCCGGTTCATTAATGCTCAAAGATGACGCTGTGGTTGAAAGTTCACGTAAACTATAATCAAGAGATGTTTGCTTATTGATACCTTGATCAGAAATATTTAAGTCGATTGATGTATGTACCGGCACAGTAGATAGTCCAGCGATAGGTACCGTAGAACCAATGCTACCAGAATCATTTTTTGCTAATCCTAATGGTTCCGGTCTATTTATATCTTGTATATTACTACCAGTTAAATTCAGCCATTCAACTCCGTCGTTGCCAGAACTATAGTAATTTAATGACGACCAGTTGCTCTGTTGTGCTTCTCTTAGTAAAGAGTTTGTATCATTCATACTGAGATTTGTTGTGAGAGAGGTCTTTGAAGAAATATTACTAGAGTTAGGTTGTGAGTTGGATTTCACACCATCGATGCTTTCTTGAAGGTTTAATCTTACTGTACTGAGATATTGAGTGTTAACGTCTTCAAAATCTCCACGAGTAATAGTTGTTTTCGTTTGATTTATATCAGTATCATCGAGAACATTTTGCGCAGATGCTGTCCCAGAACTTTGTGTATCACCACCTCCGATTTCTGCACCTGACAGAGATTGGGTATGAATACTGGAATCGCGGCTTGTCTTTGCATCAGGAAGTTTGAACCAATCATCCTATTAATTAAACTTCAATGCATTTTGCTGACTTTCTTTGAAGTTTCCTTAAGTTTTACTTATTTTCCGTTTAGTCCTGGATTCCTTGAATATCTCAATGAATTCAAGTTCTGCCTAAATTTGAAAACCATAATCTTAACAATTAGAAAAACTCAGTGTACAATAGCAAAATTTAGTTCTTTTATTGATAAAATTTTCCATATGAATACTATATAGTTTAGGGAAAGCTTTAGTGATTTTATGTTTGAGTATATGGGGAAATCAATTTTTCATACAGAAAAAAATCAAAATTACTTAATTTAGTAATTTATTTTGTTTGTATTTTTATTTGGCATTATGAAGTAAAATCATAAATGTCTTCCGAATTTAAAATAAATTTTCTAAAATATTTTAGACCCAAAATCTCCAGAACAAATTTGTTTTTCAGGATTAGTTATAGTTGCCCAAAATAAATCTAAGAGGTGATAAAATGCAGATCGGAAATTCCTTTCTTTTGTATTATGAATTTCATGTTTTTGTTATCAACAATTATGTTTACATTTTTTATGAATTTCAAGTTTTTAATACATAGTTGCAGATGTAATTTAATTATTATTTGTTGTAAAGAAAATTTACATTTTGCTGTTTAGCTTTTTTTGTTGTATGATAAATCAAAATCTTTGTTGTAATAAACTTTCAAGATGAAAACAGAATTCAAAAGCTACAGTACACTTCATTTTGAATTGACATTTCAGTAGTCTATCGAAAAAACTAATATTTTGGAAAAACTAGGCAAACATGTATATTAAAAAATTGACTAGGTGAAAAATTTCTCAATAAATTCATTAAAAATGAACTTGATTTTTCAAAGAAACTAAAACTTCAACTTCTGCTTATTTTTTATGATTGTGACAAACACACTTGCTTATAAAGTTTGGTTCGAGTTTCAATGGTTACTATGCATCAAGGAGAGAAATTATTTGCTGGACAAATATTTGCGACTTTCACTGAACGATTGATTCGAAGAACATACAGGGCTTAAGAATGCATGCGGTAATACATAAAAAGGCATATAGAGAGGCATTTTTCTGTCAAAAAGTGTATTTAACTACTCACTCTTCACAAATAAATTTTTGAGACTCAAGACACGATTGCAACTAAGGGGCAATTCCACGAATAGGTCAACCAAAGTAGCAAAATGAAAATTTCATAAAAACATGGGTTATTTGGTATCATTGGAAAGCTCAAGGCTTCTAGTTTCATGATTCATGGTTAAAATTTCTGAGAAAGATACTCTTGTGATATTCTTTGGTCTGGAGTGCAGTGCATGGTGCAGCGAAAATTTGTCAATATTTTGTTGATTGATTAATAGCTTCACAGATTCTTGAGAAATTGCCACTGACTTATAATGTTGTGTTTTTTCAACCAATAATAAGTTAATAAATCTTATTCAATTGTAAAAAAAATCAATTTCACTTTTAGGTCAGGACTCATAGAGCTTTGGTAAAATGTAGTTTTGTATCAGGATGAGATTCAGTCTGCTCACTGGACACACCAACAAGTAACTATCTTCACAGCACATTGATATACAAATATATATATAATATATACACATACAAAGGTAGATTGATAAAGAAGTAAAGGAAAGTTTTGCTGTTATTTCCAACTATCTCCACCATACAAAGGAAGCTGTGTATACATTTATGATATCATTATTTGAAAATCTCACTGAAACGTACACAAAGATAAAAGTAATCAACATTTTCAGTGATGGTGCTGCATCACAATTTAAACAGAGATATCTTTTTTCTAACCTTTTTGAATGGGAAAAGGAGTTTTCTGTGAAATTAACCTGGAATTTCTTTGCAACCTCTCATGGCAAAGGGGCTGTGGATGGAATAGGGGGCACTGTAAAGCGATCTGTTTGGAGAAATGTTCGTGCAACTGGAGCTGCCCCTTCTGATGCTGAATCATATGCTGCAATTGCAAAGGAAAGAAACCCCAATGTAACAGTGCTGTATATATCAGGAGAGGAAATTCACCAGAAATCGTCATCAAAGAGCATAACTCAACTCAATTAGAAGTATCAACAGTTTCTTCCTGTGATGATATTACCATAGCAAATGTTTTCAAATGTATTGAAGAATCATAGGAGAGTGACCAAGACGAGGTAATTGACAATACTCGTGGTAGTGGTATGCCAACTCAAGAGAACAATTCACCTGATAAGACCGAAAAAAATGATGATCTGGATGTTAGTATGGGTGACTGGGTTCTTGTTCAATATGATGATAATCATTTTCCAGGTGTGATAACAGCAGTCACAGGAAGTGATTATGAAGTAAATGTGATGCACAAATATGGAAACCAATATTGGAAGTGGCCAGCAGTTGAAGATAGAATTTTGTATCTTAAATCAAATATTATTAGGAAACTTGAACAGCCAGAAGTGGCTGGAACATGTGGACAATTTTTATTTGCAAATTTGTACGTCCGTCACACAATTTAATGACTTCTCACTACGTTTTGAATTATTTTTTTTTAATTATCCTTTCTTTTCAAAACCTATGCATTGACACCTAATTCAGGCAAAAATCTTGGAAATATTCCTGGTAGATTCAGAGGATTTGGCAAATCATTAGCATTGATTGAAATTTTGTAAGTTCTCTGCGTACGTACGTCACAGCACTTTAATTGTTAATTAATAATTATCCGTAAGACAAAACTGAAACCTTTTTCCTGTTTAACCAAGCACCTATTTGCCTTTGTAAGGTAAAACATAATTGGCCTAATTGACTTAAAATGTTTTTAATAAACAATATTCTCTTCTGAATTGTACATCCGTCACAATGGAATTGCCCTAAGCCAAAATCCACTCGAAATATAGAAAAAATAACTCTCCTTAAGGTATCAAATAATACAACATTGGGGAATGCAAAATTACAAAAAATATGTATTATATACCTGTCCAATGGTGGCTTTCATACCTTCCAAGATGTACCACTAAGAAGTCAAAAACAACAACACGAGTAGAGAATCAAAAGATAAATTTCATGCAAAACTTAAAATTTTCAGCAAGATTAACTTGGGACTAGCTGTGATCTTATCTTGATTAACAGAGATAACAATTACTAAAATTTATGAGCTCTTTTTCATTGTTGTAAATTCAGTGGAACTACCTTTTAGCTAAACATTTTTTAAATAGGATTCAATAATCGATCACACAATCCAGAGACAATTTTCAAAATTGGAAGGAAGTATTAAATTTGAGACATTAGTTGCTGATTGAACTTACCTCATCACTCTCGTTTTCATGTGTTTCTCCATCATCCATTGTCCAGGGGAGGAAGAGGAAGGTGAGTAAATAATAAATAAAAATATGAAGGGGGGGGGGGGGGGGGGGGAGAGGGGGAGGAGGAGAGGAGAGGGGGAGAAAAAACTGGATCAGATACGACCAGTCAGAAGGACACTTGATTCTATGTATTTATGATATAGATTTAAGCCACTACATCAGGTATACAAGAGGCAGAGCAAGTAAATCTTAACATTTCATATCACCAAAATAGTTTTTTTTGCTTTGTATTTTTCATGTCTGGCGCCATTACTTCAAAAAGACGTATTCATATAAAAGGAACACAAACTCTGTCTCTTGTTTGGATATGCGAGATTTTTGTGTAGGCGGTACACGGATTGTGTTTAAATTCTTCAAATCGAAAAAACAACGTTTTGGAAGTGATTCTTAAATCGTGATTCCGTTGCGGCCTAAATCTTTTTAATCACTTTTACTTTCACAGAAACGTTAAGAAAATGTCAAAGACTAATCCTCCAGAACTGAAAAAGTATGTTGATTTAAATATGAATTTGCAAACTCGCTGACATTCAGAATGGCAAACTTGTAATAATGCAGAAAAATTCAATGATTAATAGTTTCCTTCCTCGCGCGTTTTTCTCACGATTTTTTTTTTTTTTTTTTCATTTTCATTTGATATCGTCACAAGTTTGTTTGATTTGTTTTCTTCCACCACGAATTCTTGTTTACTGACGATCGGAAAATATATAGCTGCATGACCGGCAGTTTCTTTGGTTTTCTATTCTTTGCCTTACTGGGATTACCCGCCCCTTCATTCAAAAATGTTTGAATGGTACACTGCTGGTCACAAAAAATGACGGCCGTGGCAGACACTTTGTTTCACCCCACCTGTTGTTGTTTCTGCGACGGGTCGCATTCAGCTTCGTAGTGCCCTGGCCAAATCCAATCTTGAATTTCGCCCTTTACCTCCGGGTGTTCAAACGCATGTCAATATTGATTTACTAGCCTCTCATTTAGCATTTCGTCCAGATCAAGAGTTGGTTTCTTTCTTCATTAACGGTTTCTGATTTGGTTTCGACATTGGTTTCGAAGGGGCGGTTTCCGATACTTCTCCCAGGTATTTACTTTTGTCACTGTCCCATCCTATATCCATTGTGTAGGAGGACAAGGGCATACGTTTTTTTACACCTACCATTCTGAAGTTGTAGGAAGACAAGGGCATACGTCAGGTCCATCTCTTACTTGTCCTTTCGCACCTTTACACTGTTCAGTGCCAAAGAAAGACGGCACTCTTTGTACCATCCTCGATTTATCGTTTCCCTGGAGTTCCTGGGTTAATGAGGGCATCAACAAGGATGTGTATTCTGTAAAGTATTCTTCATTTGGTGAGGCCGTCAGCTTGGTGTCGTCCTTAGGTTCTGATACTTTCATGGCTAAGTTAGCTGTGGCCTCTCTTTGGCTATTCCTGGGAAGGCTATTATTTCGTTGACCCCAGGTTGCCTTTTGGCGGTAGGTCTTCTCTGTTTATCTTCAACTCTTTCGCTGTGTTTTATGTTGGATCTTGATCGTTCATGGTGGTATCTCTTTTATCATGCATTATTTAGACTTTTTCATTTGTGGGACCTCTCAGGCACAGGTAGGTCGTGACATGGCGTCTGTGATATCTGGGCCCCACTCTCCACTGACAAAACAGTCTCAAGCTCTTACGTTTTTAGGTATTGAAATTGATGCTGAGCAACAGATTATTCGGTTTCCTCAGGACAAGTTCTTTGCTTTACTCGCTTATTTGCCAGATTGGGATGAAATGCATGAAACGTGAATTACTTTCACTTATCGGTTCCCTGTCGTTCGCTTCCAAGGTATTTCGTCCCGTTGTTTGGCCCCATCTACATGGTCAACTTATACCATTGCCTGACGGTCTTACACTCAGTTTTGTTCCTTGGGCATTTGGGCATTTACAAGCAATATTTTATGTTTAGACCTTCATAATTACCCATCCCACTTCCGCCCATTATTGAAAGCTGCATCGGCATTGGCGTTCTTCGGCCTCCTCCGTGTTTCTGAGTACACTTGCCAGTCTGCCGCTTCATTCCACCAGGTTTGTGATCTAATGGTTCAAGACGTTGTCATCTCAGATAATGGTCGGATTTTGTACGTACACATACCCTCATCGAAGACTGACCTGTTCCCTGCATGGTGCACCATTCGTGTAGGTCAGTCTGGGCGCGCCATTTGCCTTGTCGCATCTATGCGAGCGTGGCTTCGGATGCATTCTGGTCTTTATCTACCTGTATTTGTGTTCTCCCAGCATGGATTTTTTTACACGGCAGGACACGGTCGAACTCTTATCACGGGTGCTGCCCTCTGTTCCGAACATCAATACTCATTCCATCCACATCGGTGGGGCTTCTGCTGCAGCTTCTGTTGGCATTGCCAACAGTGGCATTCAAATACTGGGAGGTTGGTTCAGTGACGCTTATCAGTTTCACATCGCTTGGCCACAATCACCCCCATTACATGAATTTGGAATAAGGTGTCTCTGCGTTCTTTTTATTTACCTTAATCTTCACTTTTTGATTTGTAGGTGCATTCCAGCATATGTCACAGGGTGTCTGTCCTCGTTGATAGCACTCGTCTGGCCTTATGATGGAAGCAAGTTTAGGATACGTATACAGTAGAATGTGGCTATCCTTGTTGATAGCACTCATACCTTCTGTCGTTTCTGTCTTTCAAACTGATAGTTAGTATATTCTACTATGAATTCTAATCTTTTGAAATTCTACTTGTGCGTTTTACCTTGATACAAAACCATGATTTGCAAAATCCTCTGTGATTTTCATTTATTCTAATTGCAATTTTCTAATCTAAAACAAATACAACAATAAATCAAACACTTCCAGAACAATAACAATGAACTTGCCTAGCTAGCTACAAGATATAAGAAAAAAGAAACAGAGCAGCCCAGCAGAAATGACAAATAAGTAATTTGTTATCTATAAAGATACCGCACACCACACCAATGTGGGTTATTTGTGTTGTGGTAATCCTGCTTTGTTTTGTGTACCTATTTTCCTTAATTCGTCAGACCTTCATTGAATATAAAAACAAAAGTATTTCAAACAATAACTGATTCTTTATTCTCTATTCTTTCCATTCTTTTTCATTTAAGTTTATTTTACTAGCAATAACAATTTCCCTTTTCTTCTTATGATTATTTTGTTGTTTCGTCTAAGAAAATGTAAACAAAAGTAAACATTTCTTTCAACAAAATCAAAACATTTTTTTCAACAGTTTCTACATTCGAATGTGGTTGAAAATCTCCTTCTGTAGTGTCTACATTATTTCTTCCCTAACGTAAACTTTGTGAAACGATTAAAACCTGTCTCTTAAACTAATACAGAAAAAAACAAAAAAACGATCTTTAATTCTTAAGCGAAATAAGAAGCATGCAACCAGGCTGGAAACCTATCAATAAGACAGGCATCCTGTGTAAAAACATTTTGCAGCAGATGGAGAACACCAAAATACTCTGTTTTATGTCCGCTAGGACTCATTAGGAAATGTTAACAAACCGTAAAACATTTTTAAAAAGAAAATCCTAAAGAAATTTCAAGAGAAGTTTCGGATATTTCACAGTAAACCATAGATTTTCCAACTTCAAATATTTGGTAATATTACATCTTATTTATTTGTATCATGTGTTATTCTATTGTTATGATTTTTTATTTAGGTATATGGATAAGCGATTATGCTGTAAGTAATGTTCTTTTCTCATATTCATTTCCAATGTTTTTGTCAGGTTTATTGCAAGCTTATGCCCTGTGTAAACTAAACTACAACAATTTTTACAACTCTAAAATACAGAAGCTACAGACAATTTGATTTTTGTGATATGCCCCTCAGAGAACCGGATATACAGAAAACAATTGATTTGGTGAGCAGTTTGCAGCTTGGGTGCTTAACTGTATAACCGAAACATACTCTTGGTATAGTACTGAGAGATATAGATATAACATACATTAACTGCATGCATACCCTGCCTTTCTAATAAGCATAGTTTTCATTGGAAATTTTCTGTTCCCACAAAATTTATTTGTTGTTTGTTTTTTTTGTTAGTGAAACTCAATGGAAATCGGTCTGTTACTGGAATTTTACGTGGCTTTGACCCGTTTATGAACTTAGTTATTGATGAAGCTGTAGAAGATGTTAATGCTCAACAAAAGAATGATATTGGAATGGTGGTGAGTAGAAATAGTGAGTTTAAAATTTGTTTTTATTCTATGCACTGTAACCACTCTTTATTTGTCACTTTAGGTGATCAGAGGAAACAGTGTTGTATTGATGGAAGCACTGGACAGGATATGATGAAATGGGAAACTACCTATGCTAACATATTTGTGACATATCCACTGCTGGAATGTTTATAGACAATGTACAGTGTCGCAATAGACGATGTTTGTGCAAGTGATGCAAGCGAATAATGTTTACAAAAATCTTGTTGTATATTGCACTTGAATACCTGATGTAATATTGATCAGATTTTTTTACACCTACCATTCTGAAGTTGTTTCTTTTATTGTTGTTGAAAATCAAACTGAAGTTTCGAAAAGGTCTATTGGATAATTGATGGGTTTTTTTATTTTTTTTATTATTATTTTCAATTCAATTTTTCAATTTTTTTTCAATTAGTGATCCCTCGTCAAATCCTCCATGAAAAACTTTGTATTATGGTCTCAAATTTGTAAGAATGTTTTGATGGATTCGTTTCGACTTTTTTTAATTTTGAGGTAATATGGAAAATAGCAATTGTTAAAAAACAATTAGGTTATTATGAGATAGGTGAGATGAGAGAATGCTTTTATGAACGGATTTATTAAAGAATTGTATCAGAAATAGAGAGAAGGAAGCAGCTGCTAAAATTGATAAAAAAACACGAAGGAATTTGACTGTTTTATGAAATTATAGAGTTTTGCAAGTTGAGGGACAATTTTACATCGGGTAAGTACGTTGATATTAAGCTTTATCGAATAAGATGTTTTACGTTTGGCGATTGATTGATTGAAATGCAGATATTTTTAATCCTCGAAGATATTCAGGGGAAATTTGTTGGAGACAGGTGTCTGGAAGAGGTGAATGGTTTCGATGATCGAAAAGTTTCCACCGACAAGAATGGAACAGTTGTCACTAATTCTCCTCGCCTTCGTGACCCCATCGGAAAAGTGCCCTCGCCTTCACGACCCTTTTTTTTTCGACTTGTTTTTATTCTTCGCAAAAATTATTTTCTTCAAGATATTTTTTTATATGAGAAACGAAGGAAGAAAAAACAAAAACATCAGTTCCAAAATCATTTTTTGATGATGAACATCTGTTTTAACACATTTAAAGTTAATAAACGAATATAAGTATCTCAGAAAACGATGACTCGACAACTAGGTGCCCAAATAATAAGAAAATGTAGCTGCCCAAATTAGGAAAAAATATAATCGTTCGGGAGTGAATCCCTGCCAGTGGCTGCTGAGTCAGCATATTAGCTGCATATTTTATGTTAAGGTCAAAAGTAACTTCTTATTATTGGTTTGTAAACTCGAATCTGGGACTTCCATCGAATGGTTACGACAGCGTGATGTTGCACGGAGCAGGTTCGGATTTGACCTAGCGTCTTTAAAGGACAAAAAAATTGAGTTTGTCATACAAAAAATGCTACAGGAAGGCAATGCGAGGTTCGGTCGAACCAGATTTTCAAAAATGTTATTTCCCGTAGGATGTGTCGTACTGCAGAGGATTTCGAAAATCCAGCTTAAAGATCCGTGTTTTAAATACTCGTACTTTTAAATCGCGAAATTCTATGAAGCGTAACTCGGTGGCCGATTAGTGCCAAACAGAAAGTTATTTGAAAAAAAAACGAAAATTATTTTTAAAAACCGAAAATGTTTTTTTTTCTCTCACAAAGAAACAAATACAAAAAAGTTAAACAAAGGTTGACAACACCTATGCATTTAATCTTCGTACTTCTGAACCATTTTGAACATGTATTGCAGTCGGTGTGGTAGTAGCATTAGACAAAATTCTGTATTCTGTGTACTCTTTGTGGAGCGAATGTTGTGCGAAGGAAAAGGTTAGACTCTGAAAAGAATATCGTATGTCAGTATTTTACTACTGGGTTCAAATATTCAACCATTGTAAAACTTTTGCAGAAAAGGCATGGCATTGCCCTGAGTTTAAGAACATTGAAAACAAAAAAAGGGTATCAGGAGTGCGGAATTTGTATTAGTGGAAACGTTATTGACAATATTCTAGCTTCACATAATTTGTATCTGGATGCGGAATACAATCACGTAACGAGTCAAGATGATCCAGAATTAAACGATTTTTTCAAATATGTAGTCGATAATGAGAGAATTCCGTGGCCGCCATTAACTTGGAAAGAAGCAGAAAACGCGTTTCGACTGATTGTTTCTAAGTGTTAATAGAAAAAATAATTACAATGCAGTATACAATATAGTATATCATTGCAATCTAAAAATAAAACATTAAAAATGTGAACATAAGATCAAGGGATACACTTTTTGCAAGGAAATATTTTCAGCGTCTTGGTAGACTATGAAAGTATTTCCGTAAGAACACTGACGGTAAAATAAACCTTGAAAAACATTCTTTGAAAAAACAAATCTCCTTTCTTATATTGTTTTTTTCTTTTCTGAAGAACTTTGTTGAAGTTTAAATTTACAAAAGCAATTGTTACTACACACGAATGATGAAGACTGAAATACACAGTCCAATTAGTTGGACAGGAAGTTGGCCTTTTTTCCGTTTCATCCAATCATTCTTGAAGTTATTTTCAAATTCAATCATGATCCAATCAGTTGGTCCAAATAATTTGACAGTGTCTTTCAGTCTTTTATCTTATCTAAACAAAACTATTGGATATCCAAATGAACATGTAACAGAAGATGATATATATAACAGAAGAAAGATTGACAGATAAAGTGTCCTTCATGCCAATCCAAAGCCATAATGTTTTGACATAGTAATAGCATCAAAAAAACATTGTGTCATCATCTCAACCCCGGTATCATGAATGGGAACTGTCAGAGAAAAGTCACACGTGCTTACAGTAGGTAAGCAAGCACAGGAGGTTCCATTTTGTGATTTCTCACAGCCATGTATAAAATACATCTTTATTTTCATATTCGGCTTTGACAAATCATTATTGCCAGTAAGGAATTTCATTAACTCATTTAAGTTGAATGGAAAAGATGCTAAAAATAGATGAAAGCAAAGCAGAGTATAACTTCTGCGCAGGAATTGTTTTCTGTTGGTTGTTAAGAGCCTGTTTACATTATATAATTTCCCATCGCAAAATCCAGAGATAACTACTCATCAGAGAGTCCCGTGTATTTCCTCTTATAAGTTTTACTGCTTATGTTTTTGACATTATAACACACCTTGTTGGTCCTAGTTATTAAAACAGGAGCTGACATGGATAAAAAGTACTCCTAATAACCAAGTTTTAGTGTAAAGCGGCTGTAAAGTATTTCAAATACGGCATGAGATATTTTTAAATCTTTTGTCTATTTCTTTAAAAAATTATTTTCGTTTTTTTTTTTTTTTAATGTTTTTTGGTTTTTTAAAGAGATTTAAAAAGATTTTTTGCTTTGACCCTTATTGGCCACCATACATAACAATATGGTTTGCTAACAAGATTTCTGTGAAAACTTGTCGAAACTTGAAACATGAAGTCATAATTAATTCGAAAACATTTCACAATAGTTGATCAAACTCGATTCATGCAGGTGGAGGAAAATGACAACACATATATAACATGTAAGATAATCCAGCTTTTCGTACAGTATATGAGGAATATTTTAACTGTCAGTCGCAAAATAATCTTCTGTGGTGAATCAAGAACTGGAGTTATAACTGCAAGAGTTGGCATCGGTCGTGAATGGGAAACAATATTCGAGTGGAGTGAAAAAGTGCGTCCCTATGTTCACTCGCCACCGCAAATATCCTTTGTATCGGGAGCCAAACTGGTACCAACGTTCTTTTATTTAACTCGTCAACTTCTAATCTGTCATTTCAAATAACTGTTTATAAGAGACACGAAAAAGTACTTTTCATCATAACCTTTATTTTTAAAGGTAACAAATGAGCCATGTGTATATATTATAAGTATAAAAAACCATTTATTTATTTTAAAAATGTGCATAAGCTTTTCGGATAATATCCATCATTGCTGCAGTAGAAAATAAGAATGGTAAAAACAAATTTAAATTTGCTATATACAGAGTTGGTGCTTCTAAGTTTTTACGAGTTTTATTATTTATGGGAGCGTCACAAAGGATTTTCCACGTGAAAACATGTTCAAGGAAATGTTCAAGGTGCTTTGATGGTTCGGAGTTATGAGGAGGTTTGTGCTCTCTCCATCTTAATGTTACGTTTCTCTTTGTTTCTCCTACGTATGTACTCCCACAAGTGCATACTCCTTCGTAAATTTTACAAGCTGGGTGGTTGTTCTTATCTTTCAGAGGAAAGAAAGTCTTAACCTTTTTCGTTATCCACTTTATAACAAATTGAAATTTATCAGATGTAAATTTGTGAAGCTTGGTAAGAAACGATTTTGCAAGGATTTCGTTGTCGGGACAGTAAGGAATATCGATAAGTATGAAGGGTTTCTTTTATTCAAACAGGAATGTTGGTACTATCGGGTCTTCTTCTCCTTTTCGTTCACGATGTTGGTTGATAACACTTTTCACGAATCGATCCGGATAATTTGTGTTGTGATACTTTGTCATAATCTCGATAACTTCATCATCAAAATCGGATGCGATCTTTTTAGCTCGATGTAAATCTCCGGTGATCGAATTACGTTTATATCTCTTTGGAACTTTCGAGCACCAAGGAATCGGAAGCTTGGTGGTTTTACGATGGACTTTAGTTGTTATATGACCCTGTTTTATTACTAATTTTGTGTCTAGAAACTTTTTAGGGTTCGATTCGATTGTGAAGTTGATTTTTCTGTGATGTTGGTTTAGTGCATCAAACAGCTCATCCCGGACACCTTTTGTTCTGCGGGCAATAATATTGTCGACGTATCTTTTGTAGAAACGTGGGCATCGTGGTTTGACAACATCGTTTTTGAGTTTACACATTCAAATGTCTGATAATGTAACAGACAGGGGACCTCCCATGGCACAGCTATCTAATTGTTTGTAAAACTTTCCAACTCTGTATATAACAAATTTAAATTTGTTTTTACCATTCTTATTTTCTACTGCACTGATGATGGATATTATCCGAAAAGCTTATGCATATTTTTAAAATAAATAAATGGTTTTTTATACTTATACCTTTATTTTTGTATTTCACGTTTTATTATAATTAACACAAACACACTGTCTACGAGCTTCCTGTGTTATTTGTTTACGAGATATATAGTTTAGACTGAAGATTATATAGGACACCAAATTCACCCGGCTAAATTGTACTATAAATGAAACAATTTTTTTACGTTGTTGTTGACATGCCTTATAGTTCATATGTTGAATCGTAGTTAGTATTCTTCAATATGAATTTGTCAGTAGCAGATCGGAAACAAAAATTTCAAATAAGCTTTAACGCATGCGCAGTCAGTAATCAATTCTGACGCTTTTGTAACGGAAGTTGAAAATTTTCCATTTTTGAAAATCTTTTTTTTTGAAAAGTTCAAAAACTTCACCAAAAGATATTATGCATTACATGAAATTCTATGAATATGCACAGTTAAAGGAAGTACGGTAAACCAATCTTGTACAGCATAAAGGGTAAGGGTCTCGTTCTCCCAAATACTTTTATAAGAGTTTTCACTGTACAAATACTTTTATAAGAGTTTTCACTGTACAAATTTGGAAATGATATACATTAACGCCCCTACGCAAAAGATTAATTCCATTAAAATGTTACAGTAGTTTACAATATGTTTATTTTGCGGCAATTGCGTTCCGGCGGAGGGATTTGGGGATATAAACAAATCAGACGACTGTGTTATTTCCATCTCTTTTAAAGCAATATATGCAAAACGGTCACACTCAATAGTTTCATGGCTATTCGTCAAAATTCTGTTCTTTTTATTTTCAGACTTGTATATAACAAAATTAATTTGTGATTATAGGAAAACAACTTGCAGAAATGATTAGCTTAAATTTGACACAACTAAATAACTCTGCATTATATGGTAATTTATCGGACTACACACCACCTGAAGTCCTTTCAAGAGTCTTAACAACAATCTCCATAGTTACTGGCATCGTAAGTGTGACTGGCAACAGCCTCGTCATCATTATCATGTTGAAAAAATCGCGCAAAGGTTCCGTGTTTTATTTCCTCTTGGCATATTTAGCGTTATGTGATCTAATGTTTGGTTTGACTCAATTACTCGATGTCCCAACATGGATTTTCATGCAGTGGGTGTATGGGAACATACTTTGTAAGGGGATAGTATCAATACAACTTATGTCGAGTTTGGTTTCAGTTGGCACGATAGTAATAATTGCTGCAGAAAGATTTAATGGTATCTCTCAACCATTAAAAATGAAATGGAGAAGACGCCATGTAATTCTAGCATTAAGTTGTTCATGGACCATCTCGTTTATTTCGAGTTTACCTTACGTATATGTGTTAGAAGTTGTTGATGTATTTGGTAAACCACAATGTGTTGAGAATTGGAGTGGAATTTATTCGGAAAAGGCCCCGTTAATCTATACCCTTTACTTGTTTTCCAGTAGCTTTGTGCTGCCTGTTATTATCCTATTCTTCTTCTATGGCAGAATTATCTACATTTTGTGGAAACCAAAGAGGGATATGAAGTGTTTCTGTAAAGCGTATAAAAAACGTCACGCACAAGATTTACGTGTGATAAAGTTGTTGGTTGCCGTGGTTCTAGCATTTGTTTTATGTGTATTTCCTAACCATGTTGGAAACATAATATTACTCTCAATGAATAAACTTACGGAAGCCGAAATAGAATTGCTGCACTACATGAGCATGATACCGTACCCGTTTCATTGTTCCATTAATCCGGTCATTTATTCTATAGTGGACTTAAAGTTTCGTCGCGAGTTAAAGAATCTGTTCTTATGTAAAGACAGTCAAACGATGCGAAGTACAACATTGAGAAAATAGTTTTTAAAGGAAGTCTATTCCGTTTGGCAATGGCATTATGCTCTTGAATTTCACAATAGTGAAATTACACACCCCCTATGAAATGAGTATAATCAAATATGAACTTTATATCGAATGATTGTCAAAGAACAATATTAATGATAACCATGAGATGTTTAACGCGCTACCCTCATTTTCGCGTGTCATTGAAATCACCTCATTGTAAATAAATCACACGATGTTTTATCAAAATGTATTTATAGTTAGCAGTGTAGATATTTTATAAAGTAAACGCTCTAACCTTAAAAAAAGATTCTTCAGAAGCTAAATGACATAAAAAGACCTTAAAAATAAATGTTTATCACTATCAAGTGGGAATGTAAATTATACAGTTTTCAGAACTCTCCAAATTTCACGATTATCATGTAAATCTATCATGTGTTTTGAATTTGCTACTCGTTTAATTTAGGTACTTACTGTTGTTTTTTTTTATCTGTACTCAAAATTTGTTATTTGTTGTAATCATTAGATTAGAATGCCAAACGAAAAGCTCCAGTTTTCATTGGACTGATTATAGTCCCAGTCAAATAGAGGCCTTCCTTCCTATTAATAGAATGGTTTACAAAAGCTATGTGTAGGTCAAATTGGTCCTATATGCAAAAACGTGAAGAAGGGAAAAAAAGAGGATAACAGGTCAAGTAATTTAAACGAAGTTTAAAATAATTGAAACACATTTTGCTTTTGTTACTCAACTTGGTAAGATTGGTGGTGAAGACATAAAAGAAGTTACGTTGTGATAAAGTAAGTACTAAAAATTTTATGAATATCATCTTAATATCTACTTAATTATATAACTTACTCGTTCTAGATCGATGTCATATTCTGTTTTATCTCAATTTAATATGACAGGGAAAGGAAATATATTATATATAATATAATATTATATTATATAATATATAAAGGAAATGTATTTTCATGACTTTTACAACTAATTTGTTTAGCTGGTGTCATAACGAGTTACGGCCCTGACACCTGCAATGATATTATGTTTTCCCAAGATATACTGAAATTGGGTCCGTATTTATTTAAGCGCGTTGGGTGGGCTTAAATCAGAGGGGGTGAGTGGAGCTCCAAAATGGAGGAATAGGGTGGTGTATGTCGGGGGAATAAGATTTTAAGTTTATATGCATGCACCGCTATATATGAAAATCAAAATTTCCTTTCCTCTAAAGGTAATAAATGAGCCATGTGTATGTTATAAGTATATAAAAAACCATTTATTTATTTTAAAAAATATGCATAAGCTTTTCGGATAATATCCATCATCAGTGCAGTAGAAAATAAGAATCCTTTCCTCTACATGTTAACTTAGATTATGTCTACTTTGCTTTCCAAAACATTCGAAGACTATCATGGCCACCAAGGATGCATTTTACTGCATTTTTTCTGTTGAAAAAATGTGTAGCTAGCTAAATCACGAAGAAAAAAGTAGTAGATATTACACATTTATTTAGCTTTCTAGTATTTTATGTAACTTACTCTCTTGTTGTCTCTGCTCTAAATGAAGTTGTCCTTTTGAACGATGGTGCTGTGGTGTGTGGTGTTGACTAGGCATAATATATATATATATATATATATTCGTGGTCCGTGAATGTAAATTGCATGTAATTTAAAACTGTCCAAACCTTATTCAACGATTGACCTCATAGCAGAAGAAAGTGAAAAAATATAGCTAAGGGGCTTCTTTAAAGGAGAAAAACAGATTTTTTGAAATTTAATAAACTTTTTCAGATGTGACTTTTCTAATGTAATGTTTTTATATCAGGTTACATGTGCATACTAAAAATCAAATGAGAATAAAGTAGGAGCATATATTCTCGTAACATTTACTTCGGTATCAAAAATGAAAAAGGGAAACCTAATTCACATTAAGGAATACAACATCAAAACAACATTAGTAATTAGGTAGTTTTTCATCCATGCTTGGCATGCTTCTATTCTCGTCAAAAGTTAATATTGAAGCGATTAATAAAATAAAAAAATAAATAAATAAAACGTTTAAAAAGGAAGCTTACAGTGAGTTCTTTTGACCCAATAGTTTAAATTTGAAATATCGCTAAATAATTGGGATGTAAATTCAAGATGAGTCTGAAACCTTTAAACAAACCCAAACACAAAAAACAGGACCAAAATGAAGTTGTTGATATTCATGCTGTTATCGCCACATTTGTTTACTTCTGTAACGGAAAGATTGGCCATGGGCCCTTCCCTGGTGCGATATTTTGTTTTTGACATGCTTAATAAGTCAGAGTTTGTTTGCATCGTGATGTAATAGTTATGAAAATGTTACGAGTAGCTTCAAGGGTAATTACCCGTAAAGAAATAAAATATCGTCTCTAGTGTTTCCTTTGGGATTACTACGGCATCTACTTGGTTATTCCACTGTTCTGTGTTTTATCTCTAAATTGGTTTGAAAATTGTTTTGTCGAAAAAAGTTCCTTTTCTCCTCTGTTTATCTATCTTTAAAGTAAAGAAACGTCTTTATCTTTTTATTACTAATGTTGTTTGGTATTTCATATCTTACATCCTTTTGAACGTAACTTAGGTTTCCTTTTTCATTTATTGGATTCTAAAGTTGTTTTGTTGAGCATAGATGAAATTACCTTAAATATAAAAACATTTTTTTCATTTGAAGATTAGATAAACAAAGACGAAAAGAACTACATACCTCCCAAACAACGGGGATATATACTAGTAATGCGGCATACTTTTGAAATTTTCAAAACAATTCTGAGATAAAACAGTTAGAATAGCAAAGTAGATAGATACCATGAAAACCACCCGAGGTAATGGTCTCATGGCAATTTATTTCTTTTCTACTTTACTTTAGATATATAGACTCCTCTTGAATCTACCCCCAATTATTAAGTGATATATTTCAAATTTAAACCATTGGGTCAATATTACTTACTGTAAGTTTCCTTTTAAATGTTTTTGAATTTTTTTCATTAATCCATCGTTTCATTTTCAACTGAGTGACAAGAATAAAATGTTAACAAATATTAAGAATATGCTCCTACCTTACATAGGAAAGTGCTAATGTCATTTTTTGTTTAAGAAAATGTAAGAAAACAAAAATTACAGTACAGCCTGAAAGAAACTTATTACTGAAGGAATAAATTTTAACATGAAGACACAAAAGATTTTCGAGTACAGTTTTATTTTACATAAAGTTATTGTTAAAATCTTTTGTATTCTACGCAGTTTGTTATGACAATGAATGTTAATAAATAAAAGACACCTTTGTGAAAGCTAATTATCTTACATGTATACATGAAGTTTCTTTCAAGCTGTACCATCCTCTCTCAAGGACTAACCAGAGACACATCAATATCATACATGCACGATGAAGTGATCTATCTGTGATATATTTGGTTGGTGCTTTTGACCCAAAGAACATTTCAAGCAAGATAGTTCTTCCATATGAATTATAAATAAGGGAATTTATCTAAAATTGGGAAAAGGCTTTGTTTTGTGCAGAGATGGTGGCTTAGAGTTTATAATTTAAATTAGATTTTTGCTTGTGTATTGTGATAACATGTACAGTCCAGTCCAGTACAACTTTATTTATTCACAAAGTTTTTGAAAAGCAGAAGCATTTTTCGTTCCGAAGACTTTGCCATTTAAGGTTGGTACATATTGTGACAAATGTCTGTCAAACCAAAGAAACTAGTTGTCACAGTCTGTTGACTGCACAAACCAGAAGGATTTTAAAGGCGCATAACCAAATTTTTATGCAAAAGAATTTGTGAAAATTTCAGGTAAACATTTGAAACGGGTATATAGTAGTTTCTGGTAATATGATAAAGACATAAATCATTTCAAACAAAATTTCTGTTTTAGCGACAGGATATTAATAATTTTAAAATTCTTTAAAAAATAAAATATGTATCTTGGAAAAATAAGATGAATTTTAGCATAAGTTTTCTCAATAAAGTAGATTATAATTCAATAATGAATAATATTCATTATTCAAATCTTTTCACTTCAACCTAGGAAAACTTCTTATTCCTGATGATTTCATAAATATTTTATGACACACTTCAGAAATTTAATTTTTGCCATCAAGATGCGTATAATTTTAAAAAGTTTCTGCATTTGTGCAACTAAATATTATTGTTATCATTTTCAGCACTTTTTTCAGCACACTTTGCATATTTTTATGGATGTTTGTTGATTATCCTTCAACTTTATGTTTCTATCATGTTATTGGCTATTGACTTTATTTAATATTTATAGGAACAAATTAGAATTTAACTGACATGATTATTGGCTAGCAATGATGTTCATTATTGAAAATAATGGATGTGTGTAAGGTGACTCATCAGAAAAAACGGCTAAAAATGAGACAAAAGGATTACTTGGAACTGTTGAAACAACAGCAACAAGAACAATTTGGAAGAAATAATATATCTCGAAAACTTGAACCTCGTGAAAAACAATTGAAAATCAAACAGAAAGATTTATTGCGATTGATTGATTCCAATAATGGAGGAAGTATCACTAGCATGTACTCAGGAGCGAATCAAAACATACAAGAATCGAGAGACTCAAAACAATTTGCAACAGGTTTACAAAGTTATATACATGAAAAAACTAATAATAGTATTGTACAACATTTACAACCGAAACAACCGAGATCAATTTTAAAAAAGCCAAAATCAGAAGTCAGTTCCAAGAATAGGATGAAATCTGAGAATCGAAATTCAGAGCAAAACTATGAATCAATTGCTGATCTTATTTTTGAAGATGATGAGTCATATGAGTGTATTTCTCCAAGAGATGTCAATGAAATCTGTTCAAGATATATTTCCAAACCTGAAGACCTTGAAGATCTCCACATGCAGAAAAATGTTGAATTTGCGAAACTTGATTGGATAAACAGGAATCACATGGAACATGATGCCAATGTTACTCTAATGCAACGTGAGATTTTATGTAGTCCTGCACGTCAACAATTATGTTGCGAAGAGGTAGTTGATTTGGGTACTTTTATTTCGAATAAACTATCTGAATTGAAGTTCAAAAAACAAAAGGAGTCATCGGATACTGTGAACTATGGGATTAAAATACTTCATGATCGAGTTCAACTTCAAGGGATACGACGAGAAAACAATAACAAAAAAAGGATCATGTATCCTGATGAAAATACAACTTTTGAAGAGAGTGAAATTTCTCACGATTTTCTGTATTGAGAATATGTTTGTTCATGTATTATTGAGGATCGTCCTCAACATCAGTGATATTTAGCGTTATATTTTTATCTCTTATTTGATGAGAAATAAAAATTAATATACTACTGAGATGAAAAAGCAGCTTCAAGGACCTTTTGGTCATGACAGATCATCCTTAGATAACTTTCCACAAGATTCTCCTTTTGTAAAGAATATGGCGATGAGTTCAGCGGATAATGATTTCATCTTTTCTCTTGTTCTTTTTCGCGATAAAGATTTTTATCAAACTAAACTCGTTTTGATGCGATATTTTAACGAAATTTATCGCAAATTATTCCACAGCGATAAATCAAAATATATAATGAAGTAATTACCATGAAACGATACAACGCATCAAAACGAGATAGGCTCACCGCAATAGGTGAGTTTCACAAAATATGGAATTTACAAAAAAATTCGGAAAGGTCTATTGACATACTATATATATCGTGACACTGAAAATGTTTTTGGAATAAAAATGCTAAATTTTCATTTTTGATCGGTTTGGTGGAGTTTTTCATTAAACATCTCGTTTTTTAACTCTGGTATTTCCCTAAATATAGTATTTCGAACGTTTTTGACAACTTTCGAACGTTTGAATTTCATTCCTGTGAAAACATTCATGCATTCAGGTCCATCCGGAACATCTGCTTGAATCCAAGACGATCTTCAATTTTAAGTTCTTGGATTATGTTATTAAAATATCCATTCTCCTTTCTTCTCTTAACCCAATTCCTTGTTTTCCCACGTGTTGGCTTTTTATCATCGGAGTCGATTAACTCATTTAAAACAACCAAGATTGCCAGTGATGTGTTGTCGTCCATTTTGAATATGCGAATGAATAAACTTTCGAATGTTTGATGAAATGTTTGATCGGTTTGCTCCCGCCTTTAAACAACTAATTATAATCAACAAACATAGGAAAAGCAAGACAACTAATATACTTACAAGTGAAACAAAATAATAAACTAACAACTTAAATTTATGATACCTCAGGCAAAGCAAGTCCCACATAATTTCAGGGTTCAATTTGTTTAAGTATTTGTACACTTCCATCAACAGTGATTTAAGGTTGCTTGTGTGTAGAGAACTGGTGTTAAATACGTTGAAAACTTTTCCGTTAAAGACTGGGGCCACAGCTCTCATTGCTCTTCTTTGAGTGGAATCCATTCTTCCAATATCACCCTTGCACAAAACATCCAGATTAATGGACAATACTTAAAACACGATGTAATGTAGGCTTAAATACCATGCTTTTTTAACATCTGGGAAATTTGGAATACGTAAAAGAGTCGCTATTTTACGATTTGCTTTATGCACATATCAGGATGATGGCCAGGAGTTTTACTGTTTTGGTTGTCGATAAACTCAGGTTCCGTTTTCAAGGAAGATTTTGAAGGATTTATGACCATTTCATTTTCCTGTCAGTCAAGTAACTATGGAGGAACTTAAGGCTTCGGTGGCTCAGCCTATAAGCTTTTAATCTCGTGATGTGTAGGTCCAAAAGCTCTTGGAGTGCGATTTAACGTCTGTGCTGAAGGACAATCCTTTAGCGTTCTCATTCCCACTACACGGTTTCTCTGAGCTTTATAACTAGCCACATCTATAAAGGTTCCCAGTTGTTTTGGCTTTATTTTTAAGGAACGTTTGCCGCATTATAGACGTGATGTGCAGCTTATTATTTGGTCGTAGAAACAGTTCTTGAGAGGTGCATAATTGTTCAATAATAATATGGTAAATATGTCATGAAAGTCTGAGTAGTTTGCCACACTGATAATTCCTGTACTTAACTGATGTAAGAAGGTATATCTCTATCAAAACATTTAAAGTTTCGATAGAAACATCTACACCTTAGGCTTCAGTTTGACGTATGTCGTATGTCGTATGTCGTATGTCGTTTTAAGCATTTAATATACAAGCGAGTGGAAATCACTAATGCCTCTCGAGTGTTTAAAGGAATGCTTTCTGTTAGAGAGTATTAAATCGATACATGTACCACTTGGGGACTTCCAACAAGAGTTATCCTTATCATGGCTGTAAAAACTCAGTTTGTTGAGGAAGCCTTGCATCATTTGAGTGGTAGGTTCAGCATCGAAATCTCCCATCGCCAGTATATTACCATAGACGTCTCCGGGACGTCCTCACTGAACGTCCATGGGGCGTCCCTGTGCCCACTGGGGTAGTAGTAGCTTACTGTAGATGTCGAATGTAGATGACGTTTGTGATAAATAATACTTGATGCATTGAGGTGGATAAAGGCATAAAATCAACCACTTTTCTTTTCAAATGTTTAACACAACTGCGAAACCTGTATGTCATTCGCTATAGGTGTATCGCATCGAACGCGGGAGGGTATACTCTCGTTAACATAAACAAGAAGACCCCCACTCCTATCACTAGAGTCACCTAGTCGATAAGGTGGGCAATAACCCTCACGTATAAATTGACTGTTTCAAAATGTGTTATTAAGCTTTCACCTATTGCCAAAAGTCAACTTTTCCTTTCAACATATTTTCAATATCCTGTAGTTTATACCTAATCGAGTTAAAAGTATGATGTTTGAAGAACTAATAAGTAATTCCTTTTTTATTCATTGCAGGTATCTGCGTTATCATCAACAGCTGAAGATACATACGAAAAGTAGCAGCTGGAAACTCTTGTTCATCAAGAAGCAACAGTTGAGGGAGACTAACTAAACCATTAGTACCTTTATGAAGAAGTTCGCGTTAGATTACCAAGAGCAAACCGATAACAATTCGTCTAACATGTTAGATTTTTTTGAACATACAGTATAACCCCGTTATAGTCGGACTCTCAGGGGACCGAAATAATCGGTCTGACTTATCGGGAGTCCGACCTATCCGATCTTCGTCTTAAGTCAGACTCTACTTATTCCAAATCCAAGGGGGACAAAGTTTTAGTCCGACTTAAAGAAAAGTCTGACTTAAACCGTGTCCGACTTAACGGGGTTATACTGTATTTAAAAATGTTGGATGGTTTTCTATTTCACAGATGTCCTATATAACATGTTGGAAGGAGTTCTTCAAACCGTTCAAACATGTTATACAATAAATCATATACACGTTTGGTTTTTTATAAGCATCAGGTAAATTTTGACTGAGCCTCGGTGTGATGCTTAACTGATGCTTCCGCCAAACATTTATTTAAAATTTTGCAATTTGAAGATGCATGTTATTTGTACCGTGTGGATGATGCCTGTTCTTTATAATCGAATGTTTTTGTAAGGATTTGATATTTTTGTTATTTTCTTTTGTGCTCCTTCTCAAATTTCCAAAATTAAAGCATTTTTGAGCCTCAGAGATGCTTGTTTTTCAAACATGTATACCATTTACTCCGTTTGCCTTTTCAACATGAAATGTTGTTTTTTATCCAAAGTGATGAAAAAGCGTTTTTCAAGTTTTTTTTTGAAATTTTTCAGTCAAAATATTTCGAAAAATTGGAATAAGTGCAACTGAGATAAGTTTATTAGTTTATAAGATGTTAAATAATTAAATAATTCTCATATTCTAATGTTAATTAGTTTATAAGAATATGTTAAAGAAAAACCAAGAAAATAAAAATTTGTTATAAACGATAGTAGGTTCATATAGATACGGATAACCGGAAATCTACGGAAATCTACGGTACTCCGTAAGACCTAGAAGAGAAATGAAGGAGGATGAAGAGAAAGGACACAACTCATAACTATTCTCTCGTGTTCTATTCAAACTTCCATTGTTCATAAATTCTAAAGAAATCCTTGACATCTTTAAAAAGATAAGAAAATAAATCCCGATTCTTTTTCTAAAATAAATAATATATGATAATCTTTGTACTTTACTTTCTGCAAAGTTTCAACACGTGTAACGCCAGGGAGGAGAAGAAAAGTCCATTTAAAATTTGAGATTTTGCCAGCCTATTGTTATAAAATGATCAAGCAACAAATGAACAAAAGAAATGATGAAACTTGATAACCAATGACAAAGCAAGAATAAGTAATTAATGCGTTTTTATCACGATTTCTGTTAATTTTTAAAGACTTTAAAGATTTTAAAGATTTAACAAGTAAGTTTGTATAACGTCACTTAACATTATGTTCTAACACGGTTATTTCAAAAGAATTTCAGAAATTTTGTCCCCTCCTCATTCATCCTCCTAGGTAAGACGGAATAAGATGATTAATTCCACGAAATTTTTACCAATTAGGTAACCAGTCATTTTTGAAAGCCTATTTAAGTTTAGAGAGGTCGCCATCGAATTTTGTGGTTTTTGTAGAATTGTCGTCATAAGTTTTGTTTTTTTGTTTTGTTTAAGTACATGTATAGGCTTCTAAAATGGTTTGTTTACATAGTTCTATCCATGATGCTAAAATAAACAATATTTTTGAATTGAGAACTGAGAAGAAACTTCAATCGATTTTGTTTGAGCGATGGTGGTGATGAACTTACAAGATATTTTATTACTGATATTAGCCATTATTATTTACATATATGAATAAGAATCTTTTATGTTTACACGAAAGAGAAGAAATTGAAAGCCTTGCTTGTCTACTAACGTGAGTCTTGTTGTTTGTAACACGTACATAAACTAAGTTTCTATGACTTTAGTACTATTGTTGAAGTATTTCGAAAACGTTTCACAGTAAAAGGGATATCTAAATAAACTTCATAGAATAAATAACTGCTTTGAAAATTATCTCAAATCAAATGTTGATGTTTTTGTTCATATTTACGGGTGCACATCATCAGCTGATTTCTTTTGAAATCTTTTATATTTTATCAGCTGATGAAACAAAGCCATTTTAAGTAATCCAGGTAGCAACCTGCAACTGCAGTGCAGTAGTTTGACGGTCACCATGACAACATCGATGCACAAAACGGAGAAAAAGACTGATTAAATATCTATACGATTTTCTTTTGTTGTTGCCACTTTTTTCTAACCAAGTTATTTTTTTATGAATTCTTAGTACTAGTTGAACTTGGTGAGTGGTATGAAAGTATTAAACTGTCCATTTCTTTAAAGCACTTGTTATCTTGTTTTTCTGAAATTTTGTGTTTTTTGTATTTTCCAAAATTCTCGGTTACTTTCATTAAATACGCAGAATATTTTTTCAGATTTGATCGTGCAAGTGTGGAGAGGAGGTTGACAAAATTAAACCATCTATCTCCACGATAATATACTAGTAATAAACGATAATAAACGAGTAATACACGATAATACACGAGTTTCCATTTACACTTACACCTTCAGATCACAAATTACTCGACATTTTCGTGATATTTTTACACCATAAAAGAGTGCATTCATTCATGATTAACTGTTACTTTCACTAAGGTTCAATTGTTTTTCTCCATGGGCATCATGGGTAAAATAAAAGCAAAAGAATGTTGCTCAAGATTTTCATGCATATTGTTACATGAAAGCCGATTGTCACATATTTTTAATATACTAAATATATGGTTTGATATTCTGTAGGTACATCAAATGTTATACGTACTGCTGAGTACTGCAATAAATACGTACTGCATCACCATGCAGCTACAGAGTAGGTAGGTAGGTAGCGAGTTTATCAAGTTTTATTCACTAGAATTATCAGCTGATATCCAAAGAAGAGGCTGATTCCAACTTCAATTGGAAATTTCCGCTCACGAAATAATGATATTGCTGGTCTCACTCATCAAAATTGCAGACAGCAGAGGGAGTTATGCCATCCAACTAAAAAAAAATAGCTGCATGCACCCCTTTTATGATGGTATGCATAGGAATTAGCGTGTGTGTCTAATTTTTCAGATTTATTGAAAATATATCGTCATCATTTTTCAGATTTATTGAAAATATATCGTCATCATTTTTGTACAATTGAGACCATATCTTCAATATCTCCATACACATATGTCGCAATACTTTTCTTGAGCTTTTGTTTAAAATGTTGTGTTTTGGCCGATTCAACAAGTTTCGTCTCGTTCTCAATATCATAACTACTTTTAACTATTCCACCAGGGACTTGGAATACTGGTGACTATGTGGAAGTTGGAAATCAGAAGCGAAACTTGATTATACATAATTCTATTTCTAATTATACTTATACATAATTCTTATTTAGTTTTTAATATAAATTTATGCTATCAATGAAGGAGAAAAAAAAGTAAGTTGATGAATTGGCTGTAGAAGCACATGAAATGCATGTCTATTGTTGCATGAAAATATTTTTCGGAAACTTACGTATTATCAGAAACAACAAAAAACAACAATGTAGAAATGTTTGAGGACCGCACCTGAAGATTGGCGTAAAGATAAGGAAGTTTTTGATTCCTGAGTCATGGTAGATAAGTTTCAGGAAAATTTATTATTGCAATGATTCAACGTAAAACTTTATAAAAGTCAACTAACATAAAGCTTGAGAGAAAAGACTTCTTTATTACAATTTCACCACACTGGAAAAATGGAACAGTCATCCCTGCAATCCCATGCTTGACAATAAGAAAGCCTTCTTCTTTTAAGAAAGAATTTCATGACTCCACAACCTAGGACCCAGGGCTTCTGGTACGAGAAGTTGATGGCTGCATTCTTTTCACGAACAAATGTTCACGAACAAAGACGCTATCCGATTTCACAATGCATTCACATTGACGTTAATAAGAAACAAGATGGCAGCGTTGTCGGGTAGTGGTGGTGATTGGTGAGAGGGTTGGGGATGGAGTCCGTTTCTGTGAGAGGGTGCTGCAACAAAACTACAAAACTTTTTGAGCCTACTTTGGTGCTTAAATGGTGGTAATTTGATAGGTCGTGTCTGCATACGCGGCAACTTTTATTGTTTTTCTCGTCCTTGTATACGCGGCAACTTTTATTGTTTTTCTCGTCCTTGCATGCCAGCAGTTAATTTGTTTACTCTCTTCTATTTCTTTTAAAGAAAAACAAAAATGCTTGGATGGTACAAAACCAGTATACCAAGAAAGCATATATGCAAATATACGCCCTCAAAATATCCAAAGCTAGCCTGTAAATAGCCTGTAAATCTTTTTCAAATATTCATTTTCCACATGAGTTACCGGCCCCACCCCCACCCGTGCTTACTGTCTCGGAAAGGGTGAAGAAAAATTAAATCACAAAATTTCGAAGAATAAGTATCACTAAATAAAGTACAAAACTAAAAGTAAAAACAAAACAAAAACCAACAAACAAAAAATTTCTATTGTTTAATAACCACCATATGTTATTTTGGATGAGATCTCCCACCTTAACTTTAGCTTCAAAGAGAAGGACTATCGGTCTCTTTGAGGCAAAGACAGTGTATGATTTTTATCTTCGCTATGGTTGCTATGGTTTTGAGCCTAGGGTGGTGCTTTTTATTTTCGTACTGACTAAACAACAGAACCATCTGAGACGATCTGAACCACGCTGAGACGATCTGAGACGAACTGAAACCACCAAGAGATGACCTGAGATGACCTGAGACCATCTGTAAAAATCTACGCACCGTATTTCCTAAACCACGTCGGCCGATTTGGGGATTTTCGGAGTACATGGGAATCCTCTCTCTTATCGCCTTTTCTCCAATCACGAATTTATGCGTGCAAACAGATTTTTCAACATCAAATTTTCTGTGTTTATGTAATGGCTTTTAATGCGCATGCGTCGATGTATTTGACAAGTGGAAAATGGGCTTAACAAGAATCTGCGGGAAGTCAAAAAAATCATGTTTTGCAGGCATTAATTGGAGCGAATGGCTGTCTGTTTTAAATTTCGTGTACTTTTAGAGGATTAACTTGCCTTTTAAGTATCAATGTATTGCGAATGAATCGTGTGATGAAGATCTTGTCACGTGGCCAAATTTTCGTCTTAAAACGACTGAAAACTGAAACGGCATGGCTGGATCAAAGTTGACTTGTGTTAAGTAGTTGGATTCTGAGTTTATAAAAACACAATTCAATATACAGATTACGTGACAAAAAGATCCTTAAAATGTTTTTTTTTATATTCGGTATTATACATCTCGAATAACATAGATTTGTTTTAGTTTTTTTTTTAAATAAATATCTTCTTTGCTAGGACGATTCCCACTGACGCTCGAAACATCCGGCAGCCGAAAGGACTGGGTTGATTTTTTTTCTCCGTGGTGGATTCAACTCGTCTCAGGTCGTCTCAGGTCGTCTCAGATCGTCTCAGGTGGTTCCGTTGTTTAGTCAGTACGTTTTATTTTAGCTGGTGCTTATAAAAGTAATGCTTATATAACAGCGTGTATTTTTCCTCATAGTTCAACTGTAAAGTAAAAGATAAAACAACAACAATGCAACATAACGGTGCAGTGATTTTTCTTGCCCTCCATCTGGTTGTTCTTTACAAACTTAGCAATTCATCAGATATCAAAACTGACCATATGGAAAATCACAGATATGAAGAACAAAATTACAAAAGAGAGAGTTGCCCTTCACCTAATTATCAAAGTGAGGTTGGCTTGAGCTCAATATATTTTGCTTCAACCAAAGAAGAAGCGCTCTTGCTTCCAGACTTACTCTGGAAAAGAAATGATATCAAACGATATTGGGAAGTTGTGGGAAATTTGTCAATTCGTGAAAAATTTAATAATTATTATTACAGTCAAGGAAGAAATGAGCAATCGATTTTAAAATTTCGTCAGATGGTTATCAAGAAATTGAATATAACAGAAATCCCAAGTCCAAGTATAAACGAAAAGAAGACTTTGCTACCTAACTTCGGTACCAATTCCATAACTAAGAGCTGTGTAAAAGCTGGTGAAGTTGATAAGAGGGACAACGGATATGTTTCTTTGTGTGGGATATGCAACCTTGTGACAGAACTTACATACAGGTTTTTTTTCTTCATTCATTTATTAAATGATTTTGCAAATTCGCGTTAAAAATCTACCCCTTAATTAAATGCAACGTAAATTGTTAACTTACATTTCCTCATCAAAACTCTATGCATTTTGAATTTATGTACAGTCAACTGTCAATTCTTTTTTGTATGTTAATTCGATCAACTGTTCCTTAATTTGCCAGAAATAAGGTATTCAGTTTGTAACCTGTTCTAACGAGGGTTCTGTTCTCTTTTTTTGATCAACTTAATTGAGTTGTAAACAAACTTGAGCTCCACAAAACCTCACCTTCATGTACAGTTGGGAAGAGGTAACTCACTACATAATAGTTATTCTTAACATATTTGTTACCATTACACAATTGGCATCAATAATATTTTTTATTTAGCACTCCTAAATATTTGAACGAAATAGCGTGCTGGGGAACAGCGTCTGCTCTCATGTCGTCTGGTGTCATGTCAAAATGTGTACAAAGATACATGTGGATCAACGTGCGGTTATTGGTGGATAACAAAACCGAGTCTCGCAGACGATTCAGAAACTGGTGTGAATGCCAAATAAGTAAAAACTATGTTAAAAAAGACACCACGAAAAACTGTGGTGAATGTTGATTAACGTCGAAGAGCAGAGAATGGTGAAAATATCACTATACGTTTTTATCTGTAAGCGCTTTTGTAAAAACAGAATAGAATATTAATAAGAAATTTGATGTACTTCCGTTAGCTCAGATTATCGTTTAATGGTTTTAGGATCACATAAATGAAAGTCCACTTTTATGTGCCACTTCGAACCAGTAACATATCAATTACTCTAACAACCTCAACGGACCATTTCCTACTTCTCTACCAGCTGTATCCGAAAAGAATATTTTGGTGTTCTTTCTATAAATAGATCGCAAATTAGTAATTGGCATGCCTAGTTTGGTCTCATTCCAAATTTGGTACAAAAAGAAACATTTTTCATGAATTTAGGTAAATGTTCTAAAAATAGAAATTTTATTTTAAAAATTTATATGGTCCATTTTTTTCTAAAGAGTCCGGTTTTTCTAAAGTCCAAAATCTACTGCAAAAAAAACTAACAATTCCTTTTTCTTATGCACGTTCTGGTCATACTTTCCTTTATCAATGTTAACTCGATTATCCTGAAAGGAAAAGTTGACTTTTTTAGGTGAAAAAAACTTGATAACACATTTTCAAACAGCCGCTTTGTACTAGAAGTTTATTGCCCACCTTATCGACTAGATGACTCTTCTTGTTTATGTTAACGAGAGTATACCCTCCCGCGTTCGATGCGATACACCTATAGCGAATGACATACAGGTTTCGCAGTTGTGTTAAACATTCCAAAAGAAAAGTGGTTGATTTTATGCCTTTATCCACCTTACCAATACATCAAATATTATTTATCATAAATGTCATCTATAATCGACTACTACCCCAGTGGGCACAGGGACGTCCCATGGACGTTCAGTTAGGACGACCCGGAGGCGTCTATGGTAATATACTGGCGATGGGAGATTTCGATGCTGAACCTACCACTCTAATGATGCAAGACTTCCTCAACAAACTGATTTTTTACAGCCATGTTAAGGCTAAAACTTGTTGGAAGTCCCCAAGTGGTACATGTATCGATTTAATACTCTCTAACAGGGAGACAAGTAGGTTTAGCTTTCATTGTTTTACACTAACTTCGGATGAACAAGAAGAAGGTTCGATATATGAAACAATAAAAGAAGATTTATTTCTTATTAAAAGAATATCTTGGAGATACAGAATATGCTAAGATATTTCCAAACAAAAGAGTCCATTCAAAAAATAACTGATCAGCGAGCAATTCAAACATCCTTGCTCCCTATTTGGCTATCTTACCAGCGGCGGATCTAGGATATGTCAAATATTGTGGAGGAGCACATTAACATAAAATATGTTTTCAGTCTGTATCACCAATGCACTTACTTGCACGTTTTTCTTTTATGGTTTAATAGCAAACATTCTCCTCCACAAATTTCGACATACCCTCTAGAACCGCCTCTGCTTATGAATGGGCTTATAAGACTTTTTCATTAATTACAGTAACTTTCGCATCTTAAGGCCATTCTACATTAGGCAGAATCGTCCGTGTGTCCTTGAATTTGGCGGAGTTTGCGCATGCTCTCTAATCTAAATTTACGATTTTTTAGCTACAGAGCATGCGCAAAGTCCGCCAAAATCAAGTTCGCGTGGGTGATTCTGCCTAATGGAGAAAGGCTTTTAAGCGAGATTATATTTCTTATTCCTAGCCCTCCATATTTTGGGGGTGGGGATATCCGCTCTCTTTCTTTGTCGTTCACTAAATGACCTCCTGTGACTGCTACTATAAATCTGTGACGTATAGTATCTTCTATATTTTCTGAGTTTAATACGAAATTCAGCATAAAATCTAACAAGGGTGTTAGTCTGAAAGCGTATATAACCATCGCTAGGGGATCTCCTTGCGTTGGCCCTTCCTTTGATAATATTTCACGTACAGATACTGTAGCAGTTGGTTATGTAACAGGACAGCATTGGACATAAAATCTTAATGTTAAGCAGCAAAGCATTGCGGTTTATACAGTTGAAAGCGTTTGCAGGTCGACTAATAGTACTGCCTCCGTTTCTTCCTGTTCATACATCTTTCTCATTGCGTAGATAGCCGCTTCACTACCTGATTCATAACCTGCACACACTTGTATATTAGAGCATGAAGCCATTACATCTTTTTTTGACGCAAACGTGACTACTTTCCCAGATATCCTCCTTAGGACTTCTCCGACGCCAATCAGCCTGAGACCAGGCTTCTTGTCTAGTGGAATTAATCTGCATGATAGTAACGCCTCAAGAGAAGAATCTTTTATTTTCGTTATACACATCTTTTTATGACATGACGTTCGTCGAGTAGAAATCGGAATGGAAATCAGGCTTAACGTGTTTCAAAATATCTATTTTTGCCAATAGAATTATCTTTTACAGATGACATGAATGGCCTTTGCGTCGTTTACAAAAACATTCAATACCCTAGGATACAATATTTTTATGAAGTTCTTTTGTCATGCTTAAATACTCAATAATCACTTAAAAACGAAGTAATGGGAAGACATTGCAAATTTTGAGCAGTTTGGTTTGTTAGTTTTCAGTAATACGGGTATTGATAAAGGAAGTTAAATCGTATCTAACTTTCTTTTTTGCTCCGTGAAGGCATGGCCGTTCCATATGTGTATTTTAAAATTAAAATCAATGGACATGCTTTGATACGGTAACGTGGTGATACACGTGTTATTAAGTTGGAATATTGGTAAAACATTTTTATCCAGTAGGTATCGCCTCTTTTTGTAAATGACACAAATGTAATTATTCCAGCTTGAAAACGAGGCGAAAGCTGCTCTGACAAAGAAAAGGTCTATTCAGGATTCAGGAATTTTTAGTCATCTCTAATTTCTTATTTAAAAAGGGTTCTTATGGACAAAAATTACCTCGGTTAGCGGGAAAACGTTTCGAGATACTAAAAAGTTTCGTTCTGCTCATATGAAAAACAATAGACCTTTTCATAAATTAAGTCGTTACGTTCAATGCCTCGTTTTCGCCCTGAACATTAACGACGCTTGGGTGGTTAACAAAGACAAACAATACCTCAGGGAAAATTGTTTCACGTTGTTTTATTATGAGGCTTAAGTACGGAGTAATCATAAAGATTAGAAACGAGGCGATGGATGTTGCGAAGTAATTTATGAAAAGGTCTATTTCCTCGGTAAGCGAAGAAACGCACGTGCATGACGTAACGGTAATATGAACAAAAGAATAAATACACAATTTTGCTGACTAAGCGTAAAATTTCCCTGCATACCGAGGAAATTGTGTTCGTATGAGAAAATATTCTCCCGCCTACCGAGATCTCGTCTATCAATTGTATTCTGTTTTTTGTAAACATGATAAAACTTTTAGACATCATTTTCAATACAGATGGTAGTTTGATATCAAGGTCAAAACATTTTTAAACAAGTTGTTATCTCTTTAACATCCATTCTTTCAACACTTCAAAAGAAGCATAGCAGGGGAACAGAGGGGAATCTTCCTTATATAGAAAATCTTATTTAAGTAATCAGGAATATTAAGATTACGGAATTAAGCTTTTAGAAATTCTGTATTTTTTGTTTTCGTTTTCAGATTCATTTTTAACGACACAACTGAACGTGTATCTCCTGAGCCGATCAAAAGATATTGAAATGGTTATCACGGAAGCTGAGGAATATTTGCTAGAACAGAAAGCATGGGTAGATGTAAGTACGCTCTTTTCAAAATTCTTCTGATTTCGTTTATTACTGATTTTCATTATTCTAAATCCTTGTTTTGTAGTATTACAAAAAGCAAGCCGAAAAACTTCGCAAAACCTTAAACGAGCAGACGAAGGTATACGAAAATATCGAAAAACAAATAGAAGTGTTAACAAAAAATTACAACGAAATAAGTTACAAATGCAAGGAATATAAAGAACAAAATCAAATATTGTGGAAATCTGTCGAAAATTTAGAAAATATTTGCGAAAAGTACTCAGAAGAAATCCAAGAATTGAAACCCAAAGACGATATATGCTGTTATTGTAAACAAAAACTATTAAGAAGCAATTCAACAACGGCCCAGCAGCCAGCAGCCAGCGTTGAAATGGTATGTCATGGAGAGGAGAAAAACTCTGATTCTGATTCTGATATGACATCTTTGAGGATGTATAGCGAAGAAGTGACAAGAATATTGAATATTGAACGATCAGATAGAATTCAAATGGAAAACCAACTTCTTGAATTGACAGAAGCTTATGAAGAAATGAAGAAAGAAATATTTTGGGTTAATTTGTGCGCAAAAAAAGAAAACAGGGGTGAGAATACCAGTGACACATTGAAAAGATGGAAATCAATGATCGCATTACCGCCAAGCCAAGCAATGAAAGACAGTATCTCATCATTCAACACAGAATCGAAACGAGGTTATTACAAGTTTGAATTCAAATCCACATATAAACGAAATATATCGACGAAAAACGACATTTCAGATGGAAAATGTTAACCAGGACATTCCTATTACTGAAAAAGATGAAACCCAAAGCACAGCCTGTTTCCGATGTCAACGAAGGTATTGCAAAGGGAAAATTGAGAACATGAACAAAAATGAATCGGAAAAAACTGAAAACACTTTTCTAAACTATCGTGAACTTTTTGCTTAAATATTTGAGAAATATTTGAGAAATTGAATATAACAAGAGATACTATCTTTTAAACTTCCGGTCAAAGGGTTGTATCTTCCGGTGGTATCAAAAGGGTAATGCGAGGAAAAAAATTCATGTTTTCATTTTCTATTATAAATGATATCAAACAATATATACATGAAAATCAGATGCTTCGCGAATTATCAACATGATAATACAAATCATAGCCATTAGAAACTTCTATGCTCTGAAAACCTACTAGAACAACTAACTGTTCAATTTATCTCATCTTTTCAATAGGCAAATTTGACCGTGCACTCACTTTGATCACATGACATATTATAACCAATGCACGATGATAACTACAGGTTAGGTTTAACAATAGACTTCCAGACCAGTGAATTTGCTAATGACTATGTTAAGATCAAAGATTAGAAAACCATCTTCTTTGGGATTTAACTAAAAAGTTGTTTTACGTTATCGAGGAAAAATCGGGGAAAAGAGGATGACTAAATTTTTGTAGATTTTTCCTGAGAATTTAACCTGACTATCACTTTTCCCTGATTTTATATTGGCCAAGCAGTGTTTTCACCATTTTTTAAAAGTGAACTGCTACTAAACCTTGCATGGATTTTTATGTTTTCAGTATAATGAATAAATTAAACCAATGAAAATCTCCATATCATACAACCTCGTTCTTAGAGACTCATTTAAAACATTTAGTCGGGAAAAACTGACTAATTTTTGCATAACGTCAAAAGTGAGCAAATTTTTAATACTTCAATTTTTAATACTTCAATTTTTCTTGATACTTCAATTTTTCTTGAACGCCTATTTTTTACCTGAGTTATTTAAATAGAACATTTGCTCACAATAGTTTTGCCTAAAGAAGATTTCTCGAAAAAAATATAAAAACCGATCCATCCAATCAGTAGACTTTTTCATATTTTAAAAATGGTGAAACTGATCCCACCTTCAGATTTCAGATATAGATACTACTCATGTGCATCCAATGTTAAATCAACTTTTGTAATTTGAGTCCTGGTGTTGCTACATCCACGTAATCCAGCAATGAAAACCGATGGTTTCGGGACATTAGTACCACTTTCCCGTTTTGTTTGAGTTTCAGCCTCTCTAAAATAGTATTAAAGAAAAAAACATTATCACTAATCGATAAATATTTCGATAAATATTTCGATAAATAAGACAAAGAAAAAGCGTTGTTACTTTGGCAAATAAACTTGTGTGATGTTCTCTCTTCGAAAGTGACTAAGGTCCGTTTGAACTGAACGAGTTAACTTCTTACGAAGATTAGCCTGACATGAAACAACGGAGAAATGGACAGTATAATATCTGACGAGAATAAGAATCCTATATACATTATTCCCTCGTAAAGAAGTCCTTAACTATATACATTATTCCCTCGTAAAGAAGTCCTTAACTATATACATTATTCCCTCGTAAAAAAGTCCTTAACTATATACATTATTCCCTCGTAAAAAAGTCCTTAACTATATACATTATTCCCTCGTAAAGAAGTCCTTAACTATATACATTATTCCCTCGTAAAAAAGTCCTTAACTATATACATTATTCCCTCGTAAAGAAGTCCTTAACTTGAAATTAGCTAATAACAAAAATACTCGAAAGATTGATAAAAGTTCGTATCTACCGTAATGATTTAAATTAGCGCCCTGGTCGCAAATTTTTTTTGACTTTTTATATGAGAGCTTAATAGGAACGGGCGTTTATAAATGATTCAAAATATTTGGAAAAAGTGAACACAAGAGGACAGACTTCTGTTTTCATACTAAAGACTTCCACATCCATGGAGCCAATATTCATTCATCCAATTTCCATGTCAATTTTCATTCAATTAAGCTCCCACTCTATAGAGATTTACTTCGAGGGTTTAAAAAATACTGGGCGTTGCAACACAATGTTTAACATCTGTACAATAAAAAACCCCTGAAAATGAAGCAAACAAACATGCATTAACTCACCAATTTTAAAGCTTTCCTTCTCAATCCCCATTCATTCCATTCATATGATTTCACTAGATTTACTTCTATAGGGTGGACTTCAGTTTGTGTCCCCATGTCACTCTTTGTTACTGGTGCTTCTATCAATCCCTTTTTTCTGTCCTAATCATAAAAGAAAGATAAAAAACATCTCCTCTTATCGAAATCTCAATTGAAACAGAGAAGAGTGAATTTCATGAAAGAAGTGAGATAATAAGCTACTTGAGAGTATGGTGTGATTGTTGCGAACTGTCTGTGCAACTCCAGCAGTTGAATAAGTTCTGGAGACTTTTTTGCAACATCAGCAACTCCTGTAATGAATGAATCAATTTGAGTTCAGGACTTTCTGTTGGAAGTTGATATACTATTATATACTTTTGGTATACTATTCATAAAATTAAAACAAATTATCCTAACCTTGAAAGTAATATTCGGGGTCCGCAGCAAATTCATATGCTGCTTCTGGTGTTGAGAATGCAAAATAGGTTTCATTAGAAACAAGCACTCCATTAGAAGGATTGGAAGGTATCAACAAACCATTGTAGGTAACGATTGACCATGGACAAAACCCCTATAACCAGTCACAAAAGAAAATTACTGACAACAGCAAAATTAATTACCAAACATAATTACTAGCAGGTGTAGTTCACATTATATTGGAAACGAGATGCGTTGATCTTCAAACTTATTTTTATCAAAACAGCAAAAACGTTACCAACCTTTGCATAGATCGGAAGATTTTCAAAATTTTTAGTAGAGTCAGGATATAAGACAGATATACTTTTTGATAAAATCTTGGCAGCATTTATTTGATGTTCCTTCGTACTTGTCTAGAAAATCAATGAGATCTTTATGATGAACAGGATTGCTGTCAACTCACATGTTATAAAGTTACCTTTAGATAATCTTTCTTGGATGGTCAATGGTCAAAAAGTTGCCTTTCAACAAAATAACACTTTGATTCTTGTTTAATTGTGCAACGTAGAAAAAACAATACCTCATTAATTCGGTCAATATCTGCTTTAACAGTAACACCAGCCAAATATGGAGAGAGAATTTCATCAGTGAAAAGTTTATTATGCACCTATAAAACAAAAGCATGGATCTCTGTTAGTCAATTGCTCAACAAACTAGAGTGTTAGGAGTTTGATAAATATCAAGTTGAATGGACACACTCACTATGGAAAATTGATCCAGACTGGCTAGAATATTACTCAATACACTGAGTAAAACCATTTCATCTTGAAAGCCAGTCCATATATGTGCTAAGCTGATGAACTGTGGATAAACTTGAGCAGTTGGCACAGCGGTTCGCGATGAAACTGTGTCTTTCACACTCTCCATTCTTGACTCAAACTTCAGTACTAATGATTCCACCTCTTCTTGACAACTCTTGATATCATGCTACCAAAATAAAATTGTAAAATTAAAATTTAAGTTAAAAAAAAAGAGTTAAATAATCAAAAAAAATTTGAAAAATAAATCTTACATGTAAAATATTCAAAAAGTGTTCATGCTGCCTTGCATTGATGTGTGAATCTTTCAACTGCGACCAATTCAGTGAATCTGAGAAGGAATGCTTTAAGCACGCATTCTCAAGTATAGCTAAATTACAAAATTTTGAATTCATTTACAGTGTACAAACTGGAGTTGAGTATTTATAAAGGAGGAAAAAATATGATTATGTAAGACCTGTATACAAGTATGCTCTCTCAGCAACGTTTTTTATTTCCTCTTCAATATTTCGGATTGTAGCAGGTATTGCTTCTCTTAGAACTGTCGGAACTATGAATACATAAAAACATTGACCATATTTTATAAAATGCACAAAATATTGATTTTCATTAACTCAAGAATCCACGTAAGTTCGTAATCAAACTGTGATAAAACAACCTTTATCAACAATTGACAAGCTGTGAATGTTAATACATTATTTTTCAAAACAAAATTCCTTACTGTCATCAATTCCTTCACCTCCTTTACCACAATGTTGATTAAATAATCGAATTCCAGTAACAATCAATGCTAGCTCAAGTAACTGTCGTTCTTTGTCCCGCTTTATAAGAGACATGAATGTTCCAAGCTCTGTGTGTGGGAAAACACTCTGTAAAGCAGCTATAAGGGAAGTATGTTTCTTTAAAAAAAAGATTGGTTGTAGAAATGTGGTTTGAAGTGAGTGAAATTGACAAGCTCCACTTTTGAATTATAAAAAAAATGTTTTCTTATTTATGAAAGCATTCATACATAAACAAGTCTGTATATATACAAACCTGTAGCTTCCCGAACTACACCAATGTCTGTTGGCGAACCAAGTCCTGATCGTAGCAAAACACACGATACAATCCTTGTATATAAAACTGAAACGAACCAATTCAAATGGTTAGTCCTACATTGCCACACTTGTAATTCCCCGTCATAGAAAACATTCAAACCAACCTTCCAATTCTTCTCTTGTTCTGGCTCGACTATCTGTGATTTCTCTTACAACTGGTTGCAGACGTGAATCTAATACCCTTCTATGTTCATCCAAAAAATCGATACGTGTGGTATAATTCATATCAAAATAAACTTGCATCTTTACTGTATCCAGTGATGGTGATTCCCTTTCCATCAATCTGTAAACACATGCCTGAAGGCAGAATTTAAACATTGCAAAACTTTTGAAGTTTAAGTAATTCTTATAACATTTTTTTCAAAATAATTACAAGTAGACACAAAATCCTAACAAGCATGAATTTAAAAACCAAGGAATTAGTTTGCAGAAAAATGTGTAAAAGATATCATTGACCTTTATTATTAATATTGATTGTCTGAAGAAGATCAAAACAAATGCACAGAAGGAAATAAAAGACATAATAGAGAATACGTTTAAGAAGGTAAAGATATTTTTAGATGTTGAAGTTTAACAAAATAAGATGACAATTTAATTAATATCTAAATTGTCGTCCAGTTTAAATTTCTGAATATATGTTATTCAATTTATACCTTAATCAGTTTTTCGACATCAGCCTTTGTAAGAGTTCTGTCTACATTGAAACCATTGTCAGGATCTAGAACCACCGCTTTGACCTAAAACAAATATTTCATCATTCATATAAAAGGATTGGAAAATAACTGACTATGATCTAAAATATCTTGTCCAGCATACAAAGAACCATGTTTTGTATACATATCAGATTTTCTTTGCTCAAAAATCTTTGCTTTGCAAAATGTTACACAATGTTATTCAGGCAGACAGAAAGGCTTTTATATTTCTTGATACTTGTTATGTCATGCCATGTTATCAACTAACATAATAATAATCAAAATAAATTAACAATAATCCAAACAACACACATTATTTTCTTTCTTTACTCTTCCTTTGCTTTTAGTTTGAAATCATTAACTGCTTCCTTACTTATTTCCATCAAATAAGCAATCCATAAGCAAATATAACCCTTCCTCCCATTCAATCTCAAGAAAACAACTTGCTGCATCACTTCTACGTTGGAACTATACCCCAACATCTCATCAAAAACCTCCAGAAAGTCCAAAATGCTGCCACCGGTTTTGTTTATGGCAGGAAAGCTAACACGAAAGACGTAATTAACCTGTCGTGGGTCCCAATCATCGAACGCTATAAATTTGTTAACCAATAACCAATATAAAGACATCTGCAAACCTCAAAGTCGTAACACACAACATTAACCGCACCCTATGCACAATTTGCTTATAAAAATTTGTATATATAGCTTCCACAAAGACAGAGGTACAAAAGTGCTATGTGAAAATGATGAAAATAGTTGCAATAAAAAACCCACAAAAACAACAACATAATGGTAATTTTCCATAGGAAATGAAAATAAATATATATGAATTTTTAAAAACGTTTCAAATTAAGGTTCTGGATGAAATGTGAAGTCCTTAAAATAACTAAGTTGATAACAACTAAAAGAAATCGGTTAAAAATCTGTTAGTATGATTTAGAAATATTGGCTGATAGCAAGGAAGATAAGAAAGCAAAAGGAAAAGTTATTATGAGAATTTGTTACATACTAGGGCTTCACACATTGTATCGTGCACCATACACTCTAGGAAGAGGAACGTAAAAAGTTGTACATCGTTTAAATTTCTTTTAAACAAGTAAGACTCACTGCTGCATTTCAATTCGTAAAAATAGGCTGACGGATAAAAACGCTTGCGTGAATTTAGGCATCGCCAAGAATATAGGTTTCTGCGTGAATTCTAGTTTGCGTTGAAAACCTTGTTATTTCTGTCTGGGTTAAATGAGGTAATGGTTATGTAATGCCTCATTCTTTCAAACGAAAAAGAGAGACTTTCACACAAAAAGTTTAATGATCGCATCTTGTAAGATTAACACACTCCAAGGTGAAATTATTTTAAAATAATTCCAATTAAGAAACAAGTGAATAAGGCTTTTAATAAATGTTTACATGAATATAGCTGTGCATCAAACAAAAATAACCTGAAGTTAATAGGCATCAAGTTAATTTATGGCTGCATGAATATATATAGGCTTCGGCGTAAAACAATGGAGTGAATATAGGCATTAAATTAATTTCTGTTATTCATGAACAACTGAGCTAATGATGGTAAAAAAAATCTGCATGCAGAGCACAAGTTTTAGTTTCCACTTCAAAACATTATAAGGTAGTTTCATATATGCTCGACACAACAACTTTAGTATCCAATAAATGAAAAAGGAAACCTAATTTATTTTCAAAATGATGTAAGATATGAAATACAATATCAAAATAACATTAGTAATAAAAATAAACAATAAAACTAAAAATATAAAAACATTTCTTTCCTCTGAAAATTAGATAAACGGAGGAACATAGGAACAGGAGGACTTGTCCATGTTCAACCAAATTATTATTTTTTTGTCATGCAAAATTTTCAAAACAATTTAGAGATAAAACACGGAACAGTGGAATAACGAATGGAAATGGAAATGTGGAAATGTCCTTTCAAAACGGGGTTTTAAAAGTCCCATGGTCAATCTTTCTGTTCCAGTAAGTAAACAAGATGTGGCGATAACAGCACACATGAATATCAACAACTTCATTTCGGTCGCGTTTTTGGTGTTTGGATTGGTTTAAAGAGGTTTACGACTCATCTTGAAACTACCCCAATTATTATAATAATATAATAATCAACGAATGAGAAACATTTAAAATGGAAGCTTACAGTATGTACCTTTGACCCAATAGTTTAAATTTGAACAAATAGTAACAAATAGTAATGTGTGTCGAGAATAATGGAAGCATGGATATGTATTCTTCCATTCCTTTTCTCCCCTCCGTTCGTCTATCTTATCTTCAAAGGAAAGAAATGTCTTTATATTTTTATTACTAATGTTGTTTTGATATTGTATTTCATATCTTACATCCTTTTGAATGTAAATTAGGTTTCCTTTTTCATTTATTGGATTCTAAGGTTGTTTTGTGTCGTCGAGCATCATAGATGAAACTACCTACCTTATACTCTCTGCTGGACGTCAATGCCTATATATTCACGTACGCAGAAACCTATATTCACGTGAAGCCCATATTCACGCGATATAAAATAATAGATTAAAATAACATCTGCTAGCAATAGTTGTTTTGTGTTGTTTTGTGGTGCGAGGGAGGAGGCAAGAGAGGAGAGGAGAGATCGCATGAGTAAAAAGTGTTAGCTTAATAAAAGCTACAAAAATATTTCATACCATAAAAGCGACTAATGTTTCTGATACAACTTGGCCTTTTCCTGTACATTCTTGTGCTATTTCACGAATAATATTTTTAATAACGCTTTCAGCTTGAGCTCTAGACATCTCTCAATCAAATAAAAAAATTCTGTAGCTGTTATCGCATCTTTGTCTACCATTACACCAAAACAACCTTTAGTCACTTAGGTAATATACAGAACGTAGGAATGCTTTTTTTTAATAACAACTTATATTTTACAGAACGTTTATTTTTGCGCAGTGTGTACTAAATATATTCACCTTAGCGGCCCTTTTACGCTGGCACTTAATGGCGTTAATTTTAATTACGTGGCATTAGAAAGGGCCGGCGTTAGCGCTGTTTTTTCTGTGAGAGTTTGACCGTGGACTTTTCAAAAATAACGTCAATAAAGACCGGCGTAAAAGGGTGTTCAAGTGCAGTGGCTTCATCCGCCACCGACGCTTTTTCTACGTCGTTGAATATTTCTGCTAATTATTCTTATTTCTAATTTGTTATAAATCATCAAAATAATTTAACTATCGGTATCGTTTCAATTTCCAATCGAGACTGGGGCGGCAGGAGTTAATTGGAGCATTTTGTTGAAGTTGATTTTGAACGCGAGGATCTGTACATATATTTTGGCTTAGATCAAATCTTAAATCAGCACAATAACGCTTATATTATTTAATAATGGCTGTTATGGCTAACCATTTAGCAGAAAAATATGATTTTTCAGAGAAAGTTCTGGTAAAAGTTTGCCAGAGTGTCTTTGAGGGTTGCTAAAAAAAAAATAAAAAGAACCAAGAGAAATTCTGTAGAATTTCACAGAACATCACTAGAAATATTAAAGAATACATTTTTATTATCTTCGTTTTTTTCATATAGAATATACATCAATAAAATAAGAAATAGATCTATATTGTTATATATGTATATACAATTAAAACCAGGCCTTCTAAATTTTGTTTCACAATTAGATGTGTCACATATAATTCCAAAATCGTCAATATTAACATGTGCGCGTATCTTAAAACGACTTGCTCTTACACACATTAAAGCTGAACGAAGTATAATGAAAGATAGTCGGCATCGAATTATGGAGAATATCTTTTCGTAACTTTCTTTGTTCCTAACATGTTACCGATATGTTTATGAAATATCAAGCATTCCAAACCGACACTACCGTTGACAGAAAACACTAATGGAGTGAATGTTCCATGCTCAATATTCATAATTCGTTGATTTTATTGCCGCTTTTTTTCTTTTTCATGTTTCAAAAAAATAATTTCTAGTGGCAAATATTTTTGCGAGTCAGTATTTGCATTTGTATATCTAACGTCAAAAATGCATTTTGTCCCTGACGCCATACACCTCGAGCTCTAATGTCTGGTCTGGCATTGTCGCCACACAGTCCATTTACCAGTTCACCTTCAACAGGCTTCAATACGGGTTCTACTTCAAAATCATTATGAAGCTTTTTCAGGATATTTGCTTCAAAATCTCGTACCTCGTTATGTCGACTAATAACAAACTCTCCTCTTTTGATATTTAAGGCATGGTTCACACTGTAGTTTTGACCACATGGACATATCGATGGGAGACTACGTAGAGGTTTGTTGTAACGAAGACTGATTACGTCACAAAATTTTCCTTTTGTCAAAACAAAGCCATATTCCTCCAGAGGTAGGACAGTCAACCAACTGGATGCACCCTTCTGCTTCGCCTCGCTAACGATTCCCGGACAGTAGCCCGACTGGACAGTAGCCCGACTGACAGTAGCCCGACAGATGCTAGCCCGACTGGACAGTAGCCTGACGGACAGTTATCCACCTGGACAGAAGCCCGACCAGACAGTAGCCCGACCAGACATTAACCCGACCTAAATTATCCTTTAATTAGTACTTTAAAGTACTTTTAATCCCTGATTTTCGCACTATCCGGATGGGCTACTGTCCAGATACCCTCGCTAACAACACGTTGTGTTGACTCAGGTAGATTTTTTTTCTTATTATCTTTGTTGCACTAAAATGTGTCTGTGCATCGAATATTGCCACCAAACATTGATGGTGATTCTTCTTTTAATTTCTCTCCGTGTTGTTTTGATTTGAAAACGATGAAGAATTGTTGAAATAATGCAGACCAGCTAACTTTCCACGGTTAACAGATTAATGAAAGGCGCGATTAATAAAAATATTAGAAGTTCAAAATAAATATTATTTTCTGGTCCGTATAATTCATGAGCATGAAGCACGCTGTGATTTGCCCCGAGTGTTCGAACTCAAAATGCGTGATACCCTGGGTAGTCGGTATTCCTTTTTAACACGTATCGACTCACACAATGTTCCAGCACCCGGCAATGAGCAAGAAAACTCGATAGTCTTCACCGATCAAATACTACAACAACGCAAAATTTCGCCTACAGATTTCGGGTGACATTGAAAGTAATCCAGGACCTACCTCATGTCAACTGTGTAACAAAACAATCGAAAAATAAATCGAAATGATGATCCTTGGTACGATATATCAACCAAAACACGACAATACTTCAAAAAATAAATGGATTGATAAACTAGAAACTCTCCTATCAAAAGTTAACGATACATGGGACGGAACAATTGTCATCACAGGGGACACCAATATCCTCAAAAGTCACCCTATCAGTCAAAGATACATAGAGACTCTCTAACTTTTTGATATAGAAATGTCATCAAGACCGCTACTTGAAAAGGAACCAGTCTAATTGACCACATAATAACAACCCAGAGAAGATATTGTCAACAGGTGTGGTCCCGGGCGAAACTATCAATGACCACGATGCTCCTTTTGTTAAAATCCGATTTCCATCACATCATTCCCAACCAAGATACAAAATGATTCGTAATTAAAAAAAACTTTGACCTTTCTGCATACATCGAAGATTTCAAGACAGTCTCGTTAAATATACGGGTTTGAAGATCCCCTTGAACAGCTTGAAGTATTCAATGAACTAGTACTCAGGTGCATTGAGCTACATGTATCTATGATACGATATAAAGTAACGCGACCTCCTGCACCATGGTTAAAAGACCTGAACATCAACACTCTCCAAAACCAACGAGACAACTTTAGAAAGAAAGCGCACCAAATTAAACCGTCGAGGATTGGAACGTATACAGGCGCATCAGCAATAGATTGAAACTTGCTATAAGGCAGGTAAAAGCAGGATTTTTACCGTAAAGCGCTATCATCAAAGAGTTCAAAATAAATCTGGCAAACGATTCACCGAATTTTAAAACCAAACAATGAACTGATCACAAAATACCGAGTAAAACTGAATACCCATTTTAACCAAACCGCTGATCTTCTCACAAATTGCAAGAGAAAAACCCAAGAGGAAAACTCTTACCAATTGCAAGAGGAAAACACAAGAGGAAAACTCTCACAAATTGCAAGAGGAAAACACAAGAAAATCTTTCGAAAGCGGTCGATCTATTATCTGACTCTCTTCAAAACTCCTTCAAATTAAGAAATGTAACGTACGATGAACTGAAATCGCCGATCAACAAACTTCGTAACGTCTGTTCAACTGGACCTGATGGAATTCTTGTCAATCTGATAAAACCACCAGCAGAATACATTATCTCAATTTATCATCAATGGATTCTTTGACAAAAAAAATTCCCACCAACCTGGAAACAAGCAAAAATCACTCCAATACCAAAAAAACAAAATCATCTGATTACCGCCAAATCTCACTGTAATCTGTCTTATCCAAAGTCTTTGAGAGAATCGTCGGCCAACCACTCAAATACTCTGCAATACGCTGACGATACCGGTATTTACCAGCGTGACCAGATAAAATTAATGAGGCTTTAAAAGAAATAAAAGAAGATTTGATAAAGCTGAAAAAGTGGTCATCGACATCAAACCTCGTACACAATCCTGAAAAAACGAAATCTATGATCTTTTGTACAAAGGCTCTCCGCAGGATTCATCAACTGAACTAATATGGTATATGGAAAATATCTATCGATGAGAAGTCAATGAAGATCCTTCGGCTTATTATTTAATAAACACCTGGACTGGGTTGAGTATGTCAAAAAAATCACAAAAGAATGCTACAGCACCCTTAGAACTGCTAAAACGTTAATTACCACTTCTCATCCGAAAGCAGTTCACATCTTTAATACTATCTTGACTATGAAAATGCTGTAATGAGCACCTTACCATCATATCTTCTTAAACGATTACAACGAGTGCAAAATGCAGCGGCTGGATTCGGGCTTAATAAGCGACCAGAGGTAATAGACATCATAAATTTGTCATGGCTTCCTGTTGAAGAACGATTTCAATACTCGATTGCTGTCCTGGCTTACAAATCAATACACAAGAAAGCTGCTGCTAATATGAAACTTGAAATTAAACAAGATGTTAGACAGCTTAGAAACAACAACCAACACTCTGGACCGTTAATCAAACGTAACGATCATACAAAATCATTCCAAAAAGATGCCGAAATGATTTACAATAAGCTACCTAAGCCAATCCATGAAAGTAACAACTTTAGCTCGTTCAAGACACTAATATAAAAATATAGTCTAGATAAAGCACTAGGCAAATCTCTCTGATATTTATTTTCTATTTTTTTTCTGCTATTGAACAACCTGTCCAATTGTTTTCAAATCTACTCAACAATTGCAATCCAGTTATATTTCTCTACTCAAAGCAACTTCCCTCAAATAAGCAGTTTCCTATAGCCGTTATTTCATTGTTTAAATTGTTGTTTAAACTAGTTTAATACACGTCTTTTGTAACAAAAAATCCGATTCGGTGCAACATATGTCACCTAAAGACGCCCTTACGCTATCTCGCCAAGAAGCGAAGGGTGCCAATTGCCGCGCGCGATCAACACATTATAGAAACCGTAGTCGTTATTTATGCTTATTTGGTTTAAGAACGGTTGACGGTGGTGAACAAAAACACACAAAAATCAGTTGGAAAAATATCACCAAACCTCTTGGTTTCTTTCAAACATTAAATCTCACCTCTCATTTCTTTGACATTTTACAGGGATAAAAGTATTAATTCATGCTTTTGAAAAGGTTAAATATTAGGGAATCAAATGCATTGTTTAAATATTACATTAGATCTGCGGCTAGTCATCGACATACATCAAAACAGTATACATCTATATACACAATGAAGATACTCGTCAGAGAATTATTCTATTGCAGTTCTTATAAAGGAAAGGATTTCTTTTCTGCTTTTCTATGGTTATAATGATTAATCGTGACATTTCCAGTAAAAGAACAGGGGGCGTTGGAGCTGTCAACTTCAGTAAGGCATCACTTGATTCTGAAGGTGCTAATTAGAGATATGAAGGAATAGAAAATGTGTTTTAAGGTGATCCTTTTTAAACTACGAATTAAACAAAAAAAGTATTTAAATACAAAAACGATCATTCGAAATGAAAAATCACAGAATTCAAAATGCGACAAAAATAAAGGTTTAAATACAGGTCAGTTGCTGTAAATATTGAGGAGCAAATTCATACCAATATATATGAGAAGTAAAAGGTTTGTCTACTAAAAATTATCCAATCAAACCTGTACTTAGTATATTGCAAGTTATTACATGTTCTGAATTTCTGATTTCAAGAGTTATGAACAGGTTTGAGTGAACTATAATAAGTCCTGACAAAAGCAAGTCATTACTAATTGTTTTCCCTATCACTACTTCACATGATGAGAATCCAGAGATTTCCATAGTGGAAATTTTTTGGGAGATTTACAAATTCTTTATTGCTGTTACCAAATGGTTGTTTAGCAGAATGCGTTTTAAAACGTTATTGCTATCAAGGCGCTTTGTCATTTTTCTTTTGTTAAGTAAATGCTGAAGTTCTTGAAAATAGGATTACAACAGACCTGTTTTTATGACGCATGCGAATTTCCATTTAAAGATAATACTTTCATCCCCTCTTCATTGGTTATATCTGACAGGGGGTCATTAACAGACGTTGAATTGTTTGGAAGTTTGTTCATACGTTGAACACCATCATCAGCAGCAGATGTTGGTGGTTGAACTTGAAAGTTTTCTTTATACGATGGAGTACATGAATGAGTAGGATATTGTGGTTTTGGTGCTAATATTGCCTGAAACTCAAATTTCTCTTTTAAAACCGTACCTTTTTGTTGATTTCCACCGAAATGTCGTCCGTTGGTTTGAATTTTCTTCTTGGTATCAGGATACAGGGATTTGCGGATAATAGGGGTGGTGACTTTGGAAGCGACAGTTTGATCAGGGGTGTCTTGAAATGCAAAGTTTATAAAGCCAGTTTGTTTGTTATCACCGTAAGTAAAACTCACAGGACGCTCTCCTTTATTTACCAAATGGTCAGCAGTTGAACGATTAATATCACTCTCATACAAGCCAGTCTCACTTCCAAAATTTAATTTTCGAACGCCTATGTTATTGTGGCTTTCATCATCTGAAATATTTTGTTTTGAACGGTTCAACAAAGAAGGAAAGCTCACAGACTTTTTCATTCCTTTTGAATTGCTTGAAAATCGAGTGCTACTAAAGAAACTGTTTGCTCTGGAACGGATAGAGCTCATACTGTTATCGCTATGCTTTAACGACTTCCGTTTCACATCAGGAGTTGCTGGTTTACTCAGCTTGGGTTTGAAAAGTTCCACACTTCGTCGACGAATTCTTTTCAGACATTGTTTGACTTTCTGACCAGGCGTACTGGGAGTGTTATGAGCTTTGCTAGCAGACATCAATATTTCACTTGAATTATTTTTTGATCCAACAGGCGTCATAAGCCCTGGTAGACTGCACGACTTTTTGGATAAGCTAGCCGGTATACGGATTGCATTGGACGTTGATTTTGGTGTCATTGGATATCTTGATGCATTAACATCATCAGTGCTCGTCGACACTCTGCTCATCTCCTTTATAAAATGTAAAGTTTAAGATATGCTAGGGAGAGGTTAATATTCTATAAACAATACCAACAAATTACTTACTTTGATCGACTTTGGTATGAAAAGCGGTGTTCCCGGATAACTAAGTCGAAACTAGAATAAAGATGATTTAGAAACTTTCACTTTGAAATTTTTAAGATTTTTTTAAGCATGTCATAAAATCATTCCAAGCTTACCTTTTGAAGAAAGTTGTCTTTCATTGGTCCATCAGGCATGTCCATCATTTGTGAATATAGCAACATTACCGCTTCATTGGTATTATCTTTCGCCTCCTTCCGAAAGGCTTTTTCATCAATCTGTTGACAATAAGATCTAGTCATAGGAACTTCAGCATCTTTTTCCTACAAATGAATACTAATATTACAAATGAATACTAATATTATACACGAATGCTATCAAGCTATGTTTCAAAAAGAACTAAGGACGATGTTAAGCAGCAAACATGAAGTTAGATGCAAAAAATGAACCATTTCAATAAAACTTTTACCTTGTTGACAGCAATTTTTAGTAAATATTCTTTGCATTCTTCCAGGAATTCTACAGGTATCTAAATAAAAGAGAAACTCAACTAAAATGGATCAATGAGACAAGAATCAAATGAGGCAAAATACCAATTGAGACAGATTTTCTTTATTCTCCTCTCACCTGAAAAACCTCCTCAGCATTTTCAATAACAAACTTGACCAACTCTGTAAAAGGCTCAACATTTTCTGTAAATTCTGACAGACTATCTAACGGCTAAACAAGAACAAAACAGATAAATAGAAAAATTTATTTAAAAAAAACTGAAGACAGAAAATTGATAGATCTATTGATTCAATTGGAAAACGGAAAGTAGTTGTTGAAACAAACCTGTCTAGTGCAAACAATGTTTGGTGCAAACACGACACCTAAGTTATAAGCTGACATCTTGTTAAGATTGTTGTCTGCAACAACAGCTAAAAGCTTGATCAGTTCTTTTAAAAGTAACCGATTAAGTGGTGGCAGTAATAAGAACAGAAACTTTAATGTATCTATTTTCCTTTTCTTTGCAGAGACACTGTCCATTTCTAAGAAGGAAGCAAATATTTAAAAGAAAAATAGATGGCATAGTGAAGTTCCGGTTGAAATAGTTTTCCTTACTGACTCTTGTTTTGGTACATAGTATTCTGACTGCCACTTTTCATTAGTATCTTTTCCCTATGGTTACATGACTGTACAAATCTTGTTATATTTATCAAATCAATGGTAATCAATCCAAATGAAAAATTATGTTTTGTTCATCTTATTGACTTAATAATCATTATAGACAAATGTCCACTGTTAATTAATTCAAAAACAACACCCAACCATACTTAATGAAACACTGTTATATTTTCCTGTGCAAAGTACAGAGTAACAGAAAGATACACATATACTTCAAAACATGGCGACATCAGTACAATCTCTAAATACATCATAATTCAACAAATCTCAGCAATAAACAAATACATATTAAAATTTGGGACAGATTGGAGGGGTCTTGCACTGCTAAGAAACCTGAAGCATATACAATGTGGTGGTGATCAATAATAATGCCACAGTGACCGTACTAACAATGGTAAGGACAGACTAACGCTGAAATAATAACAGTAATGACAATAATAATATTGCAACCCCATAAACAATAACTTAAGGGTGCAAATTAGCACAACAAGACACCCTCAAGTCTGAAGAAATATGAACTAATGAAGAAAGAAACAAGACCAAAGGGTCGGGAGGTCAAATAAGAACAAGAAAGAAGAGGCCAAGAGATAAACTGATTATATAGAGAGGTCTGATAACAGTCATAGATAAAAACCAGATGTGCAAAGACATTAGTAGGAGAAGCAAATGAGAAAACAAGAGAATACAATACAAACAAGAGACTAGTGTCCATGGACACAGATAAAATGAGTTAACAGGTTTACTCTATATTTCACAAACATAACAACTAAACAAACTTTCTAACAACTAATCTTCCTGACTAACCTTTGAGTTTACCTGCAAGTTGTTGATAACAATCATACAGTTGCTTTGTCAAAAGTGGTTCTGGTAATTGGCCAAAAAATTGCTTTAAAACACCAGCTATATCATGAGGACTGTATGGTGAATCTTCTGCTGATAGATTTAGCTTTCCGCCTTTGTTCATGATAACTTTTAATTCTTCTTGTCTTTTCTTATTGCCAGATATACGGAATAAACCTTCCACCCCAGTATCTAGAAAGTAAGTAGATTACAATTAACATATTGTTTCCTTTCAGTGAATACTGTTATCAGCAAATACATTGGTGCCTCATATCATTATTTGCATGACCACCTGGACTTTGAGGTGCTGATTATAAAGGGTGGATGCTTGTAAAGACTTGCCATAAAATTGCATCACAGGCTGGTGCTTCATAATCCAGGTTTTCAATTTGGGTTTTCAAAAGGTTAGTTGAAATTTTCAATAAAACTTGAGATGTACTTACCAAGTTTTAAATAATTGATATGCTGAATAATAAACTCAACAGTGCCCTCTGAAATTTGTTGGCCAAAGACACGCGGCGTTTCTAAAGGTGATAGCGAGACAAAACATTTGCTTGCTAGTTGGACGAAGAGGAAAAAGAAATGTTGTATTACATTTAAAAACGAACCTCTCCTTGACAGAAATTTGAATAAGTTCTTCACTTGATTGGTAGTACTTTTAACATTCTTAGAAGTCATTGGTGCAGCATGAAAATGATTTTCTTCAAGCTCTATGTTTTGTGCTACATATGCACAATCCTCTAATATTTGTAAATCTTCCAAGCTACTGAGCTCCAGTAAACTTGTGAGGCGACCAACACATAAGGTAGACAGCGGATCGATAGCCATTTTATTTACACAACTAGAAGATTATTGGAAATATGTAGCAGCACGAATAAAAGACATACACAGGTAGTGTGATATATTTAGAGGGTTAAGAAAATAAATATTGTTTTAGGAAGCAATGAGCCAAAACTTTTGACCACTTTAAAGGAAGAAACTTTCGCAATTTTTTACAATCGTGAAAGTATGATCCCACAAATTAAGAGCTTATTCGCAAAAGTTAATTCCCGTGAAAATAAATATTTATGCCCCAGTAGTTTGTTTTAATAGTTTTTTCAGATAGATAGGGCAAATAGTAGAACCAAATTAACGAGAAAAAAATCCTTTGTCACAGCCAATTGCGAAAGTTTTGTTGGGAAAAACAGTTTTTTTAAATATCTAAAATTAATTATATACATAACATTAAAGAATCAATCCATCTTTGGTAAAATCGACTGTATATGTTTATATATGTAATACACCCTTCCCATATATAATTCGCGTTTTATGAGAAAATATAACCAAACAGAACATTCTCTGTTGTAGAGTTTCGGGATAAAAAAGTATTTTTAAAAGAGCTTCGACCAACACGAAAATTTCTTTTTTAGAATTAAGGTGCGAAATGGAAATGAAATAAGAAAACCCTTTTAGAAATGTTATTCAAAACCATGAAATAAGTTTTGCACATCAAAACAGTTTTTTCTGAAAAATTTATTTTCACAGTGAAAACCTTTATAAAACATGCTTCTTTACATGGGAATACAATGAGGAGCACACATTTTCCAAATTACAGGAAAGGATCGTGGCACAAACAGAAGTTATCAACTTAAACTTGAATTTGTTCCTAATATATACACTCTTATTATAAAGTTTCACCTACATTAAATTTGACACTGCAATGGAGTTTCTATTGAATTTCGTCATAACGAATCATCAGAGCAATTAAAAAACCCAGCTACATAGCTATTATATTATAGCTTAAACCAACAGGCAAGCAAAAAAAAAATGGTAAAAAGCCACTGTCGGAAAGCCACTTATCAAGACCCCCCCAAGACAATAAGTCGGAAAGTTGTATCAAGGTTGAGCGCAGAATAGGGAGTATCGTGTTCCTCTCTGTATCACTCTAAATAAAACAGCTTCCTCATTTTTCATCTTCCGTTTAAAAGTAAAAATTCATGTATTTAGCTAAACTAAAAAGTAAAATAAATAAATGTCAGTATGACATTGTATTAATATATGGAATGCTACAATTTCAGGAATTTCCTACACCATCTAATTAAAATATATTGCTGCATACTAAATACGAATACGCAAACATAATACGAATTTTGTACGTGAATTTTATTGTCCTCTAAGACATCTTCATGTTTACTTTTTTATAATTCTCGCGCTGTTTTCCTTCATTTGTTCTTAATCACCCATGACATTTCATCATTTATTATATTACATTGATGTCCCATTCGGTCAGGATATAAACACTGAATAATAATGGTAGCTATTTAAAACGAAAGTAAAAGCAGTTGGCCTCTTGTTTGGGGAACTAAAAAATACGCAAAAATCCAATATGAAACATCCATAAAAGACCTTTTTTATCAAGTCAAAAAATATTTTGTGTGGATGAATCTCTTATTAATTGAACTAATTTGAGTTTTGTTCTCAAATAGAATCACAATATTATAGGAGTGCAACATTGTTGAGAAAACATTCAAATTCATTCACGAAATTTACTTTCTTATATCTAAAAATATTGAATTTCTGCAACATTGGAGCGAGAGAAGGTTAAAAAACAAATTTCGGGAAAAAAAGTTAGAAAAGTTACCTTTTTCTGCAACATTGGGATTATTTTTTTCATGAAAATTAACTTTTATGTTCAACTTTTTGTTTTCCCAAACATGAACAAAAATGTTTAGCTATTCATGCTGACTTGAGGCAATGAAGGCTGGTTGTTTCATAGTTTACGCAATGCATACATAGCTACAGATCAAAAATACAGAAACAAAATCATCCTGCAACATGGAAGGTTTTTTTGAATTAGTTAGCTATAAAAGTTAATTTTGTGAAAAAAATAATTCCAATGTTGTACGTATTATTATATAGTGTTGATTTAGGAGGAAAGGTATTAGGAATGGATACTTTCAAGCTCTTTGCTACTTAGCAGGAAATGGTTAGCTAAAACTCAAACTTCACAAGTAAGTTTAGAAACTCAAGCAAAGGCTTCTTGATTTTTAACCATACTAACTTAACCTTGTGTTCTTAATAAAATTGTTCTTATAAAAAAAGTGTAGAGCAATAAAGGGAATCGGTTCAACTTCAAATATTCATCCATTGTTATGCCAGCAAGGATGTGGCATCAGCTTTAAAATGTTGCCACCAAAAATTTATGCTCCTAGTTCTTCCACATTTTATTATAGTACTATCTGTCGTGATGATAACATGAAACAGAACCTAATTTGTTTTTTTATGTTTTTATTTTTTATACTATTTTTTGTGAATTTTTTTAAAAGATATATAATCAATCAAACAGAAGATACAATAATTAAAGAAGACGCTTGAAGAAGAGATTACTCGATTCGTCACACAAATATGGCTTTTTATTTTTGACATATATTTTTTAAATCATAGCGATCTCCTCATTGACTTATATGTATATATATAGCGAATATGTATTTAATTATTATAACTACGTCAATTTTACTGTTATAGTTTTGTTAATAAACATTATTGAAGACATCCGGAAACTGAATGGGAATGAGGAACTTGAGAGATCAGTGATGGAAAGTGATTCTGACGATGATCTTTTTGTTCCGTTTCTAACAAGAACGAAGGTTGAAAATGTTGTGCTTACTCCAAGAAAAAGTATAAGACCTAATGAAGAACCACTTTCACCATTATCACCCCAACGTAAAGACACTTCTAAGACAAAAAAGATCTATGAGAAAAAGTTGTCTGTTGCTGAATTACTTAAAGAGAAAGAAAAGGATAATATCAAAAAGGAGAAAATAGCAGATATCGTTGAGTTGGAACAGAAATTTTGTGAAAGTATGTTATGTATTTCTTTATTTTATTAAGTGGAAAAAGGGCCTCAGTATGTTTATATGTATCAGCAATGTTTGATATCCAATGACAGCTTTTTGTTCATTACTGGCACTTAGACATAGTATTTGAAGAATTTAAGTAGACTTTTGTTTGACTTTTGTCATAATTTTCATATCATTGTTATTTTCCAGGAGAATACTTTGAAAACAATGATGAGGAAAGTTTGGAGAACTCACAACTGTCACAGTCCCAAGAAGTTGACTTCTCTCAAGATGCTTTAGAAATTACTGATGAAGATCGGAAAAAATTTGGGGTGCCATTATTAATTACACTTTTTTCCCAATATGTTCATGTAAAAAATGCTAATCAGGTATATTTTATTATACCTGTTCTTAGTGTGATGAAACGTTGAAGAATGATTTTCCTGACGTCTATCCTGGAGATAAAATTTTCATATATCCAGTTCAAATCAAAGAATTAAAACCATTTCTAAAGACGCTCACATCTTTTGTTATGAATGAACCAGTTTCTGATAAAGAACTTGATAGTGAAGAACCTCTAACGTTACTGCAAAATATTTTATTGACATGTAAGAAATGCTACTGGTTTTTGTTCCAAAGTGTGGATTCACTTTTCGCAAGTTATTTGTTGTTCTATTCTTAGATTTTCCTAACAAATGATAGGTGATTTATAATAGGTATCCCAGTTACTTTAACATTACCAGATGAAGTGTGTATTACTTTGTGGAACATTATGTATTCTGTGGAGGAATATGGGATTTTACAAAGTGCTTTGTTAGCACTAACAAATGTTATAAGTAATAATGTGAGTTTCATGTATTTTCATTTCTTCCTATTTTGGCATCTGATGGTAATAATCTTGAGGAAAGAAACTATGTAAAGCTTGTTGATATGATTGATATGATGCTTTTCTATGAACAGTACTTACTTGTTTACTTACTTGTTTACGCTGTTTACTTTGTAAAATTTGTTTTTTTATTTATTTATTTTTAGCACTCAAATGTAAACCAATGGCTTCCTTCCGTTGGAGATTTTATGACGGCTATGTCATATTTAGGTGCAGGTAAAAACTTGATCCCAGATTTCGCACCTTTGGATATGCTCAAGTATCGATGTGTGACCACAGAAACACACACTGATGAAATATGTGAAATTCATTTAACAAGGAAGAATTTCAGCAGCAAATTGAATAATTTTGTTTCACTTATCAAACTTTTCACAATCTCCATCCAGTCACAACCACTGCGATACTCAATAGATGATCTAAGATGCTTAGTCATCATTACTTTTCAATTGACTATTGAGAAAATTTTGATCATGGCGCTATGGAATATTAAAGTTTTAATAGGTGCGGTGTTGGATGCATATAGCTCCACCCAGTGGAATGAAGAGGTACTAATTTAGCATTTATTAGAAATCAAATTTTCATTTTAAGCAAACGTTTTTTTCTTTTCTGTCGGGTTCTTTGGAGTGAAGAGATGGTTCGAAGAGATGGTTTCTAACATGTATACACTGTCGGTTGGGATTTAAGTTGTTTGCATTGAGTATCGTTGCATAAAAAGTCAGATTAAGAAATAACATGTACATAATGTAAGGTTTGGCACTTCATGGTACATCAATGGCACTATTTTGTCCTGAACTAAAGTTTAAGGACTCAGGGTACCCTTTGAATTTGTTTAAAAAAACTCTAAAATATGTGTTATTTCTGAGAGAATGAAGTTTTTATGTCGTAGTTTTTATGTTTCTGCGTATACTAGTTTAATAATTTTTGAAGTGTCTTGTGATGCTCATGGTGTGAATAGATAATTGCGATCAATTCAGAAGAAAAATAATTAAAGGACACTACATGGATAGATTTTACTACGAAAAATTAGCACCTGACAGTGTAGAGTCTTCTGGCAATAGATCATTATGAAGAGTGGAGTGTTGAAGAATAAAAACACAAAATCTAACTGCGCATTTTGCACAGTGGTAGAAGTATCATAGGTCAGCAAAAGTTGCTTCAGTTTATTTTTTAAAGCTTTTGTTCTCTAAATTATACCGTTCGAAGGTATCCATGGCAACTTAGCGGATTTACGAAACATAAAAATTAGAATATTTCAAAAGCCGCTGAATCTTTCGGAAAAGTGAGACATCAGAGAAACTGCTTTGAAATTTTGAGTTTTCACTCTTTGTTTTTTTGACGACTAAAACCAAGATGTTAATTGATGTTTTACATTAAAAATTTTGCATGACTGGAATAGCTTGCTCTTTTATCTTTCAGGCAAAAAAAAGTTTTCGCCGAAATATGCTATTATTTTGTTCACATTGACAAAAAACAATTATGCACAAAAAGGGTATCCTGAATCCTTAAGATGAGTAAGAAACGATTCTTTTCCAATCACACTTTTCTCACAACAATCTATTAACAGAATAGGAACTAAATCAGTTTCTCGATCAATTTTAATCCTTCAAATTGTCAGTGGGTGTGGCTTATTATTTGTAATTAGTTCAGTTGAGTATAAAACATATATCCTGCTTCCGCTGCATTCTTAATGTAAAAACTATGATGCTCTTAATGTATTTGTCTACCCGAACATGTATCACTTTCCATAAAAATTATAACATTTATCAAAACAATGGCTTACCAAGGTACCTAAAGGGCTTCTATATAGGGGACGAATGTTTTCGTTGTGTTGTCATAACTGATTATTGATGTACTAAATCACTTTAGATGATATACATGAGTGATCTAGTGTCAGCATTTCCAATGCACCATCACAATTTACTTCAATTAGTGGAGTGTATTCCCCCTACAAAACGTGGTTTGGAATTTCAACAGATATTGGCCTTCAAAATATCCCATAGATTAGTAACCAGGATTTCCAATGAATCAATAATCAATCCTGTTAAGGTAAGTTGTATGGTTTGTATTTAATTAGATGTACATGCATCAGTTTTCAAAAAAGTCATACAATTTATTGTATATTCATTGTAAACATGAATTTACATAATTTCGTACCTAAGCACACTGAACCATCAATAGAATAAAAGGGATTCGTTCAAAGCAAGTAACTGATAGAATAAAAGGGATTCGTTCAAAGCAAGTAACTGATATTTCAACTTCTTTTTTAGCCTGAGGCTGTTCTTCGTGTAGTTCAGTGTATCAAAATTACCGAAGAAACAGACTATTATGAGCTATTTTCTCTTTTTTCATTAATTGCTGTCACTTTGCATACTGACGATATAACAGCTTCACACAAGGTGAGTAAATAGTTACTGAATCCACAAGAAAAAAGTTTTTTCAGAGAGGTTCTTGCATCTTCTCTTCTGAACTTCTGTTCTGTAGATGATAATTTCTCATGTTCCTATGATAATTTCCTAACCTGCACTGATCGTATTGTTGGACTCATTTTTTCTTGCGCTTAGAAAACCATTAAAAGTCTTTATACAAAGCTTAGAAGGATTCATAGCGAAATAAAAGATTGGAGAGCGGCTTATATGAACCGAACGAAAGTAAGAATTTATCTCCATCACAGCTGTTTGTTATTTGAGTGAGTGAGTGAGTGTGTGATGAATCTAGACTAATAAATTTGTTTCATCAATTTTTTTAGGTAAAAGATGTGATACTTCGACTTATTAGCAAATATACATTTGTGGAATTGAATTTATCCACGCAGGTTCATCATTTTCTCATAACTTCGTTTTTGTTATAAGTTTATTAAAAGAAGTTTCATCTCGTGAAGATGTCAGAGAGAAAATATTTTTTGTCTAACAATTTTTTTTGCTTGTGTTTTGTTGACGTTGCCGGTGCCGAATATTTTCAAAACTATCGGTTCTAATTAAATTTAGTGTCGTCTCGATGGATACTTCGAGAAAAGTTCAGATCCTATGAAAATTGAAACGATAAAACAAACTTCCAACAGTGAAACTACCGACAGTGAAACTACCGACAGTGAAACTACCGACAGTGATACGTACGACGAAGAACATCAAATATATGATGACGTCATTATGACAGCCGAACCTATGGTAGGCCTTCCCAATCGTCAAAAAATAGACGTTGATGTACCAAGTATTCTCGAAGCTAAGGAACAGGAAGCTAATTTGACAATCCCGACCATTCCTTTGCTCCGTGACTGTTCGCGTGATGAGAAGATTTCTTCAGAATCTGTGTTTTCCTCTCCAAAAACTGCTGTTGATAAAATCTGCACCACATCAGGTAGCTTGTTCATTTACTTGGATGTTGCTTGACGATAATGTTGGGTAGATAGACTGTTAAAATGGTTATTTATTTATTTGTTTTATTGTTCTATTTGAGACAATGTTTCATTTCCCTTTCAGAGAAGACATGAGTGGAGAATGTTTTCCTCAGTCGACAAGTTAAAATCCAAGTCGAAAAAAAAGTTCATAGAATGAAAATGATCGAACTTTAATCGAAAGAGAAGATCTTTCCGATAGTTTCATGAGAATTAGCTGCGAAGGATTTGGTAAATCCATACATCGCTAAAACAGTACCTCGAAATGTTATGGATGGATGGATTCCATTTATCTCTATAGATGCGAACATAAAACATGTTCATTATTCATTTTTTACACTATTTATGTTGTATACTTAAAAATTGGCGGAAGATCAGTTGTTGCCAAGTGAGTTATGTTTAGAAATGATTCTTGTATTCCTGTAACGCAAATATCACGTGATACAAGTGGTTCAAAAGATGGAACCAATATTAAGCTCCGCCTTCTTTTAATTTTCTTCAATAGAAGAGAGAAGAAATGGTCAATCTGTATTAATAAAATAACTAGGTAAATAGTTATTTATATCCGGGTGAGTGAGCAGCAGAATGATCGTCTTACGTGTGGATGAATTGCAAATGAAATTTATACATGCGTAAAGAGCTGTTGCACTTTCCCGCGCGTTCGAGAATTTACATGTTCTTCTTTTTGTGGTTCATTGAAATGGTCGTAGAGGGTTGTCGAGATGTGAAGATGGTTGGAGATATTTCATCTTCTTTCCATCAAAATGCGCACTAACACATTTCTTAGTACGCTTGAGTGAATACCTTATTTGCACGCCGCAGAAACAACACATTTTAACATCACTTTGAGCATATTTATGAAAACACAAACATTGATCACGTGACTTTCGGAACATTTTGTTTTGAAGATGTTGTAACTGAAAGTAATCAGGAATTAGTGGATGTATAGTTTTCTCCAGATGATAATGATGGGTGCGTGATGTGTTGCAAGAACTATTCCTTATACTTCGTGACAGAACATGAGCGAAATACACAATCCTGACGTTAATAAAGTGACAAAAGGTCTTGATGATTCACTTGCACAGAATGAGAAAAGTTTAGATGGTATAAAGGACTTAGATAACGAACAAGCTTTGACACATCCTGGAAAATATTCCGATGCTGGAGACGATAACCATCAGAAAGATAGTATTAAACTGGATGCAAATAACCCAGACCAGATCTGCAAAGAACTTAACACTCCACATGGAGGTTCTCGAAAAGGTGATAATGATGACATCAGCACTAATGTGAATAATGAAGACATTGTAGAAAAACCTGAATCGTCATCGAGTACAAACAAGGCGTGTCCTTCAGATAAGTTTCCACGAAATGATGAATATGGAAATAATGAGTCCGTGGGATCGGATTTGGAAAGTAACGAGAATATTCCTGATGAGGAGCAGTTGATTCTCCCGAAGAGATACGTGTTGCTGCTCATGCTTTTTTTAGGGTTTGCAGTTATCTATTCTTTGCGTGTAAACATTAACGTAGCCATTGTTGCCATGGTAAATAACAGAACTAGATTGACAAGAAAAGGAAAGATTATTGTGAATGTGGGTAATTATTATTTCTATGATGGAAGGTGAATTGAAGATGTCCATGGAGTTCTTCTTTTCTCTACCTCTTCTTCTAGATAGCTGAGTTTGATTGGGACAGTCACACACAGGGTATGGTCTCACTTTGTCAAACTATCAATTTGAAAGTACTTTACATTCACGGTTAAAACTTAATAAATAAAGTTTTAAAATTAAGAGACTTTTCTACCAAAGTACGAATACGTTCGAATGCTTTGTTCTACCTATATAGTTTTGAATATTCGTGAAGTTTGATTGGACAGCCAAGAAACTTCCTTTAGGATAAAGATAATGATTTTGCTATATTTGTTCCAAATCAGAATAACAAAAACCTCCTTTCCCAAAAAAAGTTATGATTTTTCAAAAACAAAAATCCGATTTTTCCCGTCTTTAGTTCCTGTCTCAAAATTTCTTATATTTTCAAAAAACTAAAAGCGTAGTCGTGATCTACACGTGATCTACACGTGATCTACACACATTGAAGAAAAAAGGGTTCCCTTTTTGAGTTATAGCATAATATATTTTTGTCATTAGAAAGGAAATTGAATATTTTGTCCGAAAAAACAAAACCCGTTTTTAAAACGAAGAAACTTCCAGGTCATTTACTATGACAACAAGATAGTTGATTACTTTATTTTGTGTACAAATTGTTAAAGATGTGTAAACAAAATATATATAAATCCAAAAAGAAAATCCCCATTTTTTAAAAATTTTGAACTTGAAAAATGTTGGTATTTATACCATAAAATTTTCAATAGAACCATATAAAAAAAGAATTGCCCGCATAAGAAAACGTAAACTTGTTTACGAACGTTTCCCCTGGCAGACATCCTCCTTCCCTTGATTTCTTGTTACGCAACTGTTTGTTTTGAGATCTATAATGGGCAAGAGGATATCATAGGTACATACGCAATTATCAACGTCACATTCGACGTCACATTGTCTAATTGATAAACCCCCAAATTTATGACTACAATAACTGGAAAAGTAATTCTAATATGAAAATCTGTTTAGCCTTTGTTCTTGGTTCGTTTTATTATGGTTACTGGGTATTACAAGTACCAGGTGCATGGATAGCCATCAAACTTGGTGGTACTCGCATATTTGGATATGGCACATTGTTGGCTTCTTTATTAGCCTTGATGACACCAGTAGCAACGCGATATCATGTCTACGCATTGGCTGGTGTGCGTATTGTTCAAGGCTTATTTCTAGGCGTTACATTTCCATGTGTCATTGCTATATGGGCAAAATGGGCACCACCACTTGAAAGAAGTACGATGGTTACCATGGCAATTGCAGGTTAGTGTGTTCCATTTCTGCATTCTTAAGTAGTCCACGTGTAAACTATATAAAAGCTGATGATCATGATTTCTATCTTTTTGTTTTCACAGTTTCTGGGAAAACTCTGTCAAAAAACACTCATTTTTTTTTACCTCGATATATTTTTCAGGATCACCTGTTGGTAATATCATTGCAATTCCGCTTACTGGTTTATTAGCAAAATATGGTTTTGATGGAGGATGGCCATCTGTTTTCTATTTTTTCGGTAAAACATTTTCTCAGAACACCCAAAATTTTCGCGTATATTTGACAGTTAAGAATGCAATAAAAAGTGTTGGCTCCATATCTAAAATCGTGAAATGAAATATCATGAGAAGTTTCATGAAGTTTGGGGACTGGGTACAAGTGTGATGTTACCTAGTAGTTTTTGCGAATTTAAGGGAAACATTTTTTTTTCAATTTCCGTGCAAGTGTTACATGAAACTCTGTCGTTATAAATTTTCAAATCTTTTTTTTACCGCTAAGAATTAACCTCCACCTCACCATCCATCCAATTCTGTGTATCCAAAGAGAGTGTCTTTTGCATTGAGGAATGTTCAATTTTCAATAGGTTTTCTTGGTGTGTTGTGGTATTTGGTTTGGGAGTTGATTATATATGATGCTCCATCTACTCACCCTACCATATCTGCAAAAGAAAGATTATACATTGAAAAATCTATAAGTGAAAAACCCTTCGATCCCTTAGTAAGTAATATACACTCAATACTTTGAATTGTTTGAAAATGGTTAGCTTCGTATTTCAAATTTAGCGGAGATTTCATGCACCTCCATGGTTGTATGAAGGAAAACGTGAACTAGATCTTATAATTATTTAGACAGAGTCGCCTCCATGGAAAGCAATATTCACGTCCATACCAATGTGGGGAATTATCTTTGGTCATTTTGGAGCTTGTTGGGGTTATTACACATTATTTACACAGATGCCTACCTATCTTAAAGATATACAACACTTAGATCTTAAAACTGTAAGATAACGTTTCTGTTATGATCACTTGGGTGAACAATATTTTTACCCCCACCCTCCCCCCCAAAAAAAAACAAAACAAAAAAAACAACAACAACAAAAAACAAAAAACAAAACAAACTAACGAATGTAAAACTTAAACGTTCATTTTTGTTGTGGAAATCTACATCTTCCTGCTGTAAATCCCGCTAATAGTTTATTCTCTTGAACCTTTTCCTTTAGATGGGTTTAGTAGCTGCAACACCTTATCTGTTTAAAGCCTTTCTTGGTCCACTGGGTGGAATAACTGCAGATACACTGTTAAAATATAATTACTTGACTATTAGAGGTGTCAGAACTCTTTTTTACGGCGTTGGTAAGAACTTTAAGTAATACCTTGTTTTGGTCAACTTGTTACTAGACGTTTGATAGCCTTCCAAAAAAAAAGGTTTTGTGAAACATGCTTAGCCATTTTAGTCATCAAATTTAGCAAGAATGTATTTGGACCCTGGGATTATTTTCTAACGACCAAACGTTTTCCTGCAAGAGATATTTCACGACAAAAAAATATGTCTGGTTGAACTTTCTCGAATTAAGATTCTGAAAACATTTGGTAAAATTTTCGCAAAAAAATTCTAATTAAAATTGATCCGCACATTTTCATTATATCTTTTCATATTATTTGTGTTCATGAGATGCACTTGACAACATGATGAATACACAATAAATAAATACCGAGAGTTTCATGACGTCATGTTTTAGTGGATTGTTTTCCATTCTATCATTTAGGGTGCCTGCTAGCTGGATTTTTTATTCTAATGGTGGGTTACTATGTACGAAAGGAAGAAGCCATAGCTTTTCTAATTCTGGGCGTTGGGTTTAGTGGCTTGAATGCTACCGGATACGCCGTGAACCATTTAGATTTGGCGCCAAGATATGCTGGCGTTTTGATGGGTATATCCAACTCTTTCGCCACCATTCCCGGATTTTTAAGTCCTTTTGTAACTGGCCACATCACCAAGAATAAGGTAAGACAAGATATTGGTTAAGATTCTTATAAAACAAAGCATCAATACACTTTTCCCGAATTTCTGATGGCCAAGTCAGTACATCCAACCTCGTTTTCAATATCAAAATTGCTTCTAATCATTCTACAGAGAGTTTTAATAATGACCATTATTACTAAGTAATAGAGTGAAACAATAAATTGCATAAAAACGAGGTTGCATGTACTGACTAGGCCAAAACAAGGTGTTTAAACAGAAATTGGGGAAAGGTGTATTTGGTAGTTTAGTTGCCAGTTTGACATTAGTAGTAAGTCAGCAGTTCTAAATGCGATATCATATGTATCACAAATTTGAAATTTTTTAGAAAGCATCTGAATGGAAACTTGTGTTTTGGATAACGTTTATCATTTATGTGGTTAGTGTCGGACTGTACAGTATTATGTGTTCCGGAGAACGTCAATGGTGGGCTGACGGTTATCCGGACGATGAAACGCAAAATCCTGAAACAGTTAACAACGCCGGAAACGACAAAGAAAATATTTCAGAAAACATGAAGTGATTTCAGAACACAAACTTCTCTTATAACTTATATTCCACAAGACATACAAAATAACTATATAATTACGACTTGTGTAGATTTTAACAACTTCACATGCAAATTTCACATAGATTTCTTTCAGTAAGCAAATCAGTAGTAAGACTAAAATTCAAGAAATATGACTGATAATTTTAACCAATTTATCAAACTATACTAAGCAGGGTAAGTACCATAACTGAAATGTTGATGGAATGTTCAGGACATTTACAATTTTGTTTTCAAGTCAAACACTTATTTGTTTCTTGATTTATCGGCGTCATCAATATGTCATTATGCCGGTTTCATAAAAAATAATAATTGTACGTTTAGTACCTCCCTTTCGTCCCACCCATCCCGTCCCACCCATCCAGTCCCACCCATCCCGCTATATGGGATGTTGGAGAAAGAATATCACTGTATGTTCAATCAGTTTCCCTTTCTTATCAATTCTGTTATTCGTAAATGTTCGTGAGAAGTTTATTTAGAAGTAATTTTCTTTGCTACGTGTAACGGGCGTTCACTTTCTCTCCCAAATTTGTTCACTCCGTCAGCTGGAGTTCATGATACGTTCTTACTTTCAAAGCTTTCGTATTTTCTTAAGTCAGTTCAGTTAGAGGTGATCAAAACTTTCAAAAGTTCTTTCATGAAACACTGCAAGAGGAACAAAACAGGTCACAGCTTGAATATTTGTTATATTTCTCGGCAGGGTTTTTCCAAAAAATGCTGGAAATACTTCCATGTGTTCCCTATGCCGTCCAATCTTCGTGAAATTTGAATTGGGTTTATATTTCTTCAACTTATTCCTTCAACGAATTCGCAAAAATAATTCCCAGATTTTCGTTAAATTCTCAAAAATAAGTTCCGAAAATCAACATTTTTTGGAGGACAAATTCGCAAAAGTTTTATCCCGCCATTATTATTTCTCCCGCAAACTGTTTGTACGAATAAGGTACCTACACCTGTATGCTGGCTTTATAAACATCTTTTTGGCTATCCATGTTCCCTTGGCTTCCATCGACCTTTATGGTTAAATAAAAGACGGCTGATGTGTCCTAACAAACCCGAGACGCTTTCCGTAATCCCGAGATCTCACCTCTGGATGAGCATGTGCAATGACTTTCACTCTCTCTATATATCCGAGATGTTTGCATTTTTCTTGAATGATAACTATTAATCTACATAGATTATAATCTGTCTCCTCCGCTCTCAGATCCTCACAAATGGTGGTTACCGGTGTTGATCAGGTCCTCACAAGTAGTTACCGGTCTTGATTAGACTTTTACAATTTATTATAAAAAAACTATTGTATACACCGACGTTAAATAAATTAAACCAACCCAACGCAAATGGTAATTACGAGTATCCCCACAGACAGAATTATTTATAGTTGTGACTATAATATGCTGAGGACCATCAAAAGGAACTGCTATTTACATATTAATTAATGTAAAAAACAGTGTGTATTTGATGTGGTCACTAAGGAAACAATGATATTGACAAGCAACTTGTTCAATCAACAAGATTTAAACGTATACTGATGGAAATAGCATATCCAACTTCAGTTTCAATGAATATAGAAAGAAATATATTCGAAGTAAAAAGAAACAAGTTAGTCTGCAGCACAAACGCAGTACATATGCAAGACTAAATTCATTAATTTTTTCACTGTAAATGAACTTGTCTTATAAAAGAGAAATACACTTTCACTTTTCGGCGCATTGAACAAAGTCGATTTCTTCTATTTTGTTGTTAGATATTTTCTGACAGGGGTATTTGCTATACCATACATAAACAACCTGTTCAAACCGGCATATTGACATTAATTCTCGGTTTTCGCTATATATAATGTTTATAAACCTCGGAAATTTACACAAAATTCCATTTTAAGAGAATTCTGACCATTGCAACTTGAATTTGTTGAAAGTAGTCAACTTTGAACAGCTTTGAGATCACCCACCCTGCAGCATGATAATCGATTCTAAACAAATCGCGGCTTCAGGACATGGAGGCAAGTGCTAATAATAACTCTTAGAAATAGTATTTCAATTGGTTCGGATTTTGAAGCATGTCCATCCATTTTGACAGGAAATTACCGTTCGGTACAACGGGTTGCGCCTAAAGAGGCCCTTACCCCATGAAGGGCAAAGGGTGCTGATCAATGCGCGCGATGAATGCGAATCGAAACCCTAGTTATATTTATGTCTTTTTGGTTTCGGAACGCTTGTGGTGAATAGAGAGCTAGCAAAACATAAAAATCATGTGGAATATTATCTCCAAACCTTGGGTTTCTTTCAAACATAAAATCTCACATTGATCAGCAACAAATACCAAAATTATACATATTAAAGTACCTTATCGGGGAAAACAATCGGGTAAAGTGACTAAAATTTTCCCGACTTAATTTTTCCCAGACTTCTTTTTACCCGACTAATACTTTTCAATTTGAAATGTGCAATAGGTAGTGAGTAATTTGAGTCGAGGAAAAGTGATTAAATTTTTCCTGCCTAGCTACAGTTCACCTCAGTAAAAGATTATCCTTGTCTTGCAAAGAAGGAGTCAGAAACATAACGTTCTTTGAAACCATTACGGGTTTATTTTAATTTGGGATAAATTGAACATTTTCTGTTGTGTGTTCTAGATCTCTATTGAGAATGGAATGAAACGTAAATCAGAGATAGATTTCCTAGCTTTCTGAAAGCTGAAGGGAAAAGCTGGAGGGAAAAGGTTTTTTCAAAATGTTAACTGGGCTGGAAGGTAACTTTTCTTTAAGTCGGACTAAAACCTTGTCCCCCTTGGGACTAAATAAGTAGAGTCTGACTTAAGACGAAGTTCGGATAAGTCGGACTCCCGATAAGTCAGAGCGATTATTTCGGTCCCCTGAGAGTCCGACTTAACGGGGTTATACTGTACATTCGTATTATAATTTTCCGCGCAGCAGAGTTTGTCTTTGATTTCGCATATTTTCACATATTTTTGGAAAACTAGAAAGATATAAAGTATTTAGAAAACCACCACTTTTCAGGAATGATAATTTCCCCAAAATAATCTTCATCAGAAGTCTTTGCAAAAAAATCAACAAAAAAATGTTTATATCAAATTGTAGAGGAATAAATATTCTATCCAAAAAACTAAGCATCTGAATCAAAAATTATTTTTTCCTAAAATAATTCGGTATGATCTATTATTATATTTGCAATTCATTACGTTTTACTCTCAATCTGAATATCCGGAATGCAACAGTAAAGGCCGGCGCAAACCGGACAACATGTTGGCCAACATTTCGACCAACAATTCAGACCAACATGTTGGTCCGGTTTGCTTTGACAGCTTTTTGTTAAGTAAGAAGTGACCAACATGTATAAATGTTCATTCATTTGCTTTTTGACTATCGTACGAGAAGGATGTCGGAGAAAGAAGCTGCAGCCTGCTTAGCAATATTTCTGTTGCTGGATGATGACGATGAAAAAAGAAAACGTGGTCCTACAAGAAATTGGGTACGGAGAAGAGAAAATGAAGGGCTGTATTCAAATCTTGTTCAAGAACTTAGGGTTGAGGATACAAAGACCTACAAAGAAATGATGAGAATGAACTATGAATCATTCAAAGAAATTCTTGCTTTTATTGAACCATACATCACACCAAAACAGTCGGGTGTGATGGGAGCTCAATCAATTTCACCGGCTGAAAGATTAGTGCTTACTATCCGATTCCTTGCCACAGGCGAAACCTTTTGTTCTCTAAGTTTACAATTCAGGGTTTCCGAAAGAACAATATCTTACATTGTTGAAGAGGTTACTAAAGCGACAGCAGAGTATATTGGAAAGGAGTATATCAAGGTACCATCAAATACAAATGAATGGTTAAGAATAGCCGAGGTTTATCAAAGAAGATGGAATTTTCCTAATTGTTTAGGGGCGATTGACGGTAAACATATTCAAATAAGACCCCCACCTGGAACCGGTTCTGAATATTTCAATTATAAGAAAACTTTTTCTATTATCTTATTGGCCATAGCGGGTCCCGATTATGAGTGTATATACGCGGATATTGGTTGTAATGGACGAATGAATGACTCTGGTGTCTGGAACAACTCAGATTTACGCAGAAAAATCGAAGAGGGCAGTTTGAATATCCCAGTAGCTACCCCTTTACCTTATGGATCTATTAACATACCACATGTCTTTGTTGGAGATGATGCGTTTGCCCTTAAGCCTTATATGATGAAACCGTACCCTCAAACCAATCTAACACCCGAAAAACGTATTTACAACTACCGTCATAGCCGCGCAAGGCGAATATCGGAGAACCTGTTTGGTATTTTGGCAAATAAATGGAGGATCTTTCAACAGCCTTTAAATCTATCACCAGAGAAAGCTCGCGCTATCACAGCCTGTGCATTGGTTCTTCATAATTTCCTTCGCAAGTTATCATACAGAAAAAACGACTATACTCCCCCTGGGTTTGTCGATTTCGTGAATTCGCGAGGTGAAGTCGTGCAAGGAAGTTGGAGATCAGAAAAAGGCAACTCTCTTGGAGTTTTCTCTTCATCGATTGTACCTCAAGGGGGAAGAAAGCCTCCCAAAGCAGCCAAAGTAATTCGGGAAACATTTTCGGAATATTTCATGAATGAAGGAAGTGTTGAATGGCAGTGGGAAAAAGCATAACATTCAAATATATTCAAATACAAAGGAAAAACAAGCATGTACTATTTTATTTAAGACTGTATCTTTTATTAGCTCTTTACTTATCATACTTTATTGTACAATGAAAGCTTAATAATCACGTAACATAGCAGAATATGCTCCCTGTTGCTCTTGTTGTTGTGAGACTTGATTTGCATTATCATAGCGTTGCTGTACAGGTTGTGTGTAAGCAAAATGCTGCTGGCTTTGAACTAGTCCAGTCATGCTTTGAGTGAAACGAAACCCTCCAGATTGTGCCTCAAGTTGTTCAAATTGTAACTCGAATAGGATATCGTTAATCTTTTTCTCTGCCAACAATCTACGTCGTTTATCCAATGTTTTCAACTGTTCTGATACGTAGGAAGCGAATGGCTCACAAGCCTTCGTTTCAGGCTCTTTAACAGGATTTTTCGGACGGTCCAACACATCTATACATTTCTCAATTAATTTTTGCTTTTGTTCAGCTTGATAGGCGCGCTTACGTTTGGTGCTTGTAGGAATGGTCTCTTTTACCGACTTTTTATCTGGAGTTTCGTCTTCTTGTTCACTCTCTACCTCCTTGTCATCATCAAGTTCTTGGGTTGAAATTTTCAAGGTTGAAGTACTTTTGGCTGTCTTTTTGACTTGTTCAACAAAACGCATTTTCCCCATGTATGACCACGAGCTTTCAAAAACCTCATCAGCACTCTGGCCACTTTTAGTTTTTGATTCTTTAGCCAACTCCCTTCCATGCTGTGCCCGAAGAGAGTTCCATTTAGACTTAATAAGATTAAGTTCTATCCCCATCTCGTCTTTGATCTCAGACAAAGCTTTTTCTTTAACGTCTCTTTTCGAGTATGTAGGATCAGCTATATCCCACAAACAAGGTCTTGCTTCATAAAGATCAATAAGTTTCTCTACGTCATCTTCGTCCCAGTTAAACTTCTTTGCTTTGGTTGTAGGTGTAACATCAGAAGTTTCTTTATTGTCTGCCATTTTGAAATGAAGTGAGCGATGCAGGCCACACGTGTTCATATAGAAAAAAACATTCGAAATACTAAATGAACGTTCGATTTTGACGTTCGAATTCTAAAACACATTCGAATTGAAATTCCATGTTGGCCAACATGTTGGTACGCACCGCGAATCGCGCAAACATGCCATTTTAGCCTGTTTTTACAGATTTGTTGGCCAACATTTCTTAATTTTTTAAGAAATGTTGGCCAACATTTATCCTTAATTTTTTCTTTCCCCAACATGTTTGTGCACAAAGCAAACCGGACCAACATGCTGGCCAACATGTTGGTCAGCCGATGTTGGTCGAAATGTTGGCCAACATGTTGTCCGGTTTGCGCCGGCCTTAAACTATTAAAATTTCCTTCCTTTTTCAAGTAAATTCTACAACGTAACCATAGCACAAAAACATTATGGTGTCTTCGAATTTTAGAAACATTCTATTTTCCAGTTAAGTTTGTTTCATACTTTAAAAGCAAGACATAAAATAACAAAACTAAAAAGCATTATACACGCATAACTTGTTTTAAAGTTTTTTCTTTCAACAAAAACAACAACAAAAAGGTAAGGTAAAAATTTAAGATCAATCAATTTCATGTATTTTTCAAAAAAAAAATAAAAAATAGATGAACGAACATTGTTTTATATTTCGCTTTACGACTTCGTTATTTGCTTTTAAAGAAAAAATGTTTATATTGTGTTTTTTGTTAAGATTGGTTCGAAAATTGTTACATTTTGTTAAGATTTGTTTAAAACTTGTAAAGATGTGCGTCATATATGCTGATACAAAGTTGTTAACGCGTTCTCTTTACTGACAATTTTGATCTCATATTATGAAATCAAAGAATAAGCCAAAAAGAAAAATTGGCAACAAAAAAAGAAAAGAAAAAAAATCGGCAAAAAATATTAGTCACTTGGCGAAAATTTAGTCACTTTCTGCCGACTTTTTTTTACCGATAAGGTAAAGGTATTTTATTAAATCTTTGATATTTAAGAAACGGCAAAATTGATGTAAAGTTTTCAAAGAAGCCGAAAATTGTGTCTATCTTAAACAGTATTTTATTTGCTATCAGATGACATATTGTTTTTTGGAAGAAATAAAAATTATGGCCGTAATACCCGATTTAAAAAGTTATGCTCAAAGGACGTCAGACTCACCTTACATATTTTCCTCGAACGAATTTTTTCGCAGAAAACTCAAAACAATCAAAACCTAATTTTCGAACAAGAACACTGAATGTGTACAAAAAGTGTTAATACGTTATGTTTTTGGGGAGTATATGGGTGTTTTTGGGGAGTATATGGGTGTAATTGAAGGCAGAGCTATGATTAATTCTGTGTACTTTGTTTCATAAAAAGAAATAGATCATACAATGAAAATTTCTGTAAGATATTCCAATCTGTGTGCTTGTTTAAAATAGTACAAAATCAAAATGCATAAAATATTAGACTTGGTTCAAATATCATGAATATTTCAAGTAATTTCACCACAATTTTTAATGAAATATAAAGCATGAATTTTCTAGTAACTTAAAAAAATAGGGCTAGTAGAATGGATATGAGTAGTGTCATGAACTGATCAAATTGAAAATATTTACCTGGACACCAAAACCCAAATTTTAGTATGTACCAAAGCATTTGAAACAAATACACAAATTTAATATGGCATAATTGATTTACTGAAATTATAAGAATGTGGTGCACAAATCCAGTTTTATGTCGTTTTATGTCGTTTTTCAATAAAATAGATTCAACATTTAAACAAACCAAACAAAACAACTTTACATTGACTTAATTCTTTGTTTTTCATTGTCAGACTTATTTTTACCATTTCTTTGTCGTTTCAGTGAATTCCTTAGAGATAATCTTAAAGAAAGCATTTTCCGATTCCATGAATTACCTCTGCGAGGGATTGTTGAATAACATTCTTGTGCTTTTTTTCGGGTATCAAAGACAGAATCCTCATCAAGAAATAATTCTTTATATTTTTCCAAATCTGCTTGTAATCGATTGCTGCCTGCGTGACTATATTTGCTATGCATCTTTACCTTTCGTTCAATAAATACACCATCCTGTAAGCAAAATCCCAACTTAATTTTATTCCTTTCTATTTCATTATATAACAAGTCTTTCCAGTTATATATTTCAAGTCTTTTTGGACAAGAACATCTTTCCAAGTATGAATCATAAATGAAATGAATTCCTGTTTCTGATAAAGCGAGGAAACATGTTCCATGTTGTCTTTCAGATACTTGAAATATTGTTAAACCATAAAAAGGTAACTTTTGGACAAGATTTAAAAATAAAATATCAGCTTGTGTAGTACGCATTCCTTGAAGTTGTTTGTGATACATTTGTACCATTTTTAAATAGTTATTTTCAGAAATGCATGTATCAGTAGTCAATAATGTTGGTCCCAAGATATCTAATTGTTTAAGTTGATCAAAGTAATTTTTATTATGGCCATCATAACAACCCAATTCTGCTTGTGCTATGAAAGAATCCAACATTGCAAGAGTTTTATTGCTACTACCGATTTCACCATTCGATAACATCTGTTTCATGTGTTGCCTAAATATACATCTTGCTTCACTGTTTGTAAGAGATAATTCTGGATTTTTTGGACATATTCTCACCGAAAAATGTATAGCTGTTTTGAAAAAATGGTTTTTTAGCTTCTCCTCTGGTCTAATCCAATACATTCCACCATCTTCTGTGCTTTTATACTGAAGACCAAAATATTTCTTCGAATCTCCAATGATGTTAAGGTTCTCATAAACCTTATTAAGCAGTGCATCACCATTAGTTTCGTTCTTAACAGATAGCTGAATAGTTAATGTCTCTGTAGAAGGTAAAATAACCTTAATAACTTTCATTATTAACACTAAAAATAATCTACAATTTTTTGTTTACGCCTTGCTGTGTTTTATTTTATTTTTTTATTTCCCGCTTAATTAATTATCCAAATCGATTTCCTTTGTGGTTATTTTGTCTAAGTTATTTTCCTGATTAATATTTTGACGTTAGTTTCAGGTCGTCTGACCACTATTACTTAAACCCGACACTCCTCCTTTGTGTTTTGAAATTATTTTTATCTGCCCTCTCTCGCAATGTCATTGGTGATTTAGTGTAAACCAACCGTGTGCGATTTTAGTCGAATTGTGCACTTTTTGCTAAAAGCATGAAATTTTGCACATTGCTTCTTCAGGCTACAAAATTCGATTTTAGTCCGGGACCCAAAAAAAATTTGGAATTTTTGCTGACATAGGCACTTTTTTTGCCTAAAAAATCAATTTTGCCATAACTGGACATATCATACATCATTGGATCGGAAATTTTATGTAGATTCCAAAAAGGGCTATCTCGTGTCATTTTGAACCTTTTACGTCTTTGTCTTTCTCGATTAAAAGAACAAATTGAAGAACTGTGGATCGATTTCGGAACGGGAAAACATCGTCAGTTCTTCCCAATACACGTCATTTTCGGCAATTTAGGGCAGTCAAAAGCTCTAGGGCTTCCATTTTTCCATGCCTTCACAGGGTGTGATCAAGTATCGTATTTATCAAAAGTTTCAAAGGGTTCAGCTTGGAAGACTTGGGATTTATTTGATGACATCACCCCTGTTTTTGAAAGGTTAAGCTGTCAACCATCGCATTTTGACGTGGAAGAATTGCTACCAATAATCGAAAGGTTTACAGTGCTACTGTACAACAGAACATCGAATTGCCTTACCACTAACGAGTGTCGCAAAGATTTGTTCTGCAAAGGACGTTCCATTGATTCCATTCCACCAACAAGCGCAGCTTTATCAAAGCATGTTCTGCGATCCTCATACATCGCTGGTTATGTTTGGGGCCAATGAATTATCGCTAATCAGGTTCTACCTCATCCGGAAGAATGGGGGTGGAAAATTGTCGATGGAAGTTTCATCCCACATTGGACTGACCTACCTGATGCCACTGTTGCCTGTAGACAACTGATTAAATGTTCATGTAATCCCGAAATAGGTTGTAAGGGACGTTGCAAATGTGTTAAATCTGATTTCTTTTGCACGGAACTTTGTAAATGCAGAGGAGAATGTGAACGTGATTAAATCGAACATTGAGTTTTATTTATGACAGCTGTTTAAGTATTTTTATTAGGATCTTAAATAACCATTGCTTAAGGTTATTTACTTTCCAATTTACCGACTTCTAAGAGATTAACTCGATACTTTTTATGTGTATGAGAGATAGAAAGTTGACAATTCTGGCGCAGCGAGGATTTCTCGCCTCTCGACCACCTCCGCAGATACTCGAAATATCCTAAAAATCTCGATATTTTAACCACCTCCGCAGATACTCGAAATATCCTAAAAATCTCGATATTTTAACCACCTCCGCAGATACTCGAAATATCCTAAAAATCTCGATATTTTACCCACCTCCGCAGATACTCGAAATATCCTAAAAATCTCGATATTTTACCCACCTCCGCAGATACTTGAAATATCCTAAAAATCTCGATATTTTACCCACCTCCGCAGATACTCAAAATATCCTAAAAATCTCGATATTTTACCCACCTCCGCAGATACTCGAAATATCCTAAAAATCTCGATATTTTAACCACCTCCGCAGATACTCAAAATATCCTAAAAATCTCGATATTTTACCCACCTCCGCAGATACTCGAAATATCCTAAAAATCATTCAGCAAATGATATATGTTAAAAATCGGTCACGGTTGAATGGTCAGAGGGGGAATTCCCTGACTCAGTTCTGTCCACTGGATCAACCCTGTCCCGCCTCTAAATCTAAATAAATGGACAACGTTTCGATGAAGCCAATAACGAAAAATGTAAAATTATATAGAGAGGCAATGTGTAGAGCAGCAACAGGAGGACATATAGAGATCGTCAAACTGTGTCTAGAGTGGGGTGCGAGTGACTTTGATGTGGCAATGTGGATTGCAGCAACAGGAGGACATATAGAGATCGTCAAACTGTGTCAAGAGTGGGGTGCGACTGGCTTTGATGTGGCAATGTGTAGAGCAGCAACAGGAGGACATATAGAGATCGTCAAACTGTGTAGAGAGTGGGGTGCGACTGACTTTGACAATGCAATGTATGAAGCAGCAACAGGAGGGCATATAGAGATCGTCAAACTGTGTCTAGAGTGGGGTGCGACTGACTTTGATGAGGTAATGTGGATTGCAGCAGAAGAAGGGTATATAGAGATCGTCAAACTGTGTCTAGAGTGGGGTGCGACTGACTTTGATGAGGTAATGTGTAGAGCAGCAGAAGGAGGGCATATAGAGATCGTCAAACTGTGTAGAGAGTGGGGTGCGACTGGCTTTGATGAGGTAATGTGGAGAGCGGGTAGATATGGGGTAAAATATCGATATTTTTAGGATATTTCAAGTATCTGCGGAGATGGTTGAGAGGTGAGAAATCCTCGCTGCGCTAGAATTGTCAACTTTCTATCTCTTGAGCTTCAATAAGTAGTTTGTACTTATTGAACAATCTGCGCACACCTTGGGATCAACCCTGTCCCGCCTCTAAATCTAATAAATGGACAACCCCATAGAAAAGCAGTATCAAGAGTGGGGTGAGACTGACTTTGATGATGTAATGCGTAGAGCAGCAGCAGAAGGGCGTATAGAGATCGTCAAACTGTGTCAAGAGTGGGGTGCGATTGACTTTGATGTGGCAATGCGTAGAGCAGCAACAGGAGGACATATAGAGATCGTCAAACTGTGTCAAGAGTGGGGTGCGACTGACTTTGATGAGGTAATGCGTAGAGCAGCAATGAGAGGGTATATAGAGATCGTCAAACTGTGTCAAGAGTGGGGTGCGACTGCCTTTAATGAGTCAATGTGTAGAGCAGCAATTAAAGAGCATACTGAAATTCTACTATTATGTCTAGAGTGGTTAGATAAAATCTGAGCTTCAATAAGTACAAACTACTTATTGAACAATCTGCGCACACCTTGGGAACTCGCGTCGTATGTAAACACAAGCATGTTTCGAAGCCTTTAAGGTGCGTAAGATGTCACTCCAATCGTCTATAACATTGGTTTCTTCGTCGATGAGCTTGGCATCACTCTTTTCATTAGGGTACCACCCAAAAAGCATCTTCGCTTGTCGTCTTAGATTTTTTGGAACAGCTGTGTAGACTTGTGTGAGCATCCACAGACTATGGTTTCTGTGTCGTCCTGAGATAGCAAGGTCTAAAAGCGGATTTCTGCGTTTGTCGAGTGTTTCGTCTGCAATACAATCGTCGATGATGAAAAGCGTGTCTTTGGCGGCAAATAGTTTGGAAAATCTATCGATCCAGTCAAAGACACCTTTCCCGGGTATACCCTCGGGTTTTATGGGGAAAACATTGTCATCTTCCCACAGAGCATGACATGTCTGGTAGGTCCTATTCCACCTGAGTGTAGGACAGATGATGATGATGTACTCGAAGTGGTGTTTGAATTGATTTTGGAGCAGGCGTAGTACAAGTTCTGTTTTCCCACAACCTGTAGGCCCTGAAAATATCGCAGTACAAGGTTCCTTTACAAGGTCCATTTCTTTAATATCCTACTGACTTGAAGCGGCCATTTTCGAAATTGATTTGCCCGTCTTGCAGAACGAAAACATAGCAATTGATGGCTCCTGAACCATCTGCATTCTTGGCAATCTGTAGCGTGACACCATCGGAAGCGTTTTTGAGACGTCTTCCAGCACCATGCAGTTTCTTATTGGCGATCGACTGGAAGTCAATGAAAAGAGCGTATTTGTTGGTGAAGAAGTTGGCAGCAGTGATCCCGCTTCGTCCACCAAAACCGTTGAATAAATTTCGCACAGGTTCATACATGTCCTTTGGCATCATCCCATGAGAAAAGAGCTGGTTTGGTTCTCCCTCAACAGCGATGTCAATTTTTGAAATTTTCGGGTTGTAGAAGTGAGAGTTGTCGACAGCGTAGTTTTTTCGCTTATCAGGGTCTATGAAGAAGAGGAGAATACCCTTCAAACTCTCGCTTGGTACGTTTACCTGAATGTTCCACGCTGTGTCTTTTTTATCGAATGGAATGATCATATGGCGAAGAATTCGTGTATAGGGGAGGTTTTTGTTGCTGAGCTCATTGAAAACTTTGCGGCGGAGTTCAGAGTCTTCTACCTTGTCAAATTCAAGAGCGATATTGGATATGGTATAGGTTCCATCAGGAGCCTTCGCATTCGCACCTGACCCCGTTCCAGCATCTTTGATGACCTTTCCATACGGTGCAAACTGAATTCGAAAACTGAGTCGATCTTGCAACTGTACAAAGGGTAGATACCTCACCAGTTCAAAGAGCTCCCACAACGGGATAGCAAACCGGTTTCCAAATGCAGCCGCTACCGCAGTGACGCTGGATGAAGTGCTTGTCTTACCTGGCACGGCGACTCGCATTTTGCTGACGTCACCTTCAGAGTCAACACCTTGCTCGACCTGCTGTTCTAAGCGTTTCCATTCGGGGGTCCACAGGTCTTTGTAGAGCTCAAACAGATCGACATCTTGAATGCTTTGTATGACATTTCCCTCGTACGAGGTGACCAGTTTATGAATTAAGGCTTTTCCCAGATTGTTGACGATGAAGCGGTCATTGTCGGTTGATTTTAGGTTGATATCGAAGGTCAGCTTGAGGGTTCTAGGTACTATGACATCGTCGGCACCCAGATTGGGGATCTTTACATCAAGGTCCTGGTTCTGGTCAATGGTGCTAGGCGTGTGAAAAATCTTGACATGCTGTCGCGGTGCTTTAAGTGCAAAGCGTGTCATGTACTCTTGGTAGGGGTCTAGAATATCGTTCATATTTATTAAGAGAAATGGACCCGTTTGAAAAGGACGACATACCCGATCGCGATGGTGATGACCATGAAACGAGCGATCCCACACCGAGTGAAGAGCATGACACCTCGCATGGAGGAACTGGTTTAACTGTTCGAGTACTCAGAGAGCATGTGAAAGGCCTATATCACAAGCTCTCTGAACGCTTAGGTCAGCAGCCAGAGGCTTTACATACGGACCGCTTCGAGTTTGTAGGCAATGAACTTCATTATAGAGGGAAGCGAGAACCATTAACCTCTGATGGTATCCTCAAGTCAGCGGGTCGTATAGCGGAAATCCTAGGCAAGAAAGGTCTTCGTGAACTAGGTTTTGACATACCTAAGGGAGAGATAACTCCGAGACAGTATGTGAGTGGTTCTGTACTAGGCGAGCTCGTGCCAACAGAGCTCGAAATGCAGCGTCTTGATAACGCCGATGTCATCGACAAAATCGATGGCATAGAGGAGTTCTTGCAAAAAGAGGAGGTCTTGCAAAAAGACCTTCCGATGCGTGAACTTCTCGGTCTAGACAAGGCTCTCCAAAGTATCCGTGGAGAACTAACAAACAACGTCGCGAAACTAGGTGAAGTAGATGCTCGTATCGCGAAAGAAGAGCGGAAATTAGAGGAAACCAACGAAGATCGTGTGAAAGAGGAAATTAAGCGGCGACTCTCTGATCTAAAAGTGGAACGCGCAGCGCGACTAGAAGTGATCAGCGGTAATCGGAAAGCGCTAACCAGTCAGTTTTCACGCATTAGAGAAACTATTTTTAAGGTACTCGATAGTGACACGTCACTAGGTGAGAAAATCCGCATCCTTTTCAGAGAACAGGGTATCACCATCGTCTCGATTTTAACAGCGTTTTCGCTGATAATATCTACGATCGTGACCTCTCTCACAGGTGGTGCGCCTCTTACTCCCGGAAAGGCTCCTGACAAAGGTGGTGTACAGCAATGGGTCAAGAAGCGGCTCGAAGCGCTTGGAAGACTGCTCGGGAAGCTCGCGACAAAGCTTGGAGCTGTGTTGCCTGGGATCATTGGGAGTATTGTGAGTTGGCTCTTAAACTTTCTGATGAAAGGTGTAATCGCAGTCGCAAACAACCTGTGGATCGTCGTTGTTTTTGTGGTGGGTTTGATAGGCAGATGGTTATGGTTTGAGGTACCAAAGAAGCGTAATTAGACCGACTCCACCCCACATCAAAGCTTGTTTCTCTTCTTCATGTTGCTCGTTGCTGAGACGGGTTTGTCTTCTGGCGATGGGTAGGTGCTGAGACGTCTTCTGCTCATGCTGAGGCGGCTTTTCCTTCATTAAAGATGGAGGGTGTGTGAGTGCCCTAGTTTGGGTCCAACTCTGATGAAGAGTCTCTTCTGGTAATGAAGAGGTTGTTCTATGACCATGAAACCCTCCCAAAACCATCTCTGTTTTCGATATCTTACCGATGTGATCAGCAACGGTGAGTTTGGTAGAAAATCTGGCTATATGATCGAGATTTTTAAGCTTCAAATCAGAAGGTATGAGGTACGTATCGATGGCAACCCCAAAATCAGGCTCTACACTGGCATAAGTGAGAGCTTTTTGGAACTCTGCAATTTCTTCGCTTAAAGAGGTGTCTTTCAGGATTGCTTGTTCGACCGCGTTCATGAAGATCTTTTGCGCGTCTAAATTCTGCCCTGTGTTACCTATGATGGTAGAACGTGCACTCGCCTGACTCTGCAGGAGTAGCCGTGCAAACATGCGAATACTCTGCGATAATCGCTGTATACCGGCTATAGTCATCCCGGCTTCAACATCGTTTTGAATGTAGAATTTCCAGCTGTTTTTGTCTCTTTGCATTCTGTATGGGTATCTCCAGAAGAACTTGTCGGGTGGGATGTTAAACTCTGCAGAAAGCGTCTTAAACGCGCTTGAATTGTACTTGTTATCTCGAGGGTTGAAGCTGAGTTCACTCGGCAGAGGAACCTTGAGCTGTTTCAAGATTAACCGCACCTGAAAGTACACATGAAAGCGGTATACACTAGCAATCATCGAATTTCTGTGATTGAGGTGTTGCGTGGATATTCCACATCCTGTGGTAGCCAACCAAACAGCGAAGGCGAGCTGCCCTGGGTAAATTTCGATGTCGAGCCATTGATCATTCTTCTCTTCAACATAGGGAAACGAGAAAATATCGCGAAACTTGGCGATGAAGAACCTCCCACTTTGGTCTACGACGATCCTCTGCTCCCACAGTTCTTTAGCTGCTAAGAGTGTACTAGGCAAGCCGAACTTTGGTGTGTATTTGGTCTTGATCATTTCTCTTATACTAAATGGTGAACGAAACATACCTCTACGTGAATCATTTAGGAGAAACCAGGCTGCCCTACGAGATCAAGGAGGGCACAGAGATTGCTATAAAACGCGCTTCCCTCTACGTAGGGTGGTTCAACTTGCAAACCGACCAAAGGCTGACCATCTCAAAAGATCAAGTAGCGACAGACCCGAATCCAATCTACATCGACTTCCCACGGGGTTTATATACGTCAGAAACGATCCGGAAGAATATTAACGCACGCAGCCTACATGCGGTCTTTCTCGATCTTAGGGCTGACGGAGATCTCTTACTCTCTGTGACAAAAGGTTACCGTCTGGTGATGAGGCCTGAGCTCTTACATCTACTCGGTCTAGAAATGCCGAGGCACAAGCACTTTACCGCGGGGTACTATCGATCTACCCCAAATTTTTGTACATTTAAATCTCTCCGTCTGTATTGCCAAGAGATCTCAGACACGAAGATGTTTGAGAACAACGCTGTGACATCTTATCTGCACCGTTTTGAGCTGCAGAAGCCGGAATATGAGTATGGAGGATACCAGTACGAAGTTCCTCTGTTTACAGCAAAAACAAGTTATCCGACGAAAACGCTGACGTTCAGCATCACTGATGATGCTGGAAAGGAGTTGAAATTAGAGGCCATCGACATGTTGATCGTCTTGAAATAAATGATGGCATTAGAGAAACTCTATCCTTCTTTACCACCGACAGCTCCAGGAGAAGATCGCCTTGCGGCTCAGCATGAGCACGAGGTGGATGACCCGACACTGCAAACACAAAATTACAGGCTTCAAACCATCAAAGAGACTGAAACCTTCCTGTCTGGTGAGATAACAAACCGCACGTATCTGGAGCGTAAATTTGCGCGCTATGCAGTGGTAGTCACATACATAACGTATATCTTCAATATCATCTCCATTACCCTTGGAGGCGGTGAGATTGCGTGTCTTCTAATTGATGTTAGCATGAGTATCGGCTTGTGTGTAGCAACTCTCGTGATAAATCTACTGCTCATCGGTATTCAGAAAGCTAGCAAATCTTTCGAGGTGAAACGTTTAAAGAATCGCGATATCGCGATAGCTGCTCAGACGATCTTAGACGGGGTAATTGTGCTTATTTCAAAAAGTATTGAAGACGGTAGTGTCGACAATTCGGAGTTTTCACGCATTATAGCGGAGAAACAACGCTATTTGAGTAAGAAGCAAGAACTAAGATCCAAGTCTCAGAAGGCTATAAAGCAGCTCTATGACCAGCAACGTGAGGAGCTCTTAGAAATGGGTCGACGTCAGGGTAGGGAAGAGATCGCAAAAAAGCTCGTCGGCAATTCCGATACCCCACATGCAAGTGTCACATAAATTTTGATCAACCACCACCTTATGTTTTGTAGTTTCATGAAACTACAAAAACAGCTTTACATATCAAAAACATCCAACGACTTCTCCGGTATCTGAATCTATTATTAGATCTTCGTCGTATACCAACCTTCTTTTAGGAGGAGGGGCTGTTCTACACAAAAAATCTGTATAGCTTCTCAGAGCGCAGTCTTGACATTCTTTCCATTCTGTTTGTGTTGCAATGTGAGACTGGTTCTTTTTGAACACCGTGATTTTTTCACCATTTAAGACTGCTGTGAGGTTGTCGCGATTCAACGATGAATACCCGTGAATGCCTCTTCTCCGTGCCTCTGCTTTCAGTTCTTTGATGGTGTACATGTTTATCTGGAGAACCTACCTCAACTACTGCGAATCAAGTCGTTGAATGTCCGGGAGACTGCACGTAGACGTCAAAGCTTCTCCTCATAAAGTACGGGTAACCTGTAAGATTACCCGTAAGCTTTGTCATGCCTACTCCGCAAACCTCGTGTTCAGCATGTAGAGAAGCGTTGTTTCTCCACCAGATTAGATATTACAAGGGTGGGGATATCACCCCCGCCCTTGGAAGGTCAAAAAACCCACATCTTTCTTTAGAAGGTGTGAGTCTAACCTGTCCGCCTCTAAATCTAATAAACGATGAAACTGACAAAGCTTGTCTGGATGGACGACGACGATTTTCAAGACATGGTAGAGTCAATCTCCAAGTTTAGAGAGTGGAGCCAAAAATTTGCGGGTCATCGCCTGATAGGACCGTTTGCTCGCGACAAGGTCATTTCTTACGTCTTTCACAGCAACAAATTTGAGGGCACGCTTCCTCTTGGCCTAAAGCATGGAGACGCGTATAGAATGTTGTCGAACCTAGAGACTGCTGACTTTTTAGAGGTCGATCGCCTTGCGGCTCAGCATGAGCAGTGGGACTCTGATGGAAACTCAAACTCCTCAGCAGCCAACAGAACCCAGCTAGCACAGCACCTGCGCGCATTTAACTACCTACACAGCATGTCTAGTCTTTCGCTTGAGGGGGTACTAGAAACCCACAGGGTACTGATGAAAGGGTCCGTAGACGCAAGTGGTAGCCCTATCTCATCCGGAGAACTCAGGACCTTTGGCGTCAACAACGGCGTCGATGACTACATGAATCACATGGAGGTGAAGCAAAGCCTCCAGAAGCTCGTCGAGTGGTACGAAAACGGGAGCCATGTCGATGAAATAGAGACGGGTCGCAGGCTGTTTTGGAACTTTTTAAAGATCCACCCATTTCAAGACGGCAACGGAAGGATGGCGAGGTTGCTGTTTAGCTATCATATGTTTAGAAACGGCACACCTTTTGCCGTGTGCATAACCAGCGGCAAGTCTAAGGCGAGAAAGCACTATCTCAGCACCATCAAGCGTGAAAACCTCGTCAAATTTAGACCGAGGAGTGACCTATATACGCTCTTGACGTATTCAAAATATTTGGCCTGGAAAAACTTTATCAACCGCTACAGAGCAACTGTGGAACTAGAGACCCTGAGGATCGCCTAGCGGCTGCTCCTGCTGAGCCGCTAGGCGATCAGCATGAGCAATTCGATGAGTCAAGAAGGGCATCCTGACTCATCGACTGGGGTATTGCGCAAGTAGGTGGATTCCTGAAATTGACGTACTCGTTGGCTGCTATCGTCTGAGTCTAACCTGTCCCGCCTCTAAATCTAATAAACGATGTCTTTGGAGTTGTTGAACGTTGTACCTATTAACACGGTAGAAGTACTTTTTGATGGGCAAAACCAACCTTGGTTCAAACGTGCCGATCTTGGAAGGTTTCTCGGGATCGTTGATATACGACACGGCGTTCAGCATGTAGAGAAGCGTCGTTTCTCCACCAGATTAGATATTACAAAGGGTGGGGATATCACCCCCGCCCTTGGAAGGTCAAAAAATCCACATGACGTCTTCGTCTCCTTAGAAGGTGCTCTGGAGATTACAGTTCGTTCTAGGAAACCAAAAGCTATTGAGCTCACAAAATGGTTGACCTATAAGAGTCTTGAACATTTGCAAGAAGAGCTTGCAGAACGAAACAACACCCTCGAAGAGAGAGAGACTGAGCTCGCCTTGATTAACGATGATCTTGAAGGCTCTCGGCACGAGATTGTGGTTCGAGATCGGGAAGTCGAAGATCTGCAATGGGAAGTCGAAGATCTGCAAAGGGAAGTCGAAGATCTTCGTCAGAGAGTCGTGCCAAATCTGCAGAAACAAGAGAAGAGCAACGGCATCGCCATCATTCAAAAGAATACTGACAACGAATATCCCTACATTGCCATTTGCGGGCAGCAGGGTTATGTGAACCAAAAGATTCAAAATAAGCTGGTCGACTACCCCAATGGACAGCTAGTTGTGCTTACAGAGACGCCCAACGCGATCGTGTGCTATAACTGGTTAAGAGAGCGGGGTTGCATAGTAGCCAATCCAGAGCGTGTTCGACATTTCAGACTCGGCGAGCATTATACCCATCAGAGGCTGCTGGAGCTTCGAGAAATGTAGAAGCGTTTTGTGGTTTTTGTAGAACCACAAAACTAGTGGATTAATCTTCGCTTTCAGAGTCGCTGCTCAGAAGACTTTCGTAAGCGAAGATTTGTCGATATTTGCATTCTCGTAAGTGTACTTGAAGGTAGTGATTGTGACCTTTCTGGGTGTACACGCTTCCGATCTTTAACACTCCGGTCGCCCTGCAGCTCTGATTGTACGGTACTACACCCCACCCGTTAAACATCGTCTTGATATTATCTTCCCAAACAATGAGCTTGGGGTTGATCCAGCCCATAGTACTTATTACGGTACCTGTCAAGGTAGTGAAGATAAGCTCTTGAATGCGATCAACAATCGCGTTGTAAGCATCGCACCAAGCTTGGTCATCTGATACGTTAAACCCCATCTTCCATACAGAGTTTTCGTTGTACCTCGAAACTCCTGACGAATAGCAGTTCTTCGGTGTCTTGATCAAGAGAGGAACAACGGTGCCAGGATCTCTTTCGTAACCTATATAGTACCTAGTATCTGTTTTAGTCCCTACAACAGCTTCTGCGACGGTGATCTTTGATAGATCGATCTTCTCGACATCAGTGAGTTCTACACTAGAGCTAAAATCTTTTCGTGAAACCTCGAGTTGGCCAAATCGTAACATCTTTATTAGATATTTTTCGAGTCCAACTAGTTTTTCTAGTGGACAGGCCAGCCTCAGAGCCCGTGATCGATTTCAGAAATCTACCACTCTTTGACGTACTCTGGAGGTACATCCGTATCCTCCGGAATTAGCATAAGTTCTTCTCGAACAAAAGCTCTCTCGGGTCCATCTTGGAGATAGTACAAAATACGTTGTCCTGGATACTGTAAGATTTCACGGAAGCGATACGTTTTCCGACTCCAGTTGTTGTCCGTTGCACGACGTCTTGTGTCATCATGTTCCTCACCTGGTTGTAAGAGATAGCGATACAATCCTGATTCAATCAAAGCGTCTTCCTTCGGATAGAATTCGACTTTTAAAGGAACTTCCTCAAGCTTTATCGCTTTTGATGGTTTCATACCCGTCCTCGAAAGCACGGTGTTGTTGAGTTGTTTCACAATTTTCTGATAGTGTCGAATCCATGTGGTACTCTTTTTCTCTGGATCCTCCATCTCTTGCGCATCTTGTATCTTGAAGAGTTTCAGAGCCAGAGTTTTGTTAAAATTTTCCACAAAGGCTGTAAACTTATGGTGATACTTTGTTGTAATTCTCTTCACTTTGACGTCATGCTTCTCAAAGAGTTTGCTTGTTGCCGACTTGAACTCGGAACCATTGTCAACATGGAGTTCATCCGGATATTTCAGAGGTCCTTTTTTATAGATGTCAGCAAACATCTCGACAACGTCGCTCGCTTTCTTCGTTCTCAGAGGTCTGCTCGCTTTATAACCTGAAGCGATATCGATAACATTCAAAACGTACTTGTACGTATTCTGGTAGACTTTGTCATGAGGTAAAAACATGAGATCCGCCTGATGTATATTGTTTACCTTGGTTACGTAAAAATGAGCATAATCAATACGCTTCGGCCTCGGTAAATGTATTTGCCACAGCGGTTGATGAGTAAGCCATTTTTCGACTTGTTTTCTCGTAGTTTTCGATGCCTTCTGAAGCTCTTTAATGGCTTTGTTGACAGTCCATAGATTTTCAGGTTGGTAGTAGATGTCACTCAGTTTCTCGTTGAGATTCATGTTTATTTATGGTAGATCGCCTAGCGTCTCTGCATGAGCAGCAAAAACCCACCGATGCCCAGCATTCCAGCAATCGCGAGCAGTTCTCCAGTTTTCTGGGCTTCAGAAGGATTGTGAAAATCAGTCAATTCAGGTCTAGGTGGTAAAGGTATAAGGTGTTGTTGTGTCATCTTGTAGTACTCTTTCATACCTCTATCGAGATCAGCGATGTACGCAGAGGCGTTATTTTCTCGTCGAAGTCTGTTGTTAATGAAATCTAAGCGTGTCATACGCTGCTTGTCCCATTCTGCTTGCGCTTCCCTTGTTTTCTCCATCGCTTTTGCGCGTTCTTCCCGATCTGCTGCTGCTTCTTCATCACCCGAGAGGGTTCTTTCGGCGTAGTTTCCAAAGGTAAAAAGGGCTGCAGAAACAGCTCCTCCTATTAAGATGCTGACCATTTATTTAGAAATTTTGTCTTTGTACCAACCCTGCTTGAGAGCATAATCATCCGTCAAAATTGCCATTTCAAGGTATAGACCAAGCTTTCCCACGTCCATCAAATCAAGCTTTGCTGATGGAACTCCAACGCTGAAGACTTTCTTCCCACCATACGCGAACAGGGTGGTGTAACCTAATAGACGTCCCATTTGCCAGACGGTGTCGATCATTTCCTTCTCCATTTATGTTAGGCAGAAAGGGTCGCGTTTTTTCGGTTTGCTAGGTTCGAGAGGTTTTGCGGGTAAATTGCGTGCGCGATTCAACATGATCGCCTCGCGGCTCCGCAGGAGCAACATCAAACCACCAACAGCTAAAAGCGTTACTACACCAACCATGCAGTACTTGGTCGGTACTTGGTCAGGTACTTGTGCAGGTACTTGTGCAGGTACTTGTGCAGGTACTTGGTCAGGTACTTGTGCAGGTACTGCCGAAATTTCAGGTACTTGTGCAGGTACCTGTAGGCTTGCCTTGTTCTTCCGGTTCCATTCCACCAACTGCTTCCCCGACGCTACTCGCCCTGGATTTTTCGTTATTGACAGTTTTTCCACCATTTATTTCTCGCTGCTCGGCGATTCTTGCGAACCTCTCCCAGTCAAGGTTGGCGAAGATGGTTGCGACCAAAGCGATCGGTCCAAGGAAGCTGCGGCAATGCGTGTAAACAGTTGACCCGATACTGTCCATGGGAGAAACGCTTGGAATTGCCGATGCAACATACTCCGTCATACAGCTCGAGATGAGTGGATTGCTGTTGATCTCTCTCAGCAGCTTCGACAAATCTCTCACACCTGTTAAACTAGAGAGTTTGCCGTTGAAATCTTGTTGCTCATGCCGAGCCGCAAGGCGATCCTGTGGGCCCTGGCGGTGCTCATGCTGAGCCGCAAGGCGATCTCGGGTGTTGGTTTTTGAAGCACCATTTTTCTCGATGTACTTCTGGTAAACCCTTGCAATTGTCTTGTCGTTCAATTCGTTCAATCTCTTGACTGTCCACGGCTTTTTACCACCACCGATGTGTTCTCCACGTTGTATAGCGCGTGTGAGTTCTGCTCTCTGCACGTGCTCATGCTGAGCCGCAAGGCGATCTTCCGATGGTGTGTCGACTACATCCAGTGTCTCGTTCACCTGCTCAATAAATGCATCGACGTTCATGACTAGGTTTATTAGGCGTTCGATGACATCGCGCAAAAACACCCAAAATCCTATGACCAACACAATTGTCTGTGCTACAACGGTAAAAAACACTATCTCGAAGCACATGCTGACGGTCTCGGGTGTTGGTTTTTGAAGCACCATTTTATTTTAAAAGCACCATTTTGACGCTCTTTTAGGGTTCCATGCCACCTCCAGAAGCTCGGACTTGCAAACGAGACCGGCTGACGTACCATGAGCCCATGAACGCACTCCGTCCGCGTCTTGGAGTCTCTTGTCATCGTTCTTGCTGAGCGCTATTTTGTTGATCCTCTGGGTGTAAATGACGTGTTTCCTGCTTCTGAATGCCAGCTGACTTCTGTACTGTAATTTTCCGTCTTTACAGCATTTGAGGTAATCGTCAAACGAGATGTGTTTTTTGACAACGCATTTCTTCACACCCTTGCACCTCTTGTCAACCTTCCCATCCAATTGTTTGTAGGCGTACATTTTCGGTCGTAAGGCTACAAACTCTTCCATAATTTTCCCACCGAGTTCGTCCTTCATGAGCCCAACCACCTTTTTGTTTTCACCTCGAGGTAGCGGTCTCGCATCTTCTTCCAAGTATGCGCTTGTGTCGAACCTCTCACCCACGTCTGCAGCGATGTCTCGGTAGAAATTCCCCGTTCTGATATGGTAAACAAGAGAGTCCGTGTCTGTGTAGCAGAGCCTCGCTTTGTCGTCGTACTTCGGCTTCATGTAATCGTGGTGGAATTCGTACATGACGATCTTGGACAGGTCCAAGATTGCCTGTCCCAAGTAGACGGGCTTGTTCATCACAACCTCGGTCTTGCGCATGTCCATGGCAATCAAATGATCAGAAAAACAGATCGTGTTTCGGTAATTCGGCTTGGATGCTAGCCTCTTACGCTTTGACTCGCTGCAGACCAGCTTGATATCCTTGTGTTTTCGAACGTTCTCCATGGTCTTGCCAAACACGCTGTTGTTCATGAGCTTAAAGAAGTCCTTTTCAAAATCATTCTTTGCCTTGGTCCTGTACTCTGTGTTCATATCAATGTACGGCTTGAGCCATGCGCTCTGCTGAAACTCGATGACTCGATGAACCTTTCTCAGCTTGAGACCATGCTGTAACGCCTGCTTCAATGTCCTGATGTGCACCACGTAATGCTCCTTGTCATACAGGTTGGGGGTCAGCTTCTCGATGTCATTTGTTAGCTTCATCTTTTCCGGCAAAAATGGCAGCTCGTTGTGCTTCAGTTGAAGGGTCTTGGGATACTCGACATCGACTTCCAGAAAGTAGCCTGTGTCTCCGTCGTCGTAGGCTTCGATCTTCTCGGCTGTAAAGTCTTCGGCATTGAACCATTTAAAGCCGTGTGTTGGAAGCTTCTGCATCATCGCCCATCCGTAGAGGTTGTTGGCGTCAAGGTACTGGAGGTATGACTGCTCTGATCCCGATCTGAAGCTTGAACCCATGTACTCGTTGTTGGCTCTCGCATGATGCTGTACCACCTGGCAGATCCCACCTCGAATCCCGCTTTCGATCATAACGAGCATATCCACGTCCGACAAAAGCTTCAGCTGGACATCAGTCTTTTTCAAGGCGGCCTTCCAAGCTAGTCCAGGAGCAGTGTAGAAGTGTGCTGGGTCCAGCCCATAGATATCCTGACAAACATCCCGAAATCCCTCAAAGACATCGACCAACAGAAGCACATCGCTGGTTAAGTAGAGGTCGTGGTAATCACCAAGGTCGCGGCATTCAAACGCTTTCCAGACTTTTTCAGCGTGTTTATAGTCGATATCCGAGATACCGCAGATGTTTAAGTTGCTATAGAACCTCTCGTGGGGTGGAAGTTTTGTCTCCTCAAACCTTTCAAAAGCGTCCATGTACTCATATGGGTAAACGCCCTTCCGGATCATCAACCTGAACTGCTCATCTCCACCGGCATATCGATACGTGTTGCTGAACCTCTTCTTTAAGTCCTCTTCATCAAGCTGTTTACCAATCTGCCCACCGCACTTCTTGCACTTGAAGAGGGCAACATACTTCTCGTCAATCCCCTCAAGCTCTACCCCATCGCACTTGCAACTCTCACATTTTACACCGCTAACACCTGCCAAGTTGTCAACAAGGCTAGCAAGAGAGCTTTGCATGAAGCGACAGCTGTCGATGAACCTGACCTTGCACTTCTTGGTCAACACCTTTTCGTCTCCAGTCTTTCTGTCTTTGACCATCACTGGTCTACCCTCTCTATCAAGGATTTTCACGTAGATGGGGACAGAAAAGCTGATGTACCGTTCAGCGTTTTCAGCTATGCAGTCCATCTCGTCTACTTTGAACTCCTCAGCCAATTCTCGTATGAAGAGATGAGCATCGTACTTGCTCAAGTTATGGAACACGATGGGAATATGTTTTGGGATTTGGTATGCCAGATTACAGCTGCTGTGCGCTGCTCCTCGATACTTACCTGTATAGTGACAGTGATCCCGGACTTTGCGATCTCCAACCGCTTCGGTCTTCTTTTTGAGCGCCTTCTTGCACAGGTGGCACTTTAAAGCTTCGCCGTACATCTTCCTCTCCTCCTCTGTAAGTGGAGTCATGGCTATCTTCTTGAACCTCAGAGCCTTGTGAACTTGCTCTTTCACCGCTTTAACAAACACCTTAACACAGTCCTCACCTCTATGTTGAACCATGGCTTTTTCCATCTCGCCATGGGCAAATTTGGTGTATAATGCAATTCCACAGGGTGCATGCCTGTTGATGTCTTGCGAAAAAGGTTCGTCGGCTCTACCCTCCACTCCTTGAATGGGTTCCAAAACACATTCCATATCACCGTACATGATGAATGGTACTCGAATGGTCTTTTCACCCTCCTGGTAGTGCAAAAAGACATCTTCCTTAGGCATCTTGATGTTGCAAAACTCGTGGTCCATGCACGGTCCAACGTGCTTATCATGCGCGTTCTTTGAACAAAACGACTGCAGACAATTCCGACAATAGAAGTCTCCATCATGACTCGATGTCACACCTTTCAGTAGACGTGAAAGACTCTTGATGGCGACGTAGTGCTTTTTAGCCTCTTGCCGAATGATGAGAATATCTGCAATTTTAGAGCGTTTCAAGTTGAAGCTGGAAATGTACGCTTGCTCAACCTTCATTGGCCCGTCAACAAACAACACGTTCAAAGCCACGTCGGGGTTCTGCCGTTCAAATTTCGACCATTGATTTGCTGGTGTTGGAAAATGGATCCCATCCCAGTTGTATCGATCGGCAAGAGGCTCCAAATTTGAGACCCTTTGAGGGTCCTTACGAATTTCTTCATGATGTAGAGCCGCAATCACAGCGTATTTAAAGCATTGTTCGTCCGTGTTTTTTGGATTGATTACAGCCTTCTTTGAAGCTAACCAGGGAGGACAAGAGAGGTAAGAACTTCCACGTGTCAAATCCACTCTATGAGAGTGGTATGTCATCTCAAAGACGCGTTTAAAGACAAATGAGCTAGAATCGAGTGCCTGCGATAGCAGCTCGTATTTTGCCAAGAGGTCCCTGACCAGCCCGTCAACCATCTCTTCCAAGTCGCTGCCCATCGTGATGACATGATTCACACTCCATAGACCCTTGATAATCCTATCGTTCTCATTCTGGATGTGTACAAATTCGGGGGCAATGTTCAATTGGAATTTCCAGCTCTCTCCATCCTTAACAAGACCCCTCATTACTTTGATTATATGCCTCCGAGTTTTGCTCAGGTATTCCTCTATCGTCATCACCTTCCCCTCATCAACACCTTTACTCCGAAATCTGCGAAAATTACCGCCGAACGCTCCCACCTCTTCAGAGGCTTTGTACTCTTCATCCACAATGCCTTCTACAATTGCTCTCAGACCTCGCGCACGATGTCTTGCGATGTTGTGCGCTATGCGCTCTTTTGTTCCACCGATGATTTGTAGACCAGAGTCTATCGCAAGCGCTCTAAGATCGGTCTTGCTCAGTTGTTTGAGATATTCGATTTGAGGTTTAACCACCCTTCGATGGAACAGGATTGTATCGATTAACTTAGGCTTTCTCAATGTTCCATAACCTCTAATACCCTCTCTTTTCGCAATCCTCTTTAATGAGACCTTGGTTTCGCGATAGAGCGTTCCTACCGTCTCCCGATAATGTCGAATGCGGTCGATTAGAGTTGCTTTGTTCGTCCGACTATACGGTACGTTCTCCGCTCTAGCGATCTCAACCAACGTCTTATATGTTTGCTTCATCGAAACGTTGTCCATTTATTTAGATTTAGAGGCGGGACAGGGTTGATCCAGTGGACAGAACTGAGTCAGGGAATTCCCCCTCTGACCATTCAACCGTGACCGATTTTTAACATATATCATTTGCTGAATGATTTTTAGGATATTTCGAGTATCTGCGGAGGTGGGTAAAATATCGAGATTTTTAGGATATTTCGAGTATCTGCGGAGGTGGGTAAAATATCGAGATTTTTAGGATATTTTGAGTATCTGCGGAGGTGGTTAAAATATCGAGATTTTTAGGATATTTCGAGTATCTGCGGAGGTGGGTAAAATATCGAGATTTTTAGGATATTTTGAGTATCTGCGGAGGTGGGTAAAATATCGAGATTTTTAGGATATTTCAAGTATCTGCGGAGGTGGGTAAAATATCGAGATTTTTAGGATATTTCGAGTATCTGCGGAGGTGGTTAAAATATCGAGATTTTTAGGATATTTCGAGTATCTGCGGAGGTGGTTAAAATATCGAGATTTTTAGGATATTTCGAGTATCTGCGGAGGTGGTTAAAATATCGAGATTTTTAGGATATTTCGAGTATCTGCGGAGGTGGTCGAGAGGCGAGAAATCCTCGCTGCGCCAGAATTGTCAACTTTCTATCTCTGTATGACGTCATAGTGCTCACTTTGAGCATCAATAACTCTTTGTACATTAATTTTTATGACACGAGATAGCCCTTTTTGGAATCTACATAAAATTTCCGACCCAATGATGTATGATATGTCCAGTTATGGCAAAATTGATTTTTTAGGCAAAAAAAGTGCCTATGTCAGCAAAAAATCCAAATTTTTTTTGGGTCCCGGACTAAAATCGAATTTTGTAGCCTGAAGAAGCAATGTGCAAAATTTCATGCTTTTAGCTAAAAGTGCACAATTATATCACCATTGGTTTACACTAATTATATTGTTACAGTTTATTCCTTTTTTATGACTTGATCAACATGTTTGGATTAAAACTGATTCAGAACCGGTCGGTCAATTTGGATTAAAAGTTTGCAATATATATCATATCATACGGGACTGCGCAAAAATGAATCAATGTGTTTTTGACCAACATTTCTCATGATGTCAAACTTTATCAATCAACGGACATGTTCGCTTAAGTTGCGTTTCTGATATTTGATAAACAAATTACTATTATATGTTGGGTTTGCGTAAGCAAGAGATAGTTAGCAAGCCAAATATACAAAGCTTGTCAAGCAAACAGGAGAGGGGGACAATAAGGTACATTTCACTGAATGAATCACCTGTGCTTACTCACGAAAATTATAATAATTATAATAACTGCAGAATAACGATCAGAAAGTAGTTACTGTCGTGATGATGAACTCGAAAAGCTGATCAAAAAATGTATGGGATCACATCCCTACGAGACGAACCGAGATATCGTTGATCAAAGATTTTGGTGACGTCGTGATGTTACAGCTCCAAAAGTCCCAAAGTTTTGTCACATTTCTCGTGGGCAATTCGGACCCTAAATAACCTCAGTCCTAGATTGGAGGAAACATGTTGTGTGATTATCAGTAAGATTGATTGATTTTCGTTATTTATTGTTGGTACACTGTAGTGGAATACTAACCCTATAATAACTGTTTACTTCGGACAACACCGGAAAATATTTACCGACGTCAAAGTGACGAGGACGAGGTTAATATTTGAAGATATTGCCCGAAATAAACAATTATTACTCGCGCTTGAGCTTGATGTTTCGAAATTACTTTGCTTCGTATACAAAAAACTTTGTAAACAACCTTTTTTTCCTTATTTGTGTGACATTCAATTTGTTATCAAAAATAGTAAAAAAAAAAATACAATGCAATGAGTTCCCTTAACTGTTTTACTTATTATTTGTCCCTAACAATGTTTTTACTATCTATCTATCGATGTTTTTTCCGAGTTTGTTTACACGGCTGTAGCTATGACGTAAATTTTAACCAATCACGCTATTTTCGAAAATACCGATTCAGCCCTACCATGCAGTAATAATAATAAAAACCAACATCTTGTATGCTCAGGAACATATATTTTGCAATTGCAACCAAAGTTCCAACGTCGAATATGGCGTTTGAATTCCATTACCGACACGCTGCATTCTTTATTGATGATGAAAAAAAATGTTCCAGAGCATACAAGATCTAAAGTAAATTCCGTTCCGAATTTGTTCTATTTTTTTTTGGCATGTGTGAGGTAGCAACAAACACTCGCTACTTCTAACTGGGTATGAAAGTCCTTTTATTGAAACATCTCCCACATAAACTGGGGGTTTATATGATTTACCGTTTTGTAAACTTCAAGCATGAGTGTTTGAAGGTTTTTGCATGAATACTATCGTCCAACGTCCAACGCCAAGAGCTCTTCTAGGGATAATTCATTTTGTGGGTACATGGGTCAAATCATTGACAAAACATTGACAAATCTTGTCAATATGGTAAAGGAAGTTGCTACTGCCTCAGTGACATATATTTTTTGCTTGCTGATGGCAAACGTGTAATAAAAGTTCTATTGGTTTAATAAAACCCCGCGCTGGCTACGTGAATAGACAAAAACGGAAATTTATTAATAAGCAACAAACCAGTCTGTAAAAGAGAGCAACGTAAGCAACATTGAGCCTTAGCCAAAATTTTATAAAAAAAACGTGTACCTTCCGTAACTGATTTTAACTGGAAAAAGTCGTAACCCCTCTCTCTTAATAACATGGGGTCTCAGTCCTCAAATATTTTCCCATTATCAGATAAGCAACTTGTTATAAATGAAAGTGTGATTTGCCAGTCAAGTCAAAATATTCATTATACAGAAATACAAATTATATAATGTATTCAATAATAGGGTAAAAGATTATGTTACAAACGCTTTAGATAATCTTAACTTTTCATTAATACATTACTCAATAAAGGCTAATGTATATTTTCTTAAAGGCTTCACCTGATGTATTTCTTTCACAACATCTCTGGCCATGCGACACCATATGTGAATGTCTTGTAGTAATGAGCAATCTCTAGCAATCCTAAGAACAGCATCATCAAGGTCTTTGCTGGGCGTTGAAGTAACAACTAACGTTTCTAGTGTGTCCTTATACAATGATGCTGCGAGGTTGATGTGATCGGTTACAGTTGCTTGTAAACAGAGTTTTAACACGGACACAGGCACTTCAGGTAACATGATTTTGTAAGTAGCATCTAATGGATATGTATGGTCAAAAATCAATTCTATTCTTAAACATGGCAACGATTCTCGTATTTCTTGCCAATCCTTACTGGCAATTGATTTGAAAAATTTATCGGCTCTCGTAAAAAGCAAAGATAAAAACTGCAACTTCTCTCGATTTTGTTTTGAAAATACTTGCAAAGCTTCTTCAGAAAAGCAACTCGATTGAACATACAAATGTTTTAAATTTACTGCTGTTTTTAAGAAATCAACGAGACAAGGTTTTGAAATACGGTATATTAATGTATTATTTTGTATATTCAAATACTGGATATGGACACCGTGTTTCCGACTTAAGACCTTTAAAAAGTCATCATTAAACGCCACAGGAAACTTCGAAAAATCAATCTTTGTGATATGCGATGTGGTAACACTGAAAAAGATGTTTAAATGATCAAGAATAACTTTGCCAGAATAAAACAACGGATTTTGTTCACAAAACTGCAATATGAATTCCTCGATTTTTAAATTCTTCTTCCTGTATAGAATCTCGATAAACTGACACACATTTACGCAATTGTTTGGATTTTGTTGGTGACACTGTACATGAACACGACGAAAATACTCTCCATAACGCAATGCCAGTTTCTTCAATCTGTAATCAATGGGGTTTTCAAAGTTTACATTCACATGATACCAAAGTCGTGGCGACTTAAAACAGTTGTGCCAATGTTTACAAACTAAAGCTGCATGTAATCGATCTTCATAGGAAAGCTCACCAAAAATCTTCACGTATATCTCCTCTGGCAATGAATTCCAGCATTTGGCCATGATTTAGGAAAGTCGGAGAGAAGTTTATAAATTTTACTCCTAGCCTACACTAAAACATTAAAAACTGTCTGTTTGTGTTTTCATGTCTGGTTTAAAAATTTGTTCACTATGATAACGTCTGTTCACTACCACACTACTTCGTTTGGAATTGGAACAAAATTTTCCTCTTCTTTATAAGAAGTCAGGCATTCATCATTTTGAGTTAAAATATTTTTTTGTTTCTCACGAAGTCAGCAAAATGAAAATACTGCGTAATCACAGCACTCCCCCGTAGAGTTTTTTAAAAGGCGACAGCAACAGAACGTACAGTAAATTAACGATAGAGTGTTTTTGAATTATATATCATTCATGAAATTCTTGGATTAAATTATGCATCAGGTTTTGGTCAGCTGAATTCACTATAAGGATATTCCATCATGCAGTGTTTTAGTAAATCATCACAGGAAAGTCTCATCGTTCAATCAGTAAAAAACATGACTCGACTCACACCATGTGTTCAACTGGAAATACGTTTCACATGCTGATTCGTCATCCAAAAATATCACAACTTTAATATTTAGTTCGATCACTGAATTGTTTAGATTAGGAAATTATGAAAACTAAGAAGGAATTTTTAAGTGTTTTTAATCCAATACGTAACCATGAGAAAAAAAAGAGAACGACTTACACACTCTATAAATGCATTCAAATAAAGCTCGCCTCGTCTTATTGAAATTTTCACAATTGCAGGTTTGAACCCCCCTCAAGTACAGTTAAGAATATACGCTTCTGTTGGCTTCTAAGATCGTAAAGCTAATCAGAAATGAATATTAAGATATTAAGTTTATTTTGTAGGCAATTTTTAAACCCTGATTCCTCATGACCTCCTACAGCCTCAACCATGAAACTTTCAGAATCGAAGGAAAAGATATTCTTCTTTCTGTATATTTTCAGGCTTCAGTCAGGCATCTTTCTAAGGTACGAATATTTCGTAAAAACTATATACGCTAAATACGGCATAATTCGACAAAATTCGCTGTAAACGCCTTTCTACAGTTTGAGTAGCAGTTTTGAAGTACTAATGAACGCTGCGTATTTATATGTAGTGCTCATCAATTTTATGCGTTCAATTTTATGAAGTAATGCGTTCAATTTTATGAAGTAATGGACAGTCAGTGAGGGAAAGAAGAAGGTAGACATTTCTATCTAACATTTTTTATGCATGTACAAAACGGAAGTGCTACAAAATCACAATCTGCTCGAAAATAGAAAATAGAAGTAAAAGTGTTTCATTCTGTTTTTTTACCAAGACGTTCAAGGGTCATTAGTGTTACAAACAGCAAACTGGTCAGGGGGTGAAACAGGAATTTAATTTAGGCAGCGGTAGTTTGGAAGTTTGGGTGCTGGGTGGAATTTTAATCGTAAGGGACAAAATAAAATTATTATAAACAAACTGCAAAGAGATAAACGAAAATTTAATAAAATATATCAAACAAAACAACAACAATAAAAAGAAAACAAACAGAGAATGTCCTTCCAGCACCAGGATAAGGAAGATCTGATACTTCTATCTTAGCGCATATGTTGGATGACTCCGTTTCCACCTTGATACAGGTTAAGAGGTGTTTTGCCATCTGTAATTATAGTACCGCGTATTCCAAGTCCTTGGAGCATTTCAATCTAAAAAATCAAACATGCAAAATCAAAAAATCTGAATTACGGAACAAGATGCCATGTTTAACGATGGACCTTGTAAAACATTGACAAGAATAAAGTTGATGTTTCAAAGTTTGGATCAACATTATTACTTGAGCACGAGGCCCAGCTTGAGCAATGTTTTGAATTGTATCACTTCCGATGGTAGAGATCATCTCTTCAGATTGTTTGGTCTATAAACAGAAAAAAATTGGTTAAGAGAGACAAATACTAGCAAAACTTTTATAAATAATTGTGTTTATCTAACACTCTTACGACTGTTGAACTTTACCAACTTCTAACATATTGGAAGATCGAGCAATGTTTACAGCTTCAACTATCCAACCGTTTCGTACCTTTTGTACATTCAACTGCCACTGAATTTTACTCTCTTAATTTTCACATCTTAAATTTCATCCAGAAAAAATCGAAAAGCAGTCGATATGACCGAAGCTTTGGAAAATGCTGGAAACAGTCTTATCCTTATTCTTTTTGGTATAATTTCCTTAACGGAAATTTTTTTATGTCTACTTATATACTTATATACCTAGGATGAAGCATTTGATTAATGATTTCGTATGCGAAAGCTGGAGCACGATCCCCTTTTGCCTCGGTAGGCAGTGGAAATCAAACCAGGTTCGCACTTGTTTTAATGGTCCACTCTAATTTCCTCCATCACTAAAAAAATTGTTTTCACATGACATACCTCTATCTGTGCCAGTATTTTGGATCGTTCTATTTCAAGTTTATTCACAGTTCGCATGTAATCAATTTCTGCTGCTCGTTGCTATGGAAATTAACGTTAATTTTAATATAATAACGTACCAGATTTTATATTTCTTTGGATTCCCTTGATTGCAGATTTAATTCACATTGTTTGAACATTTGTGATTAGGTTATAGACTGGCGACAACAAACAAGAATTTCTTTAGAAATGCCGAAACTATGCAAAACTGTCCGAATAAACCTTGTTTTGATGTGTTTCATTATTTCACGGTTATTATTTAAGTATATATAGTATTTTGTTCAACTGCAAAACGCTGTGGAGCAATTTGCAAATTGTTCAACTCCTAAACGAAGCCTGTTTGGACAAACAAACCGAAATCAGAGATATAAAAAGAAATTCGGAAAATATGTATTGTATTTCGGACAACTTTAGCCATCAAATGAGCTTTCCTTAGCAAGTATAAAGTAGCAACATTCATCAGCCGAGATAACCATACCTTTTCTAACGTCTCTAATTTTGTAGTTTCTGCAATCTCTTCCGCTTGTGCTTTAAGTGAGGCAGCTACAGAGTAAAGATTATTCCAAATTTAGTCATAAATATCAATATCAATATCGTTCTTCAAGAAATTAACAGACACAAATTTGTCTATCGCGGTTTTCGAACAATCTCAATACCTTCGATTGCACTCCGACCTTCAATCAATGATTTTTCCGCTTGTGCCTGAATTAAGAAAAAAGAAACTTATCATATATGTTCTGAGAATAAACGTTAACAAGTATCATTAAATTAAGTTTCCATAATCGCCATTATTCCAACATGCATCATTACTAAATTAAAAAGGCAGCTCAACACTTCAAATGGGTTTCCAGGAAGTTTTTTACCGACTCGAAATTTTAGAGGTTTCAGGAGAATTTAGGAGAAAAAAAAGGAGTTTTGGCGTGGAACAGTGAAAGTAAAATAAAAGATTCAGGTGGTTCTAGATAGAAGGGACCATCATATCTCTAACCATGGGAAGAAAAGAGTAAAAAACTACAGTAGGAAGAGCTAGGAAACCAAACTATCAATTCAATAACTGTAATCAAATACAAATATCAAATTTTGCTGCTTGCTCTTTTTTTATGAGATTAGGCCATTTCAACCAAAATTAGGAGTTTCTACGATATTAAAGAGGAAACGCAAATTTCATGAGATTATAGGAATTTTAGGAAGAGTGGCTGTTCAATTGAGACAAGGTTTACCTCAGCTTCAGCCTTTGCAGAGCCAGACGATTCAACAGCAGCAGTTATTGCTCGTAATTCATACAAGTGTCTACGTGCTTCTTCTGCAGCCTACAAAGAACATAATCCTTGCAAGAAAGGAACATTGAAAATAGAGATCATTAAACCCATTAGCTTTAACGTACCTTTTCGTTGGATAATTTATTTTTTTCAAGCATTCCTTTAGCCGTTTGTTCGTTTCTGGAAGCTTCGTGCGATGCTGCCCTTTCTATAGATCTAAACATAACGCATTTGTAATACGTTTTACTATGTTTAATGTTTACAATAGGAAAATAAAATGATGATGGGAACACCTACTGCGTCGAGATTTCAATCGCCAGCTGGACAGATTTAAGTAAACTGTCTCTCATTTGTGTATCAACTGGTTCTATACTCTGCACGTCTATGTTTGTAAGAATCTAAAGTGAACAAGGAAAATTATTATTGTACACAATATTTCCATGAACATTAACCTAGCTTTTCATCTCACAGTAGTTGAAGGTACAGACAGACAGTGCGTTGAACAGTAAAATAAAGTAAACAAGAAGGCTATATAGATATACCATGTTATTCTCAGAGAATTTCAGGGCATTACGAACGATATTATCCTCATCGAAGCCAAACACGGCTTCCTTAACAATTCTTGTTGAGTAACGGTGAAATTCATCGAAACTTGTGCGTGCAACACGACCTCGAATACGACTAGCTAGAAGGGGATAAACGATGACAATTTTACTTTTAGTCTGGTTCATGAAAGGGAGTTGGGAATTCGTTACTACTTGGCAGAAGTTTCTGTACATAAGATGGGTTCTCAATTCAATAATTATCATCAGTTTGAACAATATTTTCATTATTTCCAGTCCCTTGAACCATCGAGACAAGATCTTCATATAATACTTACACTTTTAATAATATTTTATATTATATTACAAATAAGCAAATGAAACACTTGGATTATAAAAACAAACCAATATTTCTTGTTGCAAATCCCACATAATCTGGCACTGAAAATAACTGTCTTTCAGACTCTGGATCTCCAATGACATACTAAAAATAAAAGTTCAGGAGAAATTATTAGTTTTTTTGGAATGATTGAGTTCGATTATCATCATTGACTTAAGATGCTTACCTCAAATCGATTATTAGCAGCATACCTGATTCTTAACCTGGCATGATCCAAAGTTTCAATCTACCACAGAACACAAAATTTTATAATACACAAAATTTCTCGCAATAGTTTTAATATTTCCTGGCCAGCTTACCTCAATAACATCTGTAATGTAATCTGGGCCTAACATTATTGCTAACGACTTTAATGCATTCTCTTTTTTGGGTTTTCCAGCTATATAAAGATATGACAAAATTATGCAATTGATTAGACAGAAAAAACCTGAAAAAAAATTAGTAACTCTACTGTACCACTCAAATTTAAGACATTAAATTCTTCCAAAGGTTCCAGCATAACCTACAAGCAGATGTACAACAAATTAATTCCTGTACAAGGATTTTCGAAGCTTTTATCCTTCACAAACTCCACATGTTAAAAAACAGCTACATAAATTTCCCCTGGATAAAATCTATTCTTTGTAATGATATTGACACTGGCATTGACACTGGGTTTCTACAGAAGATTAGACCAAATTTCAGCACACGAGAGCACATCATAGTTCAGTAACAAGATCTGAGAGGCTTGTAAATGTTGGTAGTGCATATTGAACAGAGACAGTACAAAATTATAACTAGTATAAATTCCAACATTCCAACCTAATTTTTCAGTATTTTGTGACTATTAACAAGAACAATCTTTAACAACACAGATTGTGTAAAATTAACAGTGAAACATACCAAATTTGGACCAAAAACAACCCTGGCTGCTTGTTTTTTGTGATCATAAACCTATGAAAAATGAAAGGAACTTTATTGGAAGCATGTCCAAAAAATAAAGAATTTGTCAAATGTGCAATTAAAGGTGTAAGATGGTGACGATTATGAACATGAAACTGACCTGGACTGCTGCATTTGGAGGTACACGATATGTCACAATTTTTGTTTTATTCCGCTAAAATTCAAATAATCACAATTACAAAAAAGAGAATGTTTACCACGAAAACGTTTCTTAACAAAGATTAAGGAAATTCCCCAGCAAATTTAAATTCAAAATATTTACTATGGCATAACCTCAAAATAAGATGATTCAGACTGCCATTCTGATATTAGGGATATATCAGTAGAATTGATCATGTGTCTCTGTATTTTGTAATTCCACCTTACATGGTACATCACATCTTATGTTTGAGATTCAACTGCATCACAAAGTCTTTTAAAAGGGGTCAATAAAGTAGGTAGGTAAATCAATCAATAAATTTTTTTAACAAAAACTTGTTGTGAAATACACAAAGAATAGTTTAAATTACGAAGACTTTTATTTTATTAGTTATTTTTATATGATTATCGGTTGACCTTTTAATCATGTATTGTTTAAAAAGAAGAGAAGTTGCTTCTTAATGAATTTTCTTTTCTTCATGAGCACACACTCCCATTTTAGTTAAAGAATATTTAAACATGTGTTTATATTTCTTCAATTGACTTCATTGAAAAATAGACGATTTTCAATTTTCAGGTCAGGAAGTTATCTGTGAACCCCAAGCACTGGAATTAGCTTCTTCTTTCCGTTTTGTTACAATTTGTATCTTGTGTATTCACATTGCTCTTTGGTCTACATTTAAAATAGTAAGTACATTTGCTTCTGTCAAAAATTGTGAAGATTAATGAAGAATGTATTACCTTTCCAGAAGCATAAGTGTGATCAACAGAAGATTCGAAGTATGCAAGTTTTCTGATATCACCTTCACCCCAGCATCCACCATGCCTGAATTAAGAAAGTGAAATAACTTTGATTTCTGTAAAGTGTGAAAATAAGTTAAGATAAAATGAAAGATGAACATACGCAAGCATTTTCTCCACAACTAATGAGAGATCTTTTTCCCAAAGAGCTTCATATTCATTCAGCAGATACGATCGAGGACCTAATACTGTACGAACCTGAAGAATGTTGACAAAATATTTTAAATTACAAAGGATTTCAATCAACATAAATTCATTGTACATTCAGTAACAAGACACAGGAAATAAGAACATTAATATTGGCGTAAAAGGTGTTTTTGTCACGTAAATCTCAATGTGAAAATGTTGACTTGTTTAAAGAAGCAGTAATGTTTCTCTTGGCAATTAGCAATCTTGGCAATTAGCAATCATAGCGAGAGCAGCCATTTTGGTAAACAAATGACAAAATAAAAATCGAAACAATCAATTCAGTGAATTGCATTATCAACAACTCACAGTAACATATGATAACCAGGTAAAAGACTTTGAATAAAAATGAAACTTATTTTGTGGCGTTATAAGACATTTGACCATCCTTAAAACTTCCACCAACTTCTTCCTTGGATATGTAAGGATAGTCTTACTGATATATTAATCAAATTCTTATAGAACTTACTTCACCTGTCTTTTGGTTTTGTACATAGATACCCTCGTTCTTACCAAGAGCAATAGGTGTTCTAGAATGGAGTAAGTAAATATGGACACATTTTGATGCTGCAATAACATATCCTCCATGCTCAATTCCTTAATAACAAATTTCATCACCCAACAAACCTTTTCATTTTCACTACAACTTCAACAGGAGGGATATAAACTTTGGGACCTTGAATCATCCAAATGTCACCTGGATTACGATTGACTGGCTCTAAAAGGAAATCACCAATCACGATTAAAATTATTGAAATCAAGTTATCAAGTGGATTTGTCACAGATGGTGTGACATACCTTCACCTGACGTATCAGTAAATTCATCTATAGCGGAAAGAATTAAAGCTTCATCATCTTGCAAGAGGTATGCATCTTGAATACCATTTTCTAATGCTTCACCTAAAAAAGTGAAATAAGTACACATCATAATTTTTTTTTACTATATCGTTTTGACGAACACCTTTTTGATGCAATTTCTCTAAGTTACCACATTGTTGGCACCAATTAACAAAAATGCACTGTTATATCTAATAAAGAAGCCTATTACTTCCAAGAAAATGTTAATATAATAACACTTTCTGAAGCTATTTGCTGCACTTCATGATATACCAGTATGATTGAAAAAATTCTGGATAACATACAGTGAACATATTAAAAGTATTATGCACCTGGCTTAAGAAAAAATGAGGTTTGTCCTTTTCTCAACTCCTTCTTTCCCAATTGTTGCTTGCCATCATTATCCATTGGGTCAAGGACAATAGCAAATTGCTGTCTCTGCAATACTGTCCGATAAATATGGTTGATTAGTTTCTGTAACAAAAAAAATATAGATCATGTTGATTTTGGCTTTTGAGGAATAAGAGATAACTTGATATTTACAACGACTAAATGTTGAACACAGTTATTGAAAAAATTAGCTTGATCAAAGTGTAGAATCAAACTTTCTTTTTAATTACTTTTTTAAAATACTTGAGAAAAAATGAGAAAGCTCTTCATAATTATGAGAAATGGAATAGCTAGATAGGGTAAAAAGGACTGAAACACAATATTTCTCTGTCGAGATCCTTTCATGAATTTTTTGTCTCTTTTCATCTTACCTCACCAACCTCAGGAATATACATTGATGAGTCATTAGCAGTAACAAGCCATTCTTCACCAGCCAATCTATTAAAAACAACAACATTATTACAAAAAGTTTCGTTTTTTTTTTATAAAACAAACATGCAGATCATCAACAATGCCACACCTTTTGTTCCCCAGCCCATCAGTTAAATTGATTTCAGCTTTCATGTGAAGTGCATCATGTAACGTTAGAGTATGACCTTCTTCTAACTTGATAACCTTTTCATGTACTCCAGACAGATATGACCCTTGTCTTTTCTCTAGCCATTCTTCACCTACAAAATAATGTAGAAGCATTTGATTACAAAAATTAGGTTTTGTATTTTTTTTTTTGTATTTTTCACATGAAGCTTTGATCTAAAATGCTCAGGTGAAAATTGTCACGTGAGTGGCACAAGTCTCCACTTTTTAAAATCTTTTCAACATATCTCAGTCAAACTTATTATTTTTCATAAATCTCAGTGCAATTTACGTCCATTAATTTGTTGGGGAAGGGAGAGACTTATGCTCAAAGCTAACATGCAAATCCTAGTTAATTCACTGAGCAGAATATTTTATTTTGAATTGGAATTCACTAGACATGTACTGAAAGAAAGCATCTATGATAGACGCTTGTCACTTGGGAATTCGTAATTGCCGATTTCACTAAAATTTGACACTTCAGTCTATATTAAACGTTGTTCCACGTGAACTCTGGTCAAAATGTAAACAAAACAAAACGAAAATTTTGTGTTGAACTGCCCTGCAACGTTTCGAAACAATTTTAGCCCTCTACTCACCACAAGCATTCCAAAAAGCAAATAAGTATAAATATAACTAGGGTTTGTGTACACGTTGATTGGCACCCTTTTTCCCTTGCCTCTTTGATGAGGTTGCATAGAGGCGGGTTCAGGTGCAATTCTGAATCAGTATTTTTATGTTGGGTCATGCTTCAAAACCTGATTAACTTCCGGGAATTCTTTGTTTTGTTGTTGTTGCTACAGTTTATTTCATTTTGTTTTGTTTTCCTTTTGTTTTTTCTACTTACTTTTGACAAAACGACCAAATTTCCCCTTCCTGGTGCAGATATCGTAAGAAATGAATTGCGTTCCACAGTTATTATTGGCTCACTTGTCTCCATAACTTGATTGAAGTATTTGGCCAGACTCGATTATACAGCACTGTTAAAGCACATGGATAAAATTCAATTAGTTTTCATGACAAACATTGTCTATCCTCGGATTCTCATAGGTTAAAATGATGTTTTAACTGAAAATAATTTAATTTAATTCGTTTGAAATCGACAATTACAAATATATCTTAAAATATCTCTTTTCAACGTGAATTCTGTTTTTAGTTACAGTAAGTTCAGAAATTTCTTAAAGATTTAAATCTTTTTCAACTTAAAGTATCCTATCCATTTTCTTAAATGGAATAACATTAACATAGTTTGTGAATGTTGTTGTCACGTTGCTTTTAATATTATGTTCTCAGTTTGGTGCGAGAAGTTTCATACAGGTATTAAAGTTGACTGTGGAAGTTTCTTAATATTTTAGATGAGCTAATAACAGGTTTCATAAAAACATTTTGTTTATAAAAACCATCCTCCCTTGCATCTATCCGTATGTGCAAAAGTAAAGATATGTTCTGACCCACTAGAAGTGATAATTACCTGTTACCCTTTCTTTTCCATTCCTATCAATCAAATTTTGTTTCGCCTGTAAACGTAAAGCTTTTCCATAATTGATGACAACTGGCTCTACCATACCCAATCGCTTACATTCAGGTCTGGGATAATATGTACATGGCCCTTCCACTTGCCATTCATCACCTGCAACTCTTTCAACACCATTATCATTGAAATCCACAAGAGCTTGTAATTTCAATGCTTGATTTGATGGTATAATAGGAAGTTTTTTTATAGCACTTTGGTAATCTAATATAAAAAAGAACTGTCAAGACTGATAATCTGAAATACGAACCATGCAAGGCCTAACCAATTTTTTTCCAACATGACTAAAGAAGCAGAGTCACAAAGGAACAGATATGATGTGCAATGACTATGACATGAATTTTTGTGCTGAGATGTCCTTGAAGCAGGGATCCCTGGTTTTTCAAACTTCCTAACTACAGAGCCACTACTTATATCACAGACAAAATTAAATTCTTGATATTCTTGAGTTAAGTCATTTTATTCAGTTCAACTAACAGCATGTTTTGGTTTGTTTTATTTCATTCACAAGGCAGCAGAATAAAAGAATTTGAGAGCAGGAGAAATATTTTAAAGGACTATACCCTTATTGAGAGAACTATAGTATTTCAAGTTTGCTGAAAACTAATTTTTCCACCTTATTTTTCCTTTTTATTATGCCATCATTAAGTTAATATTGTTGTTGTTTGGAAGACCACTATGTACTTACTAGTTTTATTTGCGCCAACTAACTCTTCACCTGGATATAGTGGAAACGGTTCCTGTATCATCATAAAAAGACAGTGTTACTCTTGTGTTGACGTACAAAATATTCAATGTTTCATTTAATCCTTATGCAATACTAATAGTTAAACAAAAGCAATCCAAGCAATCCAAGCAATCTTTAGGATCAAAATCTCAAGAAATTTGATAAAACTTATAAGTATATTGGATTAGGGAATATTTCTTCAGATATATCTTACCTGATGGAATCTAATTTCTTCTTGGCCGAACCTTAATTCTGCTTGCTTGCCATATTCCACTGGTAATCTAAAAACAAAATAAAACCTTATAGTACATACAAATATTCTCAACTTCCAGTTAAATTCCACTTCCAGTTATGCCGACAGTTATGCCCACTAAATACAGTTGACATGCGCTATATTGAATGCTGCTTATAATGAACATTCTCTTTATCGAACAAAACTTTCAATCCGAGAATCTATGAAATCTTTATTTTTTGCTGGCTATAATGAATAATGCAAACACAAAAACAGAAAAGAAAGAAGAAAAGGAAGTACAATTCCAATACAATTCAAGAATTTATGAAACAGCAAACATAACAATTCAATATAACAAAGCCATTCTTATGTCCCCATCACTAAATTGTCTCCCAACAAACTCTGATAACTCTTGGAAAGGGTAATAAAAAACAATAACAACCTAGAAAATATAAGTAAAAAAATATTTTGACTAATTATACACATAAAATGTGATTGTAACTCTTGGACCTTCATCAGTTCTTAGTGCAGAACTGCTAATTTCTCAATCTATGATTTTATTCATCAGGTTATTCAAAAGTACAAAACTGTTTATCATAGGAAAAGCATAGTGAGTTTATTTTTGCTAATAGCGATCAGAGGTATATAATAGCAGTAAGTTTTTTATCTGCTATAATATATCGGTATAAGTGCTAGAATTCATAAAAATATGAAAAACACTTTTGGGGAACGTTCAGATGTAAGAAGCATTTGCTAATATGAATAGATTTTTGAACCCATGCATATTTGTTATAGCGGATGTCAACTGTAAAATCGAGTGAAATCAAATCATTCATATTCCATCTTGTGGCAACGGTGGTGTAATTAGTAAACACACTACAAAAATATTACAATATTGTGATTGTGAACACAAAAGCATCAAAAGTCTATAGTGTAGACATTTAGAAAGCACATACTTTGCAGGATTAACCACAATGCAATAATGACCGGGTTGTATAATAACAAACTTTGAAGGTCCGAATACAACATTTTGGTTTTCTTGTAATATCAGGCTTCTAGGGCCAATCTCTACATACGTAACATTGGAATTCTAAAAAAACCAGCAGTAAAACAAACAAAAATTATATACGTTGAATGTGTAGCAATGATAGAAAATTAAACCCAACCATATGCTAACCATAAACAAACACATCAAAAACAAAATAATTCTATGCAAAAAAAATCTGAAAAGGAGGAACTTATAAATATGTGTGTTTTCTTCAGTCCTAAAAGTTTGTAATATTATTTGTTACTATTAATGTTGATTTTTAAAATAAATTGGGCTCATTTTCAACAATTTGTTTTTATTCAATAAATTTGATCGTGTATCACCCGCTTTAATTGTTGTCTGTGAAACGTTTGATGGGCTATGTAACCTGTACAAGGATTATTTTCATAATCATTATTGATTTTAGAAATCGATGAAAGGTTCTCCATAATCAGCATAAAAGAATGTTACTTTTGGTTTGCACTTTTCAGTGAGAGTGGTGGGAAAAGGGGAGGTTAGTTTAGTTAGTTTATATATGACCCTATCAAAAATAAGAATGCTTGATAGTACTGTCACTAAACTAAAAAACTTAACATACGGTCGCAAAATCGGTGTCTACATAAAAGTTTTTATCCTAATAAATAAACAGCAGTTATACTCTATTACTCCATATATATTATATTTTCGTTTAAAGAATGGAAAAATTGTTTGAAGGACAATAACCATATTCAAATCTTTAGCGTTTGCTCTAAGTTAAACTGATGAAAAACTTACCAAATCTAAGATATGGGCATATTCAAGAGGTTTCAAGCGAAGAATCTTTCCACTCATTTTCGTAAAGAAGTTAAGGGTGCATCGAAAAATAAAAATTGCAACCTAGCGTCTTCCGAGAATGAACATTTATAATGAGTAAAGACCCTCCATATTCTTTGTTTAAGTTTACTTGTGACTTGCTTTTGGTTCCTGTATTGTTAGGATCACTTTAAATGATACTTTCATTTTTCTACCTATATTATTTTAGTTAGGAAAGAAAGTACTAAGGTTTTATAACAAATAGCTAAGTAAAAGGTATTGATATACTGTGAAGGAGAGTGTTAGTACAAAATTTTCGTCGGAAATATAATTCGTCGGAAAAATTTTTGTTACCGACCTATAAAAATTCGTCACTTTGTTCTACGAATCAAACAACATAAGCTAAAGCCTGTTTTCCATTTAGGAGAAAGTTTGCGTACGATCTCGGCTAATAAGGCTTGAGAAATAACTGATGGAAAAAAATGATAGCGTGGAAGCACGAAATCGCTAAAATATCCTTTCTATTTTCTCACACGCCCATAATTTCCTGTTCACATCCAAAATTTCTCTAGTGAGGTTTCCGCTAATGAGAACAAAAAGATGGTGTGGGCAAGGACTGTAGGAACAAGAAGGTTACTGCTCATTAAGCCAACACAAAGTACTGTCTATACTGTCAAAGTAAGTAGGTGTCTGTCCTCCTTTTGCATGCATTTCATAAAGTTTTCGAAATGCATTCGCGTGTAGACGGTATCTTAATGTTCTTGTAGTGTCCTGTACATAAAGCAAAAAAATTGTTTTTACCGCGATTTTTGGAAAAGAATTCAAAGTTCGGGCGCTGATAAGAAGAGAAACAGTGAGAAATGCTTTTAAAGTGTGAAATTGCTATATCTAACAAATTTTACCCTGATACTAGAAGGTGTCATGCAACTATAAGTGTTTGCAAAAAGAAGAGTAATATAAATACTGATGTAGTATTTTTCATCGTTCACACAGTTAAAAATAAAATTGGAACAAAATACATGGTAAGAGAAGTTCATTATATTAATGGAGCTAGCTTTTAGATTTTTAACAGGTATTCGAAGAGACAAGAGCATATATTGAAATTTATTCCATCAAGCCAAAACAATATACTTGGCTTGGTGACTTGTATAATATTCTATTCAATAAATCGAGACGTGTCTCTACAAAACTACCATGCCCAGCAGAGCAGCGCACAGCCGGTCAACAAATTCGAAAAACTAGAAATGTAAAGAAGTGTTCAGAAAATACTGAAAAAATGTTTCCATGCATTAGTAGGGATTGTCTCAAAAAGTTTGTCCTGTAAATAGACGAATTTGGAGGAAAATTTTCGACCTTCTCTTTTATAAACAAAATTTTTTCCCAATTTCCAAAAAAAAAAATTGAATTCAAAAGGACAAATTAGTGGAAGATGAATTTTATTTAAGAATAATAAAGAACAAATTAAGGATGAAAGTCTGAAGTCTTGTATTGAATTCAAATATATCCCTCTTCAGAGTGTTTCTTTATTATTTTGGAAATTTGCATTGTTTAGAAGAAACTACTTGCCATATGATGATAATATCATGTTGCGATATTGTGAAGTTTGTATTTTACGACGATAAGCAAAACTTTTAGTAATTTTAAAAACGAAATGCATTTTAAACAAATTGCCATAAAACAAGAACTTTCTAAAAATGATCGTTTAAGAGAACTAATTTTGTTTACAATAATGAATTTTTATTCAGAAGCGTTTTTTAGCATCTTTTATTTTACTTTCTTTATGAAATCAATAATCTTTTTTTGGTAGAATGGGATTCTGATCAAAATTTCAATTCTACAGGTGTTTACAATTTTACAGATTCCCATTCTAGAGGTGTTCAATTTTGAAAAGGAATAACTCTTTAATCCCTTGTGTATTAAAAATTGATTCACGCTAACAATGCAAGACACACTATTAAATATCTTATATTAAATATCCTTTCCTGTAATAAGCACTCGATAATAATAATAATAATATATTGAACAACATTTATTTTAATTCATCATCTTCTGAACAAAAGACAGGTGTTCGGTTGAAATATCTTTTCTTCATGCACAAGTGAGTTTAAAGCTATATTTACATCCACAAAATCTATACATGCAATTCGTTTATATTTTTTCATGTTAATGTATAACGATGTAGTTTATAACAAGCCAAAACATTCTATGGAGTTTTTAATTTAATTTAATTTAATTTCTAAATACAAGCACATTCAAGGACAATTTGGAGTGAATTAAGGGCGAAAATGAAAACACGGAATTAAGAAGAATTTTTTGAGACGATCCGTTAATTAATTTGTACATTGATTCAATCTAAGTTGTGCGTCTTTCAATTCAATCTTCTGAATTGTTTATCTTTTGTAAGTCTATAAATCTTAGATGGCCGAGTGGGTTATAAAAGTGTTGGCCTCAATTTGAGGACATGGGGCGATGGTTCAAATCCGTTGACAGACAATTTAATATTTTTAACTACCGTCAGACCGCCTTATCCCGAATAGCCTTCCTATTCCCGAACAGCCTTCCTATTCCCGAACACATAAAAAAATTTCTACATTTACAGTACGCGAGATACGCGTCCGCATCCTTGCTGTCCATAAACCTTTTTCATAGACGGTATTTCTTTTTCTTTTTAGCTAACATCTTTTTATCAAGGCGATACTTGAACACCCTTTTCCCAGTCTTTACTGTTCTTGTTGGTATACATATTACTTCGCTTCCTTATAAGTTACCTCAAATTTGTTCCATAGCTTGTCAATATCGTCTCTGCAGTCTTTAAAAGGTTCTGTCCAATCGATGCCAAGAAGCTCTTTCATTCTTGCAAAGTCGGCTTTATTAAAATCAGAAACAAATTTAGATGAAAGCTTTTCTGGTTGATGTTGGTAGTTCAATTTAAGCAGTTCGTGATCAGATTTGCCAAGTGGTGAAGTGTATTTGATGTCTTCAACATGTTAATCCCCAGTCGTAAATACAAGGTCTAATAGCGAAGGGTCGTTCGATCCTCGTCCTCTTGTTGGTTGATTCACATGTTGTGTCAGAAAACTATCTTTGACTCCATCAATAAAATCCCGGTCGTGGCTACTGCTAGATGTAAGTGTCTCCCAACCAATGTCCCTTCGATTAAAATCACCGACAATAACTACGTGGTTGTATCTTTTCATACCAGGAATTGCACGAAAAAACTGGTTGATCTGGTTGTTTTCTTCAGTGCTACTATATGGGCTGCGGTAAACAACAGCAAACAGCATGATTTCGTTGTTTTGGAGACGAATCTCTGGCAGTAGCAATTCTTTCGGTCTTTGTTGTTCTGTCAGAATGCGTGATTTCTCTACTTTCTTGTACGATATCGAATGCCTGACGTAAAGTGCAATCCCTCTTGTTGTGTCTTGATTATTCAGATGTTCGAATTCTGCAGAGTAATCTGTAGTCTGTTGTCTTCTATAAGTCTGAAGTCTAAGTCTTCTATAAGTCTGAAGTCTTGTTTTGAGAATTGTGACTATCTCACAAGTACGACCTGTACGTGGATGGATACTCCCTTTAATTTTTTTGTTGATCTTTGGAATCATTTTTCCAATATTTTCCAAACATAAATAATGACATATCATTCACTTCTTCTCTGAAAGGAAATACAGTCCAGTTTGTTTTAATATTTCCCAGTAGTTCATTTTTTGGAGTGTTTTATGACCATTGCTAAGGACTTCCACAATAGCATAACATTCTCTTCTCGAGAATTGAAGGTTCGCAAAATCCATATGGTTAACTTGATCTGTAACTGAACACCTATCACTCATTGTTACCCCAAGATCTTGAGTATGATCTTTTGCAGTGATTACCCTGCCTGTTGGAGTGTGTAGTAGTATGTCCTTAAATGTTTCATCTTTTCCATAACAAAGACATTCACATTTTTTTATCATTTAGTAACGTTATTTTCTGTCCATTGATATCATAGTCTTCAGATTTTGCTGGACTTTGGTAATACATGTAAGTTTATTAATAGTGCCAATAGTTTGAGTGTCAACTGCAAAGGACCTGATATACGTGTTAGAAACATTTGCATCTATATCATTAAGCATTATAATAAAGAGCCCAGCACAGCACATCAACGAAAACTTTAATTTGTTCCTAATACTCTCTTATAAAGGTTCACCCACAAAACATATGACAATGCTATGGAGTTTCTATTGAAACATGAAACATTTAAAATGAAAACTTACAATAAGTAATGTGTACCCAATAGTTTTGAAATATCACTTAATAATTGGGGGTAGATTTAAGAGGAGTCTTAAACCACTAAAAACAAATCTAAAAACAAACCATGGCTTTTAAATCCCCGTTTTGAAAGTAGATTACCATACACGAGGCATTTTCCGTGGTGCAAGAATATATTCTCATCATGTTTAATAATCAGCTGATTATCAGAGTTGGCTTGCATCGTGATGTAATGATAGTCATTAGAAAGTTCCCTGGTCTCGAAGTTATTGTAAAGTTCGGTTGCCGGTATTTTTATTGTAAAGTTCGGTTGTCGGTATTTTTAACTTAAACTATCTAACTGTAATTTATTTTGCATTCACTTTGATCACGTGATAGAATATAGTTACTGTGCATTGGTTGTAATTTGTTATGTGATCAAAATAAGAGCATGATTAAATTTGCCTATTGCAAAGATCAAAGAAAAAATGAACAATCAGCTGTTATAATAGGTTTCCAAATCATAGAATTCTCTGTGATGTGATGTGATGTGATGTGATGTGATGTGATGTGATGTGATGTGATGTGATGTGATGTGATGTGATGTGATGTGATGTGATGTGATGTGATGTGATGTGATGTGATGTGATGTGATGTGATGTGATGTGATGTGATGTGATGTGATGTGATGTGATGTGATGTGATGTGATGTGATGTGATGTGATGTGATGTGATGTGATGTGATGTGATGTGATGTGATGTGATGTGATGTGATGTGATGTGATGTGATGTGATGTGATGTGATGTGATGTGATGTGATGTGATGTGATGTGATGTGATGTGATGTGATGTGATGTGATGTGATGTGATGTGATGTGATGTGATGTGATGTGATGTGATGTGATGTGATGTGATATAACGGCATGAGACTATTACAGCGGGTGGTTTTGTTATTGTCTGGCACCGTTATGGATCACAGTTCAGGATATATTCCTAAGGGTGCCAATCCCACAGAAACAGCAATGCCTTAACTAAAATCTCATCAATTAATTACAATCACAACGAACCTTTCTGTAAGACTGTGTCGTTCATAAACGTAATAACGTGACATTTATACAAAAAATAGACATGAATTATCTTCTCACACATCAAATAGCAAAAGTTTTTCTATCTAAGAAATAATGTCCTAATGAAAATTTTTGAGAGAAAACAGAAATTTTTACCGGACAACATGTGAATTTTGCACGAAATGTGGCCAGTAGAAATTGTCATTTGGCCGGTAATTACCGATCACCAGCCGTTATTTGCAGCGCTGTACCATTCAAACATTTATGTCATTCTTTGAAAAATAAATAATTTATCAAGTCAACTGCAATAGAAACTGTATGCAGACCGCCATTTTGCACAACAAAGAAGTGCATGGCGCATTTGGTTTTTCTTTAAGGTCAACTGCTTGCAATCCATTTTAGACCAGAAAAAACAAAAAAAACCTGTCGGTCATAAAAATTGATCGCTAAGATCATTGTTGAAAATTTTGGCAAATGCCTCTGTGTTTGCCTTACCTTTACAAAAATCCTTTTCTGCCGTTATTAAGTGAATTAAAAATGACTGGAAACAAAATGGTTATATATTCGTGTTCAGAACGCATCAAATGGTTATTGTCATTCAAGCTGTAGCCACTAATTTGGTTGCACAAACAGTCATTAATTCATGGTAGTCCATCTACAACCTACCTTTTATATCTCAATTGATAAAAAATGTATATAATTGTGATGAATGGATACAGATCCATCCTTATGAGTGGTAATGCCTTCTCATACAATCAATTTATTCTGTTGTTAGGTTTCCTACTGCGAAACAAACATTATTGAGATTTGGAAAATGACTTATTCTAACAATAATTGATTTAATTTTTGTCTCTCCTTTTCTTTTTGTCAGATAAAGGACAATGTTCTGCAAGTCCATCAAAGGTTTGTTGAAGAAGGTAAATGTACATTGAACATGAAGGAGCCTCCACACGATTTGATTATTTCGAAGGTAAGAAATTATTTCCAAACCCTTTTAGTATTCCAGTACTGATAATTATGCAATGGATTTCAATTGACATGAAACAAAGTCATGTCAATTGAAGGCTGAAATTTTAAGTTAATTCAAGAACCAATTGATTACAGAATAATATTATTCATGTTTTAAAACATACAATAGAACTCATGTAATTCGTTGATCCTGTCAGAATTTTCTTTCAAACTCACATATGAAAACTCCTTTAATTTGAAACTCATTTACATCGAACGATTTGTTGGGTCCTTTGAGCTATTTTTGGTCATGTAATTCGTATTTCGGAGAAAAATATTTTCATTGCCTTATTTTGAAATAGTCTTCTTGGAATTTTTCTGGATGAAAGCCATCTCAGTAGAAGAAGAATCCAGGTTTGCAATAAACACAATACCAGACACTCTACTTTTGTTGTTACTGGACGTTCAATTTGGTTTAAAAAGTGGTTATTCTCAATTTTCTTTATGAAAAATCAGCAAAAAAGGAGATTCACTTTCATTCCATCTATTTGCCATCCAGATATTGTAAAATACAGCCTTATCATATATCAAGCGTCATTTTTTTTCTCCACCACCGTCATTTTCATGAAAAATAATGTAAACAAAACCTAGATCCAATTCTATGAGTAATTCGAACAAATGTTTTCGTCCCCTGAGAGTTCGAATTACACGAGTTCTACTGTAGTTCAAAATATTGCTTTTCACTTCAATCTGCCAATATGTCTGCTAAAGTTGTCTATAAATTTAACATGCCAATTTTTTCTGTAACAGTAAATATCCAGTACATCCCCTTTTTGCTTTTAGTTGACGATTTTAGTTTACTGTCAGAGTTCTGTTGAATTAGGTGGCTCAAAAGAGAGATACAGTATTATGTGTTTAACTGAAAACTAAATTTTAATTTGCCAATGTTGTTTACTGGCTAGTGCTTATTCCTGCTTCTTCTGCACGAACAAACCGTTTTTACTTCTCTTCTTGTCATTTTAGGCTGATGTTTCAAATCTAAAGAAATTCCTTCATATCTTAAAATTGGCCTATAAAGGAGAAGATACCTCGTCTCATTTAACTACAGCAACAGGACAACTGAAACACTGTGAACTGGAAAAACCTAAAACCAACATGAAAATTGAAAGCCGAGCCAAATATCCGATACGTAATTCTTTCCCTGTTTCATTAGAATCATTAGTTATCAACCATTGCAATTTAATCAAATTTGACTCGAGAATTTCACGTTTGAGCAACTTGGTCAGGTTAGATTTAAGTCACAATAAATTGAAAAGTTTAACTGATACCATGGACGGATTGTTAAATTTGTGTTCAGTTACGTTAGCAAATAATTTATTTGAAGACGTACCATTGGTATTGATGCATGGACGAATTTCTAAACAACTGAAACTGTTAGACCTATCTGAAAATATGATCAAGTTTTTACCGTATCAGTTTACCAATCTCCAAGAGTTGTCAACGCTTAAGTTGAGTGGTAATCAAATTGAATATCTACCCAGCAGGATTGGTACTCTGAATAAATTAAAGATTTTAACATTGGACCGTAATAAGATTAAAATATTGCCTTGGAGTTGTTCTGTGTTACAACTTGATTCCATAGATTTAAGCAGTAATTGTTTTGATAAGGGTGAAGAGCTGATTTTCCGTCAACCTATGTTAGATGATATTCCCAGCTTGTTCGAGCTAACAGCGTCATTCATAGTCAAGAACAGGTATTATTAATTTCAACTTGATTCCTTATTTCTTGATTGCAGCATCAGCAATACTCATAAAGCTTTTTTCCCACTGAGTTTAAAATAACGATTACAACGATAATTATCGTGTGTATAATTATCGTGTGTATAATGCATAATCTTTACAAATCGTTGGTTAATCGTAAATGTGAACGTGAACAGGTACCTGTAAAATCCGTTATCGTTAATTCTATCGTTAGTTAAGTGATATCCATTCATTAAGTGATATTTTTTCGCATGTAAAACTCGAGGAGTTTTTTTATAGGAAAGAGGGATCTCAGAGTGTCGGGGTTTCCTGGGTCACCCAAAACCAATCACTTTAGTTTTCACACATTTTTGTATATTTGTAAAAACACAGTGAATATATGCATGTCTAGTGGGAGCCAAGCTTAAGTGTTCCGGAACCAATATCACGTTTCGAAGATAAAAATAGTGGAGTTACAACATCTTTGAACATTCCTACCATGTCATGTACGTTTCATTCTAGGGTATACGTGCCAATAGCTGATGTACCGCACTTTATTGTTCAGCAATTAAAAAACGTAAAGTTTTGTGCATGTGGTACGCCATGTTTTTCTCACTGTGTTCCGTACGTGAGACCATTCAATTTACACGAGATTTCATCAAGTGTTTCTTTCGATCGAACGTCGACAGTTAATCTTATTGGTTATTTATGTTCGAAAATTTGCTATGAAAAATGGATTCACAATCCGAACACATTATTTACACACAAAAAAACCCGCCAAAAGGAAATGAAATGAATGATATAATTTCAATACCAATATTGGGTCGGCAGACCATTCGTTTACAACCGTGTTTGAGTTTGCAGAACTCCTGAATGTGTATTGATTTCACAACGAAACCAATCGCCTGATTTGATCTGCTATGACACTAGTTTATTTAAGAAAAAAATTGTAAATAATAAACCTTAAAATATTTTATTGGTTTTATTCGAACAGATGTACAAATGTTGAATTTAACACGGGATAAGAAAGTATCATGATTCGTTTTTTTTTTATGACGTAGTCATAGTTACATAGTGTTGTAAAGTTAGACGTTGCACTTCAAAATGTTTTTTGGTCACAAAACTGCTCATTTATATTAAAACTTTAGAGGAAACAGTTTTGTCATCCCTGATACAATATCACAGTTTTTACGTGACGTATTATGTCTTGGTCTTCACAGGTCTCATTTCTATGGTGAATATCATTGGAAATTGTCATTTGCAGTGAAGCAAAATATATAATTGAATAATTAACCGTGAAAACAATTAAATGCATAAAAGGCTTGTTAGGACAATTTAGCAAAATATCGGAAAGGTGATTTTTAAAAACGTTTTTTAAATCATCCTTTTTGAATTCCTCCCACGTATTTTCGGATCGAATTTTTTCGCTCTCAGACCAGATCTACTAAGGACGAAGAGATACTTTTTAATAATAGCGATAACAATTAAGGTTTATATCGATTGTGGAATACCGTAAATAAACGCCCACACCCGAATAAACGGTCAGGAGATGGTACCTGGAAAATAATGAATGCTCATCATGGGTGTTTATTTGAATTAAGAAAAAAAATCAATTGTTGGAGTTGTTGAAATACTCTAACAGTCAGGTTGCAACATACACACTAAAACCACTTTCTCTCAAAGTTCGTGGAACTAGTGAATATCAATGTCTGCTTTGGGCATGTTTGCCTGGATGGAAATCTTTATGATCTCTTCACTTACGGATGTCTAATAAGCACCCCGGGCTCTCAGGGGTTTATTTGTAAGGGGAGGGGCTTAATACTCCTATTCATAATTGAAATTACGTAATGATTTGAAAACGAGGAGGATGTATTATTGTAAAAATTCTATGGAAAGACTGTGCTACATCCACCGCTCGCTTTCATTTATACGAATATTAATGAAAAGGAGTACTAGGACTGAGAATTTAAACGAGGGCGGATACACAGAATAGTAAAACGAGGGTGGATACACAGAATAGTAAACATTTCAAAAGAAAAAAGGAAGTAATAGGGGAGGGCGTTTTTCCAACTGAAAAAAGGCGTTTATTTCGGTATTGCAGCATATGTTTCCATTTCCATGATTAAAAATGAGAGTTCAAATTATTTTTTGGTGACTATATTAGTTTGATAGTAATACATTTAAAAGGTTAAAATATGAGGTAGCTGGTCTTATAAGATATAAAACACAGTATTAATATCGCTAAAGAAGTGATAAATTGCATAAATAAAATACTGGAACATATATTAAGTCCCCCTATCCTCCTTTGGTTCCGACGGTTCTGACTTTTACTCATTTTACGCCTTTTCGATTCATATTTATTCAAGCCATAGCTTCATTCAAAAACCTAAAAAAAAAAACCTTCAAGATCATCATCTTCTCACTTCCGGGAAAGAATCGAACTTGACATACCAGTGTGACCAATAATATTATTTCATTGAAATATGACAACATCAAAGGTAAACATGGTGGTGTCGACGTCAAGAGGAGATTTATTTGTTGCGGAGATTTCCAATTAGGCCTTTCATTTAAAAAACAGTAAATTGGACGGAACGCAAGTTCTCGTGTGGTTCACTTGGAATTGGAAGTCATATTTTCCGTCAACCACTTTCACCAAATGATGAGTTGTGTACATTACTAGTATTCCAGTCACGATGAGATTTGTGAAGATCATGGATTTCCATTTTTTTCTCCAAACACGAAGAACTGGAAGATTCATGTACCATGTCATTATGAAAACACCAAAAACACCAAAAACATATTCCACTGTGATTGCCAAGACAGTCCTCAAAAAGAATTCGTACAAAATCTCTTCGCTTGCAAAACTTTCACCCCGGTCATTTTTACCAAACTGAAATGCGTATAATTGTACAAAAGCATTGGTTAATATCAATGAAGACACTTCATGTATGATATTGATAAGTGTTAAGTCTGTCAAAAGTCGCTGTGTTCGAGGTGTCCGAAAACAACCAATTTCAGAATCAAACCGTTCTCGTTTCAGAATCTTTCTGTAGAACCAGACATAAAAGTGGTCCCTTAATGCAACGGACAGACGTTCTAATAATCCAACCAACGCATGAGCTACACATAACATTGCAAAATATTGAAATGATTCTATTTCAGCTTGCAACGTACGATAAACCATTGGTGCAGTTATATACGCCACATAAACTAGTATGTAGGATTTTCCAGGATGGTTGATGGAAGACATGTTTTGTACAAGTATTCTAACTATAGCTTTACATATAGCTCCAGTTATGGGCGCACAAGCCGCCACAATTGCTTGGTTCATGGGTGTTAATGAAATAAACCAAGGAATGATTGTATAGACGGTTGTATATACTACTATATTGCCGAGAAAAAACTGTGCACCTAGCTGAAATGTTAGGAAAGCTCTTTTCCCTTTTTGGCGTGGATAAAAGTGAAATGCCAGTTTGTAACTGTTGAATAACAAAACACTCATACATAGAGCATTTAAAGGAAAGCTTATCCATGAAATATTGTAAACATCATAGACCTGTAAGTACAACCTATACACTGAATCCAGGAAGGCAGCGGCAATGTTGATACCCAGTAAATGCATAGGGCCAATCAGGTCCCATCCAAAGAAAAATAACATGGTAAGAATGTGTAAAACTTGTATCAACCATCCTTCGAATGTTTCTACGGTCACGTGAACACGTTGGACATTTTTCGGAACATTTTCCCATTTGACCGCAGCACAAACATCGACAGTGTTAATATCTATAAACATAATCAGGACTGATACAAGAGCAAAACAGATACCACTTAATACCAAAATGCAAAAGGTTTGTTTAAAGCAATATCCAAGCCACGAGCAAAGAGACGGCCTGTATTTTCTCCATCTAAGTGAAAGGTCCGTATTTCTAATTTTGTCTTCACCTTTATCTTTGACATCGTCACTTTCATCCGGCGGCGAAAATTCCTCGTATATCACATCATCAGGATCGTAAATATAGAAATCATTGAAGGCATTTCGTTCTTTTGTCATTAATAACAATGCGCTTTGTTCTTCATCTTCGTTCTCGCCATTTGAAGCGATATTTTTATCGTTAACTTTAAGGTTTTCAATGACACCACCTGCTATTCCTTCAAAAGCTGACAAAACGAATGATATAATATACGTAGCACACATTTCGTATCTTTTACTCTGTTCAAGCTTTATAAATTTATGTATATGAATAATCGAAGTCTCCTCAAATAAGTGTAACTGATATATGTTTTATATGTTTTTGTTTACAGTTAGATTTACAACTCCATGATAATGAATCAGATTTCCTTTTGCGATTCGGATCATTGTAACATTATCTTAGTCGCTGACAAATTTGTTCCTTCTAAGAATTTTGTCCCAACAATGATGAAAGTTCAGATATTATCTATTACCAAGATCTTTTGACTTTCTATTTCAGTTGATAGTTGTTGTTGTTGTTGTTGCAAATCTATAAAAATAATGAGCTAACATTCTATATCTAAAACAAGAAGCATCCTCTTTGACACTTAGCAACAAAAACGCTACATAAACTGGAAGTAGTTTTCGAAAAAATGTTTGAAATCTGAGTTTTTAAGTTCTTTGTTTGTCACATTCCATAAAGTTTTGTGTTTTATTACTTGGAAGAAAGTGGAACAGGAACAATGATAGATACTAAACGAAACTAGAAGCCGGGGGGCTTGAAGGTCAGCGCGTTTAGACGTGTCAAGTTTAAACAAGACAATTTTCGTATAACGTTTGGGACACTGGGTTCTAAGTTGCTATAAACTCAGCGGTACGGACGGCGGTCGTATATCGGAAAAGCAAGAGACCCTGGATTCGAGGCTGGTTTCTCAGTGCAGTTTTTTGTAGCGTCAAATGAACTTGAATGTTATTACGGGTACTTTCATTTACCTTCAAAAAATAAGAAAGTGCTTCAAATAAAATGCTTTTCAAATTATTATTTCTTTGTAAAAAGTCGGCTGAAAGTCAGCTTCACACGCAAGTTATGTAATATATATTAACGGATTCATAAAATAGTACTATTAATTGTTGATGTACGTAATTGTTGGAATAAAAGATTACTTTTTCCATTTGTTGTTACCGGTCTGTGCAAAATAAAATTATTAAAGCAGTGCTACTTATTGAAACATGAAAACTTAGCATCTGATAATACACACTTTCAAGTTGATTCGCGTTCAGCAAATATAGATTTTTAACGTAATCTTCCGCATGCTTAAACGAATTGAATTTCATCGACACAGACACACCATTATGATCTGGAAAACCTGTATTTAAATCGCGAGCGTGTGATGTAGCGAAGCCACTTGCGATAAATTTTGTTCATTCACCGTTTTCATAGTGAAGACATGAGTTACCGCTATCCCGTGTTCTTCTTCTTAATATGGTGGTGACGAATAAGGGATAAGTAGTACCACGCTATAGAGCTCAAAATGCTGATCAAAGCTGTTACATTAAAAAAAATGAACAATATGAAAGGTTGTTTTTTGTCCTTATTTGGTAACGGTTATATCTATCTATTGAATTTTTTTTAATATATATATATATAGATAAATCATAAAACGTATATTTAATTTGAAACAGAAGCATCGATGATGATAACGGGGGGCGCTCAAATTGTAGGGTCGACAAAAGAGATTAATAAATAAGACAAAAAAAATAGGTATGCGAATGAAATTAATACATTCCAATCTATTGTCTCGTTTCTTCAGACAATAGCTTAGTGGATTTTCAAGATTTAATCAGGTTTAAGACTTTCAGCATCTCATTTTAATTACAATCGCAGTTGTGTGAAGTTTAATATTTAATTCTATTGTCTGATTTTTTAATCTCATTAGCTTTTACGTGTAAACAATGGAAACAATAGAAACATTACATTTCTATTTATTTCTGTTTTTGCGCAAAAAGCACGGCACTACATTTTGAGCGGCCCCCGCTATCATCATCAGGCATATTAAAAAAAAAAATGCCGAAAATAAAATCACAGAATGGTAAAGAATAAGTATCACTTAGTTGAAGAGCTCGAAAAGCTGATCAAAAAAATGTATGGGGTCGTCTGTGTACGACGTGCCGTTACTGAGATATTGTCGATCAAACATTTTGATGACGTCACACCCGTCCCCAAAAAGTTTTAGATCCATTTAGATTTTTTTTTCGTCTCCCCATCGCCATATTATTGCGGAAAAACGTCAGTTATTCCCATTGGCTCTCGAGATATTTGCCCCTATTTCCTCTTTCAAAATATAGGGGTGTTATATAGTATAGCGTGTAAAATGTTTTTACAGGTTTACTTTCCCCATGATTTACCGCTATCCCGTGTTCTTCTTCTTAATATGGTGGTGATGAAAAATAAAATCACGCAATCCAAAAGGATAAGTAGTACCACGCTATAGAGCTCAAAACTATTACATAAAAAAAATTGAACAATATTCAAGCGTTTTTTTGTCCTTATTTGGTAACCAAACTAAAAAGTGGATGCACACCTTGCTATTAGCATATAGATATTCCTGCTATCTCCCCATACCTAGTATAACTACCATTTGCTACGCGATATGCTTCAATGGGGGGTCTATTCGAAGGGGATTTATTAAAAAAATCATAAAAAAAAAGGGGGGGGGGGGTATTCGAGGGAGCGTTTAAAAGAAGCAATACGGTATATAATATTCTCAAATTAAATTCTTGTGAAAAAACAGATTTTACTGAATTCATTTGAAGGAATACTTTTTCCTCAGTCTTTCAGCGTATGCATGGTAATATTTAATTAAAAAAAAAAAAAAAAAAAAAAAATGAAGACTAATTATTTGCGCAATTCACGAAATTAAATTCCTGGAGAATGCTTGTTTTATCTCAATTGGCAAAAATTAAATTTGCACGAAAACTGCTACTATGGATCAGAATCTTTCGGGCATCGATTTTTCAGGAAAATAACTTTCGTGAATAAATTTATAGCAATTTATGGAACTTAACAACCTCAAAAAGTAGGATTTTAATCTGAGTTTCTTCATGAATATAAACTTTCGCAAGCTAACCAAAAGGTTTTTTAAAAATCAGCTTATGGTATGCACTATCCTAAAATAGTGGTTAGAGACTATTTGGCTTAGTTGCAGTTCACTGCAGGAACTATCAAACTGTTTTATAAACCTGTTATGGTTCCAAAGAATGATTCATAATGACTCATTTTTGCAGGGCAAGATAATTGTTCCAGGAGTGAACTGCAACTAAGCTGAATATTTCTACCACGCTTCTTTTTGACCTAAAATTTGTGAATTTTTGTCCATTTACGATTGGGAGATTAAAGATTAAATATTGCAGAATTTTTTTTTATTAATCAATTTTCTTTGACTTTTTTTTCAGTTTAAATTGAAAAAAAAAATCTGATTAATTCTTCCTACTTAAATTTCTAAAAATTCTACACAAGTGGACCTGAGATTTTATAACAGTTATATAATTCCCTTTTTTTTATTAGGTCCTTTATTCGTGGCATCATCTCTGGTATTACACCATATCTGCTGCCAGAACTCGCCTGTTTCATCAGACATCTAAACGTCAGACGTCAGACATATCTGGACTTCTCCAAATTTTTGGATTGACCACCTTATGTGAACTGGACCAGATTTTATTATTCAGATATTCCCCAAAAAATATTTCCATTCCTCAATTTTGCATAGCTATCTTTGTCACACGAGAAGTATCAAATATATTCTTCAGATTTTACTTTGACACAGTTTTGTTACATTGTACTATTATTAACACTTTTACAATATATTGAGTTCAGAATACACATTAATAAACATTGTTCAATACTTCAAGACTTCAACCCACTGAGATATAACAAACGTACGCAAGTATTTTTCTGAAGAGTGTGTCTAACGGACACACGTGGGAACTATACAAATTCTGAATGTGACCTATTTTTCGAACAGTCTGTTGATGATACCGAGTACAATGAGACATGACTGAAGCCGAGGTTGTATGTACCGTGACATTTGAAACAACACTGCCGTTGACGTTCAGATTCAAAACAGCTGTTTTTTTATTGACGTCTTCACAAAAAATGGCTACGGTTGACAAGATCGCCGGTGTTTCAACTTTTTTCCCGACAGTAATTGCTAATTTTACAATGCGCATGTGCAGATCATTAAAGCGTAGATCGCTAACCTCAAACTGGAAACTTTTGAAATGGAAACGACAGTTATAAAGGATACCCAAATTTTCTTTCTAAAATGTTCCTCTTGCCGCCGCAGGAGAAAGGCTGTGAAATTTAGTAAATACATGTGAAATGTTATCTGAACTGTTCTAGGTAAAACTTTTAAAAAAATCATACGATGGAAGTTTATCATAAATGCTCTGACACTGCACTGACACTGACTGATTTTGAAAATTAGAAAATTTCTGCTCCGATGTTCTTCGGTTCTGTTAAGTATTTGACAGTAAAAATAATTAAAAAATTTGATTAGTTTATAACTACAATATAAACAACTAATGTACTTCCCTGGCCAATTCTTTCTTGGATGCAAGCGTTCGTCAGTCCCTTTATTACCAAAATTCGTGAAAAATTAAACCATAAAAGAGACTGAAAAATATTTGAAGAAATATACTTGTTTAGAAGTTAATTTGTCAGCTTTTGTACTTGAATTTAATAACGATTATGAATGTTGGATAGATTACAAATTTCACCAAACCAAACGACTGTTTACACGTGAAGAAACTAGAAGGTTGATCCCAAAATGCACCGGGTTTAAATTTGGGGTGAAGGGGCGCGTTGGAAAGGAAAAATAAGGTTCTAATACTAACACTAATCTGATACTAACAAATTAGATATTAAATCTTTAATAGGCAGCAGAGAAGTTGATTTTTAATTATCGAGAAACTTGCTTAAAAGGTTTTTATTTGAATTGGAAACACGAAAGTGTTGAGGACGTTATCACACGGGCGCAGAGAACTGCTGCATTACAGAATGACCAACAGACAGACACGGGTAAATGAAAGATCAGCTGCATAGCGGTGCTGACCAATGAGATGCTGAAAGTCTGAAACCTGCTTTAAATCTTGAAAATCCATTAAGCTATTGTCTGAAAAACGAGACAATAGAATGGAATGTATTAATTTCATTCGCATACCTATTTTTTTGTCTGATTTATTAATCTCTTTTGTCGACTCTACATTTTTAAAATCATGATAATAGTAATTTCACACAGAATCAGTTGAGTTTCTCTGAGAAATATTCGAATTGAGACTCAATTATAATAAAATCATTGCAATGCAACCATAAATTCGAAAAGAAAGGGCAAATATACACTACAACAGAAATTCTCACACCAGAATAACAATACGCACTGTACAAAATACTGACAAATATATCACTGTTTGAATGCAATTCATGGTCTGCATTTTATTCATATCCGAAAATAGCCACCATTATGTACGGTTCTCGAGATATTTCATTTCATATGCTTGGTCTGTAAATTCCCGGTCCTGATTTATAACATGTTTTGATCGCAAATATATTGAGAACAGTCCATTTTCAAGATATGTTTTTTTTGCATGTTTTTCACTCAGTTTTTGATTCTCTATCGAATGGTATAGTTTGTTTTGATGTATTTTGAACTTCAATTTTTTCTGATCGTAAAATTTGCCGAGGTCAGCAAAACAGGTTCGAGACTATAAACCACCATTTTTGGCATTTTTTTGCATGGCAATAAGCAGTTTCAATAATAAAATTGCTTTTAACACCTCACACGAGTGTGCACACGGGAGACCTTTTTACTACATAATGGCCTGCGCTATTAGTTATTTCAAATTGGATTTGAAGAGACTTCTAGGCATAGGTTTTCTACTTTCATACAACTTGAAAAAACAAACTCCCGGAGTCGTTTAAGAGAGTCAGGAATTCAAAACTTTCTTTGTCGCCTTACCATTGCTATTTACATACCCTACATATTGTGCCCAGCTTTAAAAATTGGTCCTAGAATAATAGGATGCAAAGGATAGCATGTGTCAAAGTTACAAGTTACATTTTCTCTACAGTTTCGCTTGCTGCTGCATCAACAACAATAAGAAAACACAAAGAAATTACAATTGAGCTGTCACTTTTAAATACATCTCGTCTCCACTTTCAAGGCTTCCACAAATTTATCAGCCTTTACCACTGTCACTTCTAATTTGATGGTCCTCCCATTAACATTTGTTTCTATAACAACAAAACCATGGTTGGGTATATATGTAGTGGCCAGCATCACGTGATGAAAAATGGCCCTCAAATTCGCACTGGGTATCATATTCGTAGGCATATCAATAGCTTTTCATTTGGAAATATCCCTTAAAAATAAAAGTCTTCCAGGTAGCAAATATAATGTCCTAGATCCTTGTGATTGTCTCGTTTTCCCATTTTCAGTTATGAAGATTTGATTACCCCATGAACTAAACAATACTTCGGATCCATACACTGCAGGTAGTAGACCAGGTGTACAACAACAACACCCCTTATCCTCTGCTTGCTAACAAACAAACAAATTTACTGTAAAGTTTATACGTATGTGATATTTCAAATAAATACAGTTGATGTTTTGAGCAATGAAAACTGCTTCAAACGCAATTTAAGAAATAAGTTTCTAGTTTACAGGAATTTAAATGAAATTAAAATTGTTGTTACGTACATCGCTACTATGGTACATAGTGGTTTTTATTTAAATATAAACGTGCGACTGCACATAATGAAAACTGTAGCACATATATATACTGGCCAGCAACAATATTCCTCTGCTTGATTGATTGATTAATGGATAGATTAATTTATTTGGTGATTATACAGCTATTACAATACTAAATTAAGTAATTACAACCATATATTAGAACCATATATTAGTACTTTTTGCCAAGGTTTTTTTTTTTTTATTTAATCTTTATTTAAAGTTGGAAAGACATATACATAGCTTGTGTGACAAACTAATTAAATCCAACTACATAATTCGTAAAAATATAAAATACCAAAATGTAAAATAAAAAAAGAAATGCTAAAATAGAATGAATAAGAATTTCACGTGATCTGGACTCGAGAATTAAATTAAAGGAAAATCCACGCACTAATTCATATGCAATCTAGATAGAGCAACTGTAACACTGACAGTAGCAATTGTTGAGTGTTTTGAGTGAGTAGCCTTCCATCGTGAACTGAGAAGAGGGGAAGGATGAGTCTATTTTAGTTTCCGCAACTGTTAGAATATCAACTTTATCTTTGAGGACACACTGAAGATCCTGCCATTTATTCCTGATAGAATTCAAATTGAGATAGCCAAATATGACATTTTTTGGATTTTCTCGACGTAATCTATAAAGCCTCTCAAGACAAGGGCTAATTTCATTGCTATCACTGTGCAGACACTTGTGTATTTTCAACTCCTTGTAGGCCAGTCAACTTTCAATATAAACACGGAAATTTTCCTTTAGAATTTTTGATCCTTTCCAATTGAGGTGTAATCGACTTTTGTTTAAGTGCGCCACTTTATCAATGTTTGAGTTATCTAAGAATCCAATGTTACGTTCATTACACGAGGCTCTTAATATTCGGTTCACTTCATCTCCCTTTTCACTGTAACGGTCATTTCGCGGAGTAATAGAAGATATTACTACATCTGTATCACTACTCTTACTAACGATATCATTTGCAAGACTTGTTATTTTATTTGCAATTACCTCTGACGTTTCGTTTGACCTGAGATCATTAGTTCCACAGTGTATTATTAACAGATTTGGCTTTAATTGAACTGTTGGTACGATATAATGCCTCATACAATCACTTTTTGCGCCCGGAAATGATTTAACATACACTTTGCTGGAGTCGGTGCTCAAATTATATCCCTTCAATCCTTCAAGAGAAGCAGCAAAAAATACATAAATAATTGTTACTGAAAAAACAGGTGGAAACCAGGCCTATGTTATGTTACGGCTTGGTCTCGGTTTTATCACGCACTAGACTAGTTCCCGTTTTCATCGGTCCCACGAACAGTAATGCCTGAGTTTAGAAAGACTTCTATTTCCTTTGGATAGTTTAGAAGCAAGAAAGTTAAGAAAAACATTCCATTATGAATCAAGAATCAAGGAATCAAGGTATTTGACGAGAGAGACGTTTCCCACCCAATTCAGTCTAATAAGATTTTGGGTTATGAGGATGAGAATTTATGGAATTTGGTCAGATATTCCTATACAGTGAAATCTGCATATCACGAACTCCTGGTATAACAAAATCCCGCTTATAACGAGCACGGGGGGTTCTCTTCACCCTCTCCCTTAAAATCTCTCTTGGATATAAAGAACTGCTTTCTACTTCGAGTTTGTTCGAAATTCTATTGTATGTGGCCCAATTTCCTAAAATAAAATGACGGTTTACCATGACACTGGCGAATTTTGTGTTCAAAAGTTCATAGAGTATAGCAGTATTACACCCAAGGCGTTTCGTTTACTACCTTTTTTAGGAATTTTGGAAGGGATGTTTATTGGAGAGGGACGTTTAATAGAGATTTTATTGAAAAAATAAACAATTTGTTTGTTGATTATGACGTGAAAATTACATAGAAGCTGTTTCTAATAAAACACACCAAGTGATAAGGGGGCATTATATTCGAAGAGACTGTTTATTAAATTTTAGGACTTTTATGGGGGATATTTATTCCCGTGTCATTTTGTGTGGCTACTGGCTCCAACTGATCTTTTTATTCTTCCTTTCTGTTCGGTAAAATACACAAACTACCATAAACAGTTGTACTTGTAAATATTTTACGACCTCTTGCTTTGTACATACATTGTTTACTTTTAAAAGAAGAACATTATACAGTCTATACAGTTTTTAATATTTATTTCCAATTCATGGTCCACCGAATCGGATATAATATTAGCGGAGTCAGACGACATTGGTAAGAACATCGTTTCTTGTTTTTTCTAAGTTAATTTTTGTGCACTTTAAGATAATATTTGCGAAGCTTAGGAAAAATAAAAAATGGAAAACACACAAAAACAAATCATATTTTAGAGCATTAAGCATCATTCTCTGTACTGTGCAATGCACACTACCGTGGCTGATTTGGACACTGTTTTTTAAAATTGAATATATTTATATTGTTTGTCAGTCTAGTATTCATAATATATAATTAGAGTTTATCATGTCATAGACCGGTTGTTTTTGTTTGCGACGTTTCGACAGTTACTACTGTCATCATCGGGCGTTTGTAAATGAATGATGTAAAGTTTATATATGTTTTCAGTAGGATCGAAATTAGGATCGAAATTATTTCGGACCTGGAAGGAAGCAATGTCAATATTTCGGACCTCGAAGGAAGCAATGTCAATAATTTGTTTTGCGTAGAGCTGGAAACCATATCGCAGGAACATTATACGATGTACTATTAATACTGGAATTGTTTTTGACACTGTATATAGTCTCTTTGACTTTTCGAGCAGTCCATCCTTTTTCCTTGTCAAGGATCTTTCTATTCTCCCAATCAAACTTGTGGTCATTAGTCCAACAGTGGTCAGCAATTTCGTTTTTGGTTACATCGCCATTCCGTACGGCTCGCATATGTTCTTTGATGCGTTGCTCAAATGTTCTTTTTGTTTCTCCTATATAAACTGATTCACAATCACTACATGGAATTTGGTATATCACGTTATTTGTGTCGTCCATTGAGATCTTTTCTTTCGGATGAGATAATATGTTACGAAGAGTTTCCGTTGATCGAAATCTGCATTTGATGTTGTGTGTACAGAATATTCTTTGTAAAGCATTACTGATACCAGATACATAAGGAATACTAATAGTGGTCACCGGTTTAAAGAATCTGTTGATTCTTCGGTGTTTTTTAAAAGTTTGAAAACAAAACACACGGCGCGTCTGCTGTATCTTTTTTCACGTGAAAAACACGCGTCCCGGCTGAAAAGTATCCAAATCAGCCACACCTTAGCCACGGTGACAAACACGTAATTCTAACATGGTGGATTTTTATATCTGTAATGAGGTTTAGAAAAATAAGGGGAAGTTCGGAAACCTGACTTTCCTCTTCTTGTGACAATTTTATAAAAACGTGGTTCTTTCGCCTTCTTGACGGCAACACTAACACGACCATTTTGCGTGGTCAGCACAAATGAAAATAAAATATGGTAGACGTCAAGGGGTGGTGCAGAAATGTCCAGTCAAATCATAGTCATAATCATCCTAATGGGAGTTTTAGTAATAGAGATAATTACTAAGTAATAAAGTTAAAAAATTATTGAAACAATAAATTTCATAAAAACGAGGTTGGATGTATTGTACTAATTAACTCAAAACACGGTGTTTAAACAGAAATTCGGGAAAGGTGTATTATCATATGAAGATGAATTCTTTTGGTATTATATACTTGTTGGTTTCCACCACCTGTCTGAGGTCTATACATTCTAGACCCTTGCCATCCCAACCAACAGAAATCACATATGATGCTACTAATTCAATTAATGCAACAAACGAAGAGAAAAGTTCAGGTACAATTTTAATGGCGTGATGTGAATCCAGACAGAGCGAGCGATCTCTTGGGCTTTTGTTGAACTCTGGAAAACTAATTGTTCCTGAGTAATCGCTCATGTGAAGTCTGGCTTCCAGGTTACAATATTGAACAATGTTTTGTAATTCCTGGATGTATATAAGTAAATTGAAAATAGAAAACAAATTGATGAAACAAATTAACAATTTTCTTGGTGAATGATGAGCATGTCAGCTTTGAATATAATTTTTTTCACCGAAAATAGCTTTAAATCGCACTGAGATTCCACAAAAATAATAAGCTTGACTAAAAGAAGGCATGTTGAAGATTTTTGATCACAAAGAGTGCTAACACTCGTGTGACAATTTTCATGTGAGCGTTTTAGAGCTGGAAAAGTATTTTTTCCCCTTGCATTCAAATTTTAATACTTGAATACCCTATACAGTACAGATCCTAAAAGAAACCTTACATGTTTAAAGATAAATAGCTTTCACAAGGAGACTGTCTTTAGAAAGGTCTTTTATTTCTTTTGCATGCATGTTCAGTTTAATATTGTGTCAAAACAAAATAGAATAAAAAAGACTTTGATAATAACTTCATGTAAACAGATAAAACTGTACATTTTTTGTATTTTCATGTATAGTAATTCATTTCTTCACAAACATGTAAAGTTTCTTTCAGGCTGTATGGTAACTCAAACATTTTGATAACTTGAATGTTTTTTTTATTTCCATTTAGTGAACAGAAAAAGAAATTTTAGTTTACGATTCTTTTAATATAAGAAGTTCCTCTTTCAATATATTTTACAGACTTTATTTGGCTGGTAATCATTAACTGGCAAGGCACCTGTAGTCCTTCTCCATCACCAAGGCTGGCCCTTTCTCCAGCAATCTTGGCATAACAAGATGAAAAGGCACCCACTTTTAAGAAAAAACTACTGGTGCTGTCATCTTGAAATCTCTAATTTTGGAGTTATCAAAAATTCCAGTTTAAATAAACTTTCAATAAATTTCTATTTCCCAAGGCGGTTCGGGTTAAACAGTGGCTACTGTATGTTACATTGCAATTGTACTGGTTCTTGTATATTATTTAAAATGCTTGTTCGTCAACTCTTTTATTTGTTAGATTCTGGAGTAAAAGATGTAGCAATCAAGGTTGTTGGAAGTATCTTTGGTGCTATTGGTGTTGCTATAATTGGCTACATAATATCTGTCTGGAAGAAATTTAAAGTCCCAATTGAATTCACTGACAAATACAGGAAGGCATATCGAACTGCTTATAACATTAATTCTGATTGTTGTGTTTATGGTTGGTTCAGTAAAAGTGGGTATTTTCTTTCACAGTTTATTTGTTGCTGCTGTTGTAAGCCAGAGTTATCGAATTTTAAAGAAATTCAATATGAAGAACATGATAATTGGAATAGATTAATGATCTCTATTTCATATAAAATTACAGAATGGAAAGATGTCGAAAGCATGCTAAGCTCATACAGTAACTACAACCTTCACTTTCAAAATTTCTGTAAATATGAGAATTGTGAAAATCACTTAGTCAATTGTAAAGGGTGTACAACTCCTCCTGCGTCATTTCTCATTGTCTTGGATTGGACAAAAATTAATACAGAGTTGGAATTGAATAATTTTGCTAAGGAAGATGTTGACAATTATGAAAATATTGCTAATGTGGCATTATTGCCGATTGCTGAATCAGATAGGCCTTCAGAAAAAAAAGAATTAGACTCAGCAATTAAAGCATTGAAAGACAACAAAGAAGGAATCTATGTAGTTCTTTTGAACTTCCCTCCAACAATGCAGGGACTGAAGCAGATTCAAATGAATGCTTTAAAAGTCATCTTGAGTTTCATAAAGACTTACCATGTCAAGCATTGTTATAGGTTAGTGGTTTTGACATTAAAATTGATTTCCAGAAAAAGTCTTGAATCTCGAGTCAATATACTTGGCAGGGAAGAGCGATTACAATTACAATTATAACGATTCTCCTGTTTCTCTTATTTATAATCATAATCTATGCCAATTTTTTCTTTCAGCTTTACTAATATGTCAACAAAAGGTACACCAATTGATGGCACAATGCAGAGCATAGGTGATACTATTATTAATATTTAAAGACCATTGTCCATTTAAATTATATTTAAGTGTTGAAGATCAATCTAAGAAAATCTCGATTAAGTAATGAAAAAACCTTTTATTTGGAAATACACCACTTTCCAGTAAAAAAAAATAAAATAAAATAGCTTTACCATTGAAGGCTTAGGGTTTTTTAGATAGTTTGCGGGGAAAAAATTATTTCAATTTTTTAGATGTATGAAACATTCTTTTTTTGTTCTTATTTTTCTTTGATTGACGTTGAAAATTAGCCTAAGGAATATTCTTTAATTTTGCAGGTCAAGAGATTTTAGAAACAATGTAAACTTTAACAATTTCCAAAAGTTTAGAGCAAATTTCAGCCTAATATATTTACAAAACATTATTCTTATAAAAGAAAAAACGTGTAATGCTTTAAAAATGTTTAATCTTACCTGATTTAATGTTTCACAGAAGATGAACGCTTCTAAATCACTTATTAGTCCTCTTCTTGGACAACATGTCAAACATGAATTCGTTCTGTTCCAATTATTTTTTCTTTTCAAAAGATCTGTCTTCAGATGAAACGAGTCCACTGATAAGTAACAACTGTGAGTATTGTTTATGGAAGCTTTTTGTATCTGTATATATTTGTTTGATTTTTTGATTTCATTCTTTTGTCTAAAATTACAAGTTCAATTACTTTAAGGGCAGAATCTTTCGGGAGAAAAAAAAAATCACCAAGTTTTTGGCATAAACTGTTGCAAATGATTTTAGTACAAATTTCACAGAAGAGACTTTTGCAAATCAAAAATTATCCACATTTTTGCCACAATGGCTAAATACGGAAACAAAATAAAACTTCCAATTGGATTATCAACGAGAAAACATAATCTATTCTTGCACATTATAAGTGACAATTTGAGGAAAAATCGTAAGTTACAATTACAGATAAATTTATCAGTAAATACTGATAAGAAAACAATAGATTTTATCAGTAATTAGTTCGATTTATTAGTAGTTCATTCGGTTTATCAGTAAATACTGCTAAATAATCAGTATTATAACTAATTTATCAGAAATTATCAGTATGTATCAATATTTATCAGTATTTAGTTATAAATAATCAGTAATACTGATAAATTCATCAGTATTAATCAGTAACTAACTGATTATTTATGCATAAATTATCAATAATCAAATTGGAAGTTGCGAAAATAAATGCATTAAAAATTAATATAATCAAAAACCATTATAATAAATTATCAGAAACTGATATTACTGATAAATTTATCAGTATCACTGATTATCCATAACTAAATACTGATAATTACTGATAAATTTCAGATAAATTACTGACAATTTTATCAGTATTACTGATAATTATAACTTATGATATTCCCTCAAGCCGCCACATATGTCATGTATAATATTTTTCCATCCCCTCTCCCTCTCCAGGTTCCTCCTACTTATTTTCTTCACGTAAATCTTTTCAATTTGGTCAAATTCCTTTGCTTTGTGTGTCAAAGTTTCAGCAGGAATAACTTTTGTTAATTGAAAATTATTCATAATTTAGCAGGAAAAAAGTTTCCAATTTACAGGCTTAAAACCTTCCAAGGCATAAACTTTCATGAAAATGGCCAAAAATCGCGAAAGTTTCTGCCCTTAAAGTAGTATCTGTTAAAGCATTTTGTTGAAGGGTAGAGAAAGGTTTCAGTTGATTTTAATCTCAGCTATTTATTCCTGGCACTTAACAATTGATTTCATTTAGATGATTCATATGGAATAAATGAAGATGTTAATGAAGGTCAGACAGGTAACTATATATATATATGTTGGCAAATTGGGTGCTTAAAGGGTATTACTAAGATTTTTCAGGTTCATAATCTTATCAAATACAATGCTTTTTAAATAAAGTCAGGTTACAGTTCACAAAAGAAATTAAGCTAGTTAACACAACTAAAAGAATAGTTTTTTACATTACGTGGATAAAACTTTGTGTGGATTTTGTTTTGCTGTTATGGTTCTCTGAAATAAATGTGGATTAAATTTTGCAGGTCAAGAGATTTTAGAAACAATATTAACTTAACAATTTCACAACGTAGGACATTAAGTCATTTTTTGAAAAGACAAAGCCTTCATAGTAGAGATTGATTGAAAAAAACATCAATTTTCTTTCCATAGCTCAAAAACACAACATTTTCCCCAAAAAACATGAAAAATCCAAACTTTTATGAACATAAAATGAATTCAAGCTATGAATTCTTATTGTTATGTAAAATATCAAAATGTTATGATTTTTTTCACATAAGATTAACATAAGAAATGTTACAAATAAAATTAGTCACTCACTCATGACTACGATTCACCAATTACAACTACTGTCCACAAGGCTACATTTCACTGTGCCTTTCACCATTCCAATTGATACTAGAATATTATTGGTTCTTAGGTATTGGAGGTGATGACGTATCAAGTAAACAATATACTGGTCTGAGTAAAGGTATAATAATTTTATTACATTGTTGACAGTGGTTTTTTGTGTAATAATTGATGAAGGGGAGAGCAGAGAAGTAAGATAAGCACAAGTTAGCACATATGTTACTTTAAGGTCGTTGAAACTCATCTCTAAAATTTCTTCATCCATTATTTTCGATCACTTAATAATCATAACCAACCATTACCTACAAGTACCTACTTTCCTTTTTCTATGAACGAATCCACACCCTGGTTGTTGTCTTGGGGGTTCACAAAATAGGGCAGTTGTATCTTTCGTAGTTGACAATTAACAGTTCAAACTATAATTTAATACTTGACTAATTTTTATTGCTATAATATATGATACAAATAAATAAACATTAATACATAACACTCACCAGCTTGCCACATGTGAAAAAACCCTCAGAAATGAGATCAAGAATTTATTGATATTCAACTGAATTTCTAATCAGTTATACACAAAATGTCGTTTCCAATCTCCGCAAAGGAAATGGATAGAGTGGGAATTGAATATACGCCCTCTCACTTGCCGGGCGATTGCTCTACCGATTGCGCTACCCATACCAATAATATATACTATAATTGCACATTGGTTCAATATCAGATAGCTGATGATGGATTATTTCAAAACCGGGCTCTGTTGGGCATATGTACTAAGCTTTACAATCGCCACAGCCACGAAGTTAACGGGTTGGATGGTAGTTGAGCTCCGTCTGTGGATCAATTCGATGACATTTCACTGGTTCGGAGGATTCAGGTCCTGGATTGTAAGCATTTAGCGTCAGCTCCCCCGTCTACTGTGAACTAGGGAATTGGTGTCGGATCGGTAGAGCAATCGCCCGGCAAGCGAGAGGTCGTGGGTTCAATTCCCACTCGATCCATTACCTTTGTGGAGACTGGAAACTACATTGTGCGTATAACTGATTACAAATAATGTATATTACAGTTGCACATTGGTTCCATATCACACAACTGAATTTGATGTTGTATGAGAGGAACTCTAATGTTGACTGACGAAAAATTTAAAATCAGTACCAAAAAAAAGTACAAAAATGATGGACAGAATGCAATACAATACAAATGAAATGAAGTCACGTTCACAAAATTCATTTGACAAATACAAAATACAGAAAGACTTGAAAGTTCTCCGCTGCCAAGGAGTATAGTGTACATTACATTTAAAGATAAACTTCAGTTAAATTTCTAGAACATTTTTCTCTGTAGCTCCCCGAACTGATAAGCCACTGCATCCTACCGGTCCGAATAAAGGTATAATACTTTAATTATATTGCTGACAGTGGTTTCTTGTTGATGAAGACAAACCAAAGAAATCGTAATTTTTCCCAGGTTTCCATTGCTTCCGTGCATATATTTCAGTGAATTCTGCATTGCATATAAGAGAGTCTGCTGCATTTTCTTTCGTAGGTTATTTAGAGGAGAAAATCGTAAAAGAGAAAATGATTCTTTATAAACTTAATAAAAGATTTTATGGAAGAAGTACGGACGGGAAAGTATTCTGTAACCATTTCACGGATTACGATGATGATGTCGAGAATGTGTTTGGAAATTCCGATAAATACGACTACCCAGTTCTTGAAGTTGTAGCCAAGAAGTTTTCCGATGAGCGATATGAGAATCCATTGGAGATTGTAAATAAAGCATTACGCGATTCTGGCTACGTTGGAATGCTGCTCCAGCCGAAGCATATAGAGGAAAATCCATTTACTAATCTCAGTAAGTCAATATGTTGTTTGACTTTATTTTTTTTTCAGTTTTTATAAACTTTCAATGTAGTTTTCCATTCAGAGTTTTTTCCTTTCATCTTTATGACGGTATTTCGACCATACCCCATGTTCATACACCTCATCCAATCCAATTGTTTGGACCAAGTAGTTGTATTTTACATTTTGTTTGATAATGCAACATATTGCGTACTTCATGAAAGTTGTAATATGTAGAGTATCCGACATCGTTACATCGTCTGCTCCGCCTTTTAGATGCTTTATAGGGGAGGTTTCGTGTCCAGTGAGATTTGTTCACACTTCGGCATCTTGATAGAATTTTATACCCTTTACATGTTGGGGTTGGCATATAACTAGTATCGGGTTGATATTGATGTTGACACGAAATTCCACATTAACAGAACGCTTTCCATGTCGGCATGAAGTTCCATTAGATATTGTGCTTGTTCTTCTGTTTTGTTTAGATACAAACGTCAAGATAGATTTTTCCGATAATCCTACAAGGAAACGAACTTTTGAGGATATCAGTAAGAAGTGTGCTGGAGATGAAAGATTCATCGCTCATTTCCTTTTGGCTTATTCAGATATCGAAATTTTAGTACGCAATGATCCTAATAATATTAAAGGGCGTTTAACCCGTGTGCTTCATAAATGGTCGGACACTTCTGAATTGGCTACATGGCCTTATTTGAAATCTTTACTCCTATTTCTGAAGAAGACAAAAGTTGTTGAAGATATCGAAAAGGATCGGAAGATCGTAAAAATCGACCAGTAAACATTGCGATATATTTTATTACTCAACAAGTATTATGTGATTTTTTTTATTTTATTGCATCTTGTTTTGTCTTGTTTTTGACGCTACCTTTTTTGTTTTTTACTGTTTTTAGCTAATGTTTTTCATCGAATTTTTTTAACGTGTCGATTTTTGTATTTTATATATTTTATATATATCTTATAATATTTTAACGAGAGAGATAAAACAGGTTTAATGGTCGTGAAATCAGTAGGAAGTATTTACAGAAATGAAGGCTGTGAAACAGCAAACCAGATTTTTAAAAGAAACAGAGGTAATATTTTGTTAAACATTATCTTGAAATTATAATCCAATGAAGAAACAATAATGATGAGGTGCCATAGCGGACTAACGTTTCTGCAATTTCCCTATGTACTATTTGTATCACTGATCTTGTAAAAAAGAACTGGATATTGTTTGGCTAAGTAAAACATTGAAGCCAATTGTTTGAGCATAATCCGCCATCATTGGATCCCCGAATGTGAGAAACTCTATGGATTGAGTGTTGTTGTTATTGCTGGAAAATTCGAACTGGATAGGGAAAATATTTAATTATATATCTATCGTTGCTTTGTCCAGCATTGTAGCCTGTTATAAGGATAAATCTATTTTTCTAATATAGAATGCATATCACCGCATGCTTATTAAAGTCTATGTTGATTCTTGATTGTACATGATTCTTGATTGTACATGTCTGTTATTTTAATCCTAAGCCGTATTCAAAACGTTTCCAACTCCCTTCAGGAATGGTTAGATTCAGTATTTCCATGGCTACAAAAGGTTGCTTTTTTCTCAACTAAATGAAGTGGAAAAAAGTTATGAAATTTATATATTATAAATTATGATTTATCTCGAGATTACTCATTTTCGCTCTTTAAATGCGATATCTCGCAATTGCTTCGTTTTAAAGCAAAATTGTGACAACCGATTGTTCCCATGGTTTCCTCTTTCGAAAAAACCCAAAATTTTCGAAATTGCCGAAATTAGAGAGGAGTTGGAGTCTTTCAAAGAAGTGGTATTACGTTTTCTACAATAACATGCTTTAACATTTATTACGTTTTCTACAATAACTTACTTTTTACTCATACACGTTTTTCAAACTTCAAAGTTGAAAAGCTAAGAACATTTGAAAGCTTCATCAAAGTTGAGTGCTCTTTTAAAAAAACAACGTGAATCACACAAGAAAACGACGATATATTTGGTATCATCAGTGATCGCTTGTTCTAACATTACTTATCGGTCTTTCGGTGTGTGTTAATCTCAATCTCCCCGACCGTATATCAAAAAGGCAAGAGACCCTGGGTTCGAGGTTGTGTTAATCTAACAAGATGCGATCATTAAACTTTGAAAGTCTCTTTTTTGAAATAACGAAGCATTACATAACCATTACCTCGTTTAACCCAGACAGAAATAACAAGGTTTTCAGCAGAAACTAGGCGATGATCGCATCTTGTTACATTAACCTATAGTTCGTGTACCCTCTCTGTATATTGATATTATTCGGTTTACACGAGTAGCTTCCGTTATAAAGAAAAAACGTATTGAAGTAAGTAACTTGAAATTTTATGACCTATGATATAGCATATGATGTCGCAATTTGGGTCAAATTTGGGATCACTTCAACAATTTAATTGTGCTGATTTCGAATTTGTGGGAGTCATTTTCATTTTTTTTGCGAAAAGAGGACACAGGAGGTCAATTTGAAAAAACAAAATTGAAAAATTGAAAAATATTAACTTCGTCTTTGCCGACTTATTTTTCCTATGAGAACATGCCCAAGATCTCCATAATTTGGAAGGCATATTTGCTTATCACATTCATTCATCCTCAATTATCTGCGGCGATGGTGTAGTGGAAGCACTTTCGTTTTTCACCAGTGTGGTTGGTTTACTTGTTTACTTACTTTAGTTGTTAATAATTTGTTGTTGAAGGGGCAAATTGATTAATGGCGGAAACTGTTAAAGACTGAAGGCTTCTAGTTTATCGCCCCCACAATGAGCGAGGAGGCATAGATTTTGTTCATCGTCATCATCATCGTCATCGTCATCATCATCGTCATCGTCATCATCATCGTCATCGTCATCGTCATCGTCATCGTCATCGTCATCGTCATCGTCATCGTCATCGTCATCATCATCATCATCATCATCATCATCATCATCATCATCATCATCATCATCATCATCCAACATCCGTGATGCATGGGCGGTTTTCAGAAATCAGCTGACCTTGCATTTTTCCCGCGTTGAACATTTGGTCAAGTTCCACATAGTTATCTTATATATCATACTTTTTTCATATGTGGTTGTCAAAAAAGTATAACCATAAAATTAATCATCATTTTCTTTTGACATGCATCAGCAGCCAAACATTTCACACACTGTATTTAGAAACATAAATGGAGGCAAAATTCTTGGATTCATCAAGTTTTTGTAGAATGTATTGTAGACAATGATATCAATCTAGGACTTCTAGGACGTTTTCTGAAACAAAGTGTGCACCCTCCATCTGAAATGTATTGGGGGTTGTAGTGATTTTGTTCATTAAAAGTGAGTAATCGTCGATCCCTCTGGCATAAAAAACTGAACTTTGAGCGGTTTTCTTCTGTCAGTTCGTGCATTTTTTGGAGTGCAAAGCAAAGTGTATGATTTAGCATTCAGCACCACAACAAACATAGTTTTTCTTTCTTCTGGGCCCCAATCAATGTGGAATGAAAGACTATAATTGCATACAAACTCTCAAGGAATCTTTTTCGCATGGCTTTTTTCTAATTTTTATAAACTTTGTAAAAAATGCCAATATTTATATTCAAAAATTTAATTCTAAAAAATATCGACTGGATAAACCTTCGTGAATCAGCAAGCTGAAAGATTTTCCTGTGACAAACTTTCACGAATTGGAATTTTGGAATAATTTCTCGAGTCAAACGTTTGCGAATAATGCAAAAGAATCGTGAATTCGCAAGATTTTGCGATTAAATTATTATATTGTTAAAATTACGCAAAATGTTTATAAGAATTTACCAGTATTTGTTACAACTGTTCCTATTAAATGTCTGAATTGAAATTATATAAATGATCTTTTTAGGTATATGTGATCTTCATGAAAGTGGATCGAACTAAATTCTAAAAGTTAATGTCGTTGGTCTTCAGTTTGGAGAACTGCATTACTGCTGTATGTAAATGCACTGTAACTATATTTGCGACTAAAGTCAGCCTCAAATGTGACTACCTTCAATTTCAGCTATGTATGGAATTTGACAATACAAGTGGGATTCATAGCTTAGAAAAACATTTCTAAACATTTCCAATCAACGTCTTACATTATCTGATATTTGTGTTGTCATCCGACCTTGATAATGGTGGATGTTGATGTTGAACTTGCAAATGGTACGCTTGATGATTTTTTATCATATCAGTCAATAGACGTGGGAATGGAATGTGTAGTAGAATGTTGGATATTAATTTCACAAAGAAAGATATGGTTGACGAAAGACTGTTATTCGCAAACATGATGTTTGATGTATGGGATGACTTCAACTTACCAAGCAAAAAAATCCTAAAAACTTGAATGATTTATTTCATTGTGTGTAATCTTCTTTTTAATAATATTGAAATAGAGAATAAAATGGTTGGAATGAATTTTTTTTTATTTCTTTATTTGAAAAAATCTTGCAAATAAACGAGCATTCATAGCGAGAGCTACTTCCTAGTTATAATTATAATTCCAAGATTATTACATCATTTGGCAAATCAATTGACAGTGTATTCTGGGGTGTTGATGGATACACACATGATCAAAATCGCACAATATAGATGATTATATATTAGGTTTGTAACTGTTTCACTTTATTGCTCTACACATAATTTGTTTTAGCCATCGAGGTGATACACTTAAAGAGATTCAAATATATTTACCATCTACCGTAAATCTCCGAATATAAGCCCTGGGCTTATATAAGGTCGTAAGGCTTTTTTGCTGGGCTTATATACAGGGGGGGCTTATAATCGGGGGGGGCTTATACACGGAACAACATTTGTGTTAACAACAACAATCATATATTTTGTATAGCGTTTAAAAACGTACAATATAAAATATTTTTCATTGTTCATTGTCATCATCATCAAGCTCGTACTCCCCATCTTCTAAGTCTTCTTCATCGTCGATTTCACTGTCACTAGATGCATCGTCTTCATCCTCACTTATCAGATGATACTCTTCTTCAGGTAACGGCATTGTGTACCCTTCCATACCCCGTATGTTTACTTTATCATTTTCGGATCCGTCAACGTTTGTGGTAATTCCACATTTTTTGAACGAACGAATAACCATCTCTTTGTCTTGCATTAGTTTTTCCCATGCAATCGCAACCCATTTTGTAGTTAGAATTCTCCGTTTGGACGCTGTGAGTTTTCCCTCAACATAATCGTTTAAATTCTCGTCAAGATGTTTTTCAAACTGTTCTCTAACGAGATTTTTAAATGGCTTATTCAGAACAACATCAAGCGGTTGCACACGGCTGGTGCACCCTGGTGGTACGTTGACGAGAACTGTGTTCTTTTTCTGCAATAGTCGCTTGACTTCATCGGTTTGTTGGGCCTTGTGCACATCTGCAACCAATAGTTTCCCGCTTGAACCTGGCGTTGCCGGATTGGTGAAGATGTTACACCATTCATCACTTGTCCATTTCTTCATAATGACTTCATCACACCAAGCGTTCGTTTGAAAGTACACGTTTACTCTCTTATCCCAGCTACGTCTCTCATCTGGCTTGATTCTTTTGCCTTCACCTCGAAATATCAATGTTGGTCTAACTCGTGAGACACCGTCTCCGAACACGGTTAATTGCACTGTACATTGACGTTTGTCAAGGCCTGAGGCACCACTACTACACCATACTTCACCAGCTCCTGTATTCTCGTATGTGCGACCATCATCAAGGACAAAGGGCAGTGGTGTTTGATCCATGTTTGCTATGTCTCCCAGTTGAAACGTGCCTCGGATTCGTTCTCTTAAGAGCTTGGCATGAAACTTCTGGATGGGGTCTTTTAACGTTGCCGGAGATTTTTGTGCGATGTGTGTTTTACGACGAAGAGATATTCTATTCCGTCTACAAAAACCATTAAACCACCTGTTGGAATACTTGAAAACTATGTCCTTCGGGTATTCTTCATTCATAATCTTTCTTGCTATTGATAGAAACCACCATTTTTTCACTGTTTTCCCTCGTTTCCTCTGTTCTTTAAACTGTTGCACTAACTTTTCTTCCATTCGTGGGAAATATGCTTTACGACCACGTTCACTCATACTCTTACTTTTTTGTTTCCTTATCTTTTCTTCGGCTTTGACCCATGTTCGTACTTGTTTACGGTCAATTTTAAAGTGGTTCGATGTTTGTAACACGTTTTTATTATTTGAATAAAACCATTGCACAACTGAAAGTTTGAACTCTCGAGAAAAGGCTCTCCGAGTTTGCTTTGTATCATCCATTTTCACACCAACAAGTACAATGCTTTGTTTATCAACGCGAATAAGTTTCGATTTTAATTTACGTAATCGAACGTCAAACATTCGAATAAATAAAAGTTGATCAGTGGACATAAGAAAGACAGTCTTTCTTGTCCACTGATCGACTTGACACAACAGGAAATCAAACATGGCATTGGCGTGTTTAGGTGAGGTAAAATCAAGAGTAAAGGGTCATCATGTTTACGAATACAATTACAAAGTAAATGAAGAACTAAAATGTTTTCTTCAACCGGACAATAATTACAGCAATAACGCAATTGTTGTAAAGTCAAAAGATGTGGTAGTAGGACATATTCCAGAAGCACTGGCAGAAAAGTTATTTCCTTTGATGAAACGATGGAAGTTATATCAAATTAAAGCGACGATTACAGGAGAAAAACGACGGGCACCAGAGGGAACATGGGTCCTCGGGGGAGGCATTGAACTCCCCTGTACTTATTATCTTTATGGACCGAAGATTCATAAATGTATTGTCAGAAATTCACTAAAAAAATAAAAAATGTTTTTCTACAACGTTTTTTGTGTATTTGATCCATGTATTAACCCATGGGCTTATATACGGGGGGGGCTTATATATGGACCTACCTTTGCGTTAAGATTTTGGTGGGCCTATATTTGGGGGGGGGCTTATATTCGGGGGGGGCTTATATTCGGAGATTTACGGTATACCCATACGTGCAGATGCAGTTAGTGATGGCCTTCCTCTCCCAGAAAACATCAACGGTGTGATACCAGTAAAACTTAAGCGTAAACTTGCATTCAAAGGCCAAGAGGAAAAAACCATTGATAATGATAGATTAAATAGCGATGAAATGGTTATTATCCCAAATATTTACAGTGAAATGAAACCCACTTGAATATTGCACCAGGGGAAAACAAAACACCTAATCCTTTTTTAATGATGACTTTTGTGAAGAGCAAGCATTTCCTCTCCTGCTCCCTAAGGGAAAGTTTGGCTACAATGTTCTTAGATCTCCTCATTTATCTCCAGTTAAATATTTTAACGAGCGACAACTTAACTATACACAAAGATTTTCCATTATATTAATCATATTTTTTCGAAGAAGACGGGTTTTTTCTCTTTTGGCTCTTATATTAAAAAAATGTTTTAAAATGAGATATGTATCCATGGTTACAACTCACGCATGTATATTTCTTTTGTTTTAAGCAATATAGTTTCTGTTGTTTCTTAATTAGACCTTATTTACACTAACGAATTTTTTTTAAACATAAAATGGCGTTAGTGTAACTTAGTCTAACAAAGTTTTAAACTCGGATGGATGATTTTATATCTATTTTCCTCGGTTTGTGACTTAGAAATGTTGTTTTACGTTTCGAAACTTTTCCGAAAGTAAAGTTCAAATATTGCTTTTAATTTAGTAAAATAATCATCAACTCTCTATTTCCCTATCTTTCTTAAGAGATCGGGGATTTTTCAAGGCGCATAAGATGAAGTGAATCAAACGTTCTCAGAAACGATTCAGATCCAATAAAAAGCATAACACGTACTTGCATACTTATTACAAATTGTGCCGGGTATTACAAATTGGGGCAAAGTTTTATTACAAATTGTGCCGGATATTACAAATTGGGGCAAAGAGTTATTACAAATTATGCCGGGTATTACAAATTAGGGCAAAGTTTATTACGAATTAGGTACAACATTTGTCACATACCTCGATACTGTACAAAACCCTTTTTATTTTAATTTATATATTTTTTATGTTTTATCAACGTTAATTTCTTTCCAAGTGACATATTGTTTCGTCGGACAAAAGTTCCGTCACCTCCAGAAAATTTTTGCCCCACGAGTTTTGTTCGATAAGCCTTTGTCTTATTTCAGACAACGTTTTGCCTAATGCAATCCTGTTTCTTGATCTTGATATTGTTATTTATTTCATTTACATTCTATGAACAGCATTTTTCCTCGTGTAGTCCAAACCTTTGCAAATACAATTGTTATTAAAATTGTTATTTCAATACCTCTTTCAAAGTATTGAAAGATCATGTGTATACAAGTGTATACAAGTGTATAAAAGATTGTACAAAAGATTGTACAATAGAAGATTGCGGAATAATAGAATGCGGAATGAACGTGTCCATATTTGCTTTGAATTTTTTAAGCAATAGACCTTACATCACAACACCCGTCGTCTCGTATCTAAACTTTATAATGACTCCGTCTTAAGCGTAATAAAAGAACAATGTGAAACATTTCACCCTGAGGTATCGTTTCTCTTTGTAAACCACCCAAGCGCCGTTAATATTCAGGGCGAAAACGAGGCGATGGTTGTAACGACGTAATTTATGAAAAGGTCTCTTAGCCCTGTTTATCTAACTTTACAAGTTATAATTCTCTATTTTATGTGTGATTAAAAACGTTCAACAACAAGATAGAAAAACTTTTTAAATTATGCATTTTTTAGTCCAAGTCACTATTTTTCCCATTCTGCAAATCCACAAGGAGCCGGTTTATTTGCAAACTTTTATTTCATAATTCTTGCCATTTTCAATTTCTGATCCTTTCAAAAGTTCTGACAATCTTTAATTCCGCAAACATTTAAAACCGTTATGTTATGACATTATTAATTGATTCGGAGAGATATAAATTTACAGCATAACATGCAGAATGCCTTGTGGCTCTCAAAGGCACTAATTTTGTGTACGAAGCAAAGTAATTTTCAAGAAATTTTCAAATAATTTTTGAGAATCAAACTCAAACTGAAGCACTTTGACGTCAGTCAATATTCTCCAATGTAGCGGGTAAGAACCACAACAACAAGCTTAATTAACAAACTGTGTAAACAAAACAAGATTAATTAACAAAAGATCTTTTAAAAGTAAAAGATTTTAGAGAATTTAAGCACAGTTTAATATGACTTACCACACAGGAATTACAGGAGGCAAATGCAGTATTTAGATTAGCTATATAGGACGATTAGAATGTTCCGCTAGAGAAATAACCGGAGATAGTGGGAAGGGAATTAAGATTTTCTATTCTATTCGATTGTAGCCTACTGATTTTATTTATTTATTTAATAAGATATGTTTTTTTAGAATGTACTCCTGATAACATTCAATGCTGTAAATCAGAAAATTAGTAAACACAACTTTAAGAAATGGGTTGTTAAATCGTGGTTGATCACAGTATTACTTGTAAAAGCTAGATAGAAGAAAAGGCGAGGTAAAACATTAGGTTAGATTGATGCTTTGTTTGTTGATTCGGTTTTTTGTTTTTCCGCTTTCTTTGAGGGGTTTTTTATATATATATAAGAGCACTAAACTCTGCCTTGCTCTCTGATTCGGCCTTCAAACGTTCTTTAGCTATTCAACTTTGAAGCTTAAAAATGTTCTTAATATGTTATACACTAGTAATACACACTATTCAATGGATATGGTTGTCATTTCCGATTTTAATGGAGTTGGGTTGATACTGTTGTAAACAAGATGATGATAAAATCCTTTTGTTTGACTATTACAATGACGTTTTTTGTAAAACGTAACAATATTTACTTAAGGCAAATGTTCCTAAATCTCGAATGTTCTTAGCATGTTCTTATATACAGCTGGAGCTTTATTTTCTTGCGAAGCTTCCTTGAAGCGAGTACAAGCTACAATTTTGGCTGATATCTCAGCGATTGACTGAAATGTAATAAAAATAATAGAACAAACTCAATTCCATGGTCGTACATGCACAAAACTGGTTATAATCACTTATAAGCTAAGCTAAGCTTTGCGAGAGTCCATATCATGATGGATCAGAAACTGACGTCTGTGATTGATGTTTTAATGACCGATGCGAACATTCTTGGTGAATCAATACTCCTTCTTTTTTCATCTTCTTAGAAAAACATACTTATGGTACCTACAACAGTAGCGGTTAGTCAAAGAAAGTGGAGGAGTACAGAGTCATGAATTTTCTGTAAAAACATTAGTGTTGAATAGGTTATTTGCAAGTTTTTCTTTTATACGCTTAATGACCGTGCTCTCTCCATAGGTTCTAGATCCGCCTCTGTACAAGACTGCGTACAATGTACGGTCACTTCAACAGTTTTATTTTCTTCAAAAGCTTTTTAGCTAAGCTAACTTCATGTAGTATTACATTGATATGTTTGATAATTTTTTTTCTTCGATATATTTTCTGCATCCATCCAAAGTATATTGGTTCTTCTCACCTGTTATTAACTACAGAAAAGAGAAGCAAAAGTAAGAGAATAAAAGCTCGGTGTAATATTGAAAATGATGACGTAATGATGATGACGTAATGTTTAGGATGACCTCCATTTTGTACTCAGAATGATTGATACTTGATATGTTCTCTTAGCTTGTTTTCTTAATATGCGCACATTTCTTGACAAACCTTTTTTCGGATTTTCTAGGTTTCTCGATCTTCTCTTAAGTGATACACACGTTTCGACTTTGTCGAAATCTATATGCTGATAATTCGCTCATTTTTGTTTGAAGCGCCAATATAACATAACGTGATTGGTTAAGCTAATTTCACTACAATTTTAAAGAAGCTGATTGGTTGGCGCTACTTTCGACAAATTGAAAAAGTTGCACGTTAAAACGTTGAAAGTTGAAATCTACTTGTTGAATCTTATAAATTTAATTGAGGTAATAAATCTAATCGTGTATTAATTAATTTAATTAATACACAATCAAACTATCAACGATTTCGACAAATTTGATTGGATAAATTTGATCTTGGTATCGGCCGTTTTATGCTTGCTCTAATTTCGTAAAAACACTCCACAGCATTGACGTTAATAATGGTGAAACAAAGGCCACAAGAGTAACCTTTTTAGGGTTATACATAATTCTTTATTGAGTGAGGATTAGAGCATGATATAATAGTTTTCTCGAACTCACTCATAATACACTATAAACCTCCCCTTGTTCATTCAAACAAGAGTTTTTGTCAAGTGTAAAAGTATCGAAATTTAAAAAAACCAATAAATTGATATAAAATGTGTCTCAGATTTCACCGAATTTGGTTTACATGGGCGGGTTTACATGGGTGGGTTTACATGGTAGGTTTATACGAATGTTTATGTTTTACACATTGTGGAAAATCAAAGAAATTAGAAGAAATGTGAATTGCATATAAATCTGCGACTTTAATTAGTACTTCAAAACTACTACTTAATGTTTTCAAGATGTTTGATGGGCGTTTACAGCGAATTTTAATGTATTATGTAGTATTTAATTTGATACATCTTTTACGAAAACATTCGCAAAGATGCCAGGAAATCTACAGGAAGAAGAATATCTTGTCCCTCAATTCTGAAATGGAATGGTTTTAAAACTAATAATCTAATGCGCTTTATTTGAATAGATCAATGAAAGAGTCCTTCTCTTATTATACGTCTACGGTCAAATCCACCGTTTTCTTTCCTGACTTGGACGCTTCAGTCATCATGCTGGATTTGAAACAAAAACAACAACATGGTTTCCATGGCTTCCATAAAAATCAAGAGAAACTTCCTCTTTAAATTCTTCAGGCATTGCATAATCATTTAAATGGAGTACAGTAATTAACAAAAAAGAAATACTCTAATAAATCAATAACATCTTACTAACGACCCCTGTGAAGCGATTATCAATATATAAGCATAATTAGTATATAATTTAAAGTGATTTGTGAAACAAAATGAACAGGATGAATTGCAAAACATCATCTCTAAAGATATCCCTAGAAATCCAGATACACCAAACACTGCTGCAACAATGCCATTGAAAGAATTCCTACCTCCATACATCACCATACTTTTTCGTATAACGTAACTCTGCATCGCCAATTTAACACTGACTTTGTACCGTTTGGGTCAAGTTTATAAGGGATTTAGGGGACACATCTTATAAAAATTATTTTGTTATAACTTTGCAAGTGCAGTAATTTTTCTTAGTTCTTTCAACCTATCATGGAAGGCATCATCCACCTCATCTATTTATCAACACAAGATTGGAAAATTCTTACTGCTTTGACTGTTGGTTTCCTTTTAGGTAAAATTCATTTTATTTGCCTTAATCTATATAAATATCTTACTAAAATATTACTCACTCAAGGTAATGCAATGTTTTTGATTTTCTGCAAGAATTTGGTTCAGCTCTTTGTATTTTATGCCATTTGAAAGCTTTAATTATTCAGTTCATTTTTGTTTATCGTTGGTTTTCGTCAGACATAAATTGGATGAGATATAGATCAGGTTGTATGTATAAAAAAAATCGTTCTTTTCAACCTTCTAAAGATATAAAAAAAATTGCACCGGTAAAATATATTTACCTTTTCCCTTTTGACATAATATAGGAAATTGTTCGTAGTCTTTTTACAAATTTAAGCCATGAGTTGATGGTATTGTTCAGATTGTGCAGATATTTTTCTCGTCTTTAACTTGATCTTTATTTGGGATAATTGTAAGCTTTGCTTTTCTTATAAAGTGTATCAAATATTTATTTAGTTGTATACATCTACGCTACGAGAAATTTTGGGTACTTCAAGTCCATAGGATTGTCCAATCCAAAGCCATATCCATTTCTGGGAACCACTTATATTTTGTTATTGCCATCTGGCCCAAGGCAAGGAATGATGGATCTAATAAGGAAACATGGCAAAGTATTTGGAATGTTTAAAGGTAGTACCCCACAATTCGTCGTTGCTGATGATTCATTTTTAAAAGAGATTTTAGTAAAACAATTTAATGTATATACGGACCGCACTGTGTTTTCGTTTGGCAGTGAATATTTAGACAGAGCTTTGCCAATTTTGACTGGCGATGAATGGAGACGAGTGAGGCATGAATTAGCTCCTACATTCACTGTTGCTCGATTAAAACACATGGTGAACGATATGGTTGATTGCAGCAAAGAACTGGTTGATCACATGAAAGATATATTTAAAAATGAAAATGTCGTCGTAGATATGAAAGAAATTTCTGGTAAATTTACAATGGATGCGTTTGCACGCACTGTATTTGGAATCTCCATAAGTACGTTCAAAAACCCAGATAATGAATTTGTCAAGAATGCAAAACAAGTCATTCCACCAGAAACGTTCGGGCTTCAAACATTCATGCTTACGTGTAGTGTCGTCTTTCCAAAAATAATGAGATTTCTGGAAGCGTTCGAAATAACTGCCTTCCCAAAACAATGCAGTAGTTTCTTCTGCAACGTTGTTGATGAGTTGTTGAATGCTCGTGAACATCAACTGGAACTACGTAGCGATTTTGTTGCGTTAATGGTGAAAGCAAATAATATAAGGCTTCTTCAAGAATCAAATGGTGAAAAGGAAAAAAATAAAGAAAATATGATTAAAAGGGGACTTGATAGAAGAGACATTATAGCTACAGGATGTGTTTTTTTAATGGGCGGATATACTACAGTATCATCAAGTTTTGCCGCTTGCGTATACCATCTTGCTCATAATGGAGAGTGGCAGCAAAAAGTCCATGAAGAGATCGAATTTGTAATATCAAAGCACAAAGCACAGATTGACGTAGATGTATTGAAAGAGATGGTTTTATTGGAAATGTGTGTCAAAGAGAGTTTGCGTATATCTCCACCTGTGCCTTTGATTGACAGAGTAGCTACAGAAGACAATGAAATCAATGGTTTATCGATTAAGAAAGGTGACATCACTAAAATCTATTCGTCTGACAAATATAAATTTCGTTTACATTTTCTGCCGATCAAAGTGTCCAGAAACGTTTTATCAATTGTTCCTTCTGCAACTTAAGAGGGCTTGTATATTAAAGCTAACGATAAGATTTGATAAATGATAAAAATAGTTATCAGGTTTATAATTATGTTTTAGGAACTCTATTTTGGATTCCTGTTCACGCCATTCAACATCATCCAGATTATTTTCCTGAGCCAGACAAGTTTGATCCAATGAGGTAAAAACTGTTTCGATTATTTGCAGTGTCGGATCTAGAAGAAATTTTACTGGTGTAAGCCAATTTGGAGGAGAACTTTCTGAAAAAGAATTGGCAATTAAATTGCAATTATCCTTTTGAAAACACTCTTCTCCATAATTTTCACACCAGTAAAATTGCTTCTCGATCCGCCGCTGATTTGTGTCATGGTGGTTGTCTTTTTCCATGGCAAAACCTCCTGGATAATTTCTGCATTATGATTTTCAAGTAGATGTGAATTCATTTAGATTTTCAAAAGAAAATAAAACAAACAGATTGGATTATGTTTTTCTGCCGTTTGGTGTGGGACCCCGTTCCTGTATCGCCCATAGAGTGAGCATGATGTTGATAAAAATTGGATTGATTCACTTGCTTAGGTTGAGTTTTATCGTTCAGTATAATTAAGGTCCTCTTAGACGGTTTAGACAGTTAACCCTATTAGTACCAGGCCTTTTGGGGGCTCCTCAGTACCGGTGAAGGGGGGTGGGGTGGTGGGGGGGGGGGGGCTCATTCGGCTAAATTTTGGCTAAAGTAAAGCCAAATAAAAGTTAGGAATAATCACAAAGTTTTTGAAGGTCTAACTATAAATACTTAAAAAGTTATGGAAAAAAACCGAGAAGGAAGGGACGACGAAATCTTCAAGTGTTTTTTTATTGAAATGGCTGCCGATATTGGTTGTCATTCCTATAAAAAGCACTCCTCCACAGAGACTTTTTGAAGATTTTGCCCACTGGGTAACAGAACCAAAAGACTGTTTAAAAATTTTTATGAATTGAAATACAATCAATGGAACATTACCTAACCAGATAACTGAAAAGAAATACTTAATATCTGGTTTACGGAATAGGAATTAAGTGATTTTTGTAATGAAAGTTCTTAATCAATCTTTCATTATTATTTCTGTCATATGCATTATATTTCCTTTTAGCTCGTTCAAGTTTACTGTTTCCAATAACACCGAAAAGCTGCAATACAACAGTTTTGGTGTGGTAAAAGCCATGGTTTCATTTGAGCGCCGCAGTACCGAGGATTAAATCGTAACTGCATATCATCAGTAGATATTTTGCTCAAGCTTTTTTCCAGTGATAGTGAAATGAAGAAATCAAGTTTTCAACAGAGGATATCTGTTCATTTATTGTAATAATGGATACAAACTTCTCTGCATATTATAACTAATGACATATTTGCCCTGTATAACATCTGCTATTTTGAACGCGCAAGTACAAGACCTTTATAGCAAAGTCTTGGGACTGGAGATCTTAACAAAAGGAATGAAATAACATCCTATCTGCACCCTTCGCACTGGTAAAAAAGAGCCTCCAATATTTTGATTTTGATTTAAAAAAGGACGTTTGGGCTTGCTTGACTGACTTAGGGGTTTCAATGCTATAGTTCCATGCACCAAGGGTTAAATCCTTTTAACTGGGTGTATCTGATTTAGGAAGTTTATAATGGAGTGCCACATTGACATTTATGGGTTTAAATATGTCCCACATAACGTGAAGGTTAAGTTTTAACTTAAAAGTTATTTAATAAAGTTTTATAAGGTTAAGTTTGTTGACAGATGTAGAAGCGTGTCCTGTGAATAGCGTCCAGGTTGAAAACGTCCAATAAAAAATCACAAGGAATTTTCAAACTCCTGCAGGTGGCTCGAAATTCTCTGCGCTGTGTAGATGAAAATCTGTGTAAGGCAGACTTTGAACAGAACTTTCGAAAGAGGCAATATTAACGGCATTGGATTGACAACTCTTTCATTTGTCTGCAACCAATCGACAACAAGGGACAGATCCCTTTAATGGAGCATTAAAACTTCCTTAAATGAATTACCAGGGCTTGAAAAATTGCGTGTACGCTTGTGTCCGTGTACGTACTGTGTAGGGAATAAGGGTATCCAGCATTTTTTTGGCAGGCGGCTCAAAATCTTGTGGTCTTAATGTTAAATTCCGATTATCCCGATTTTTACCGGAACATTCCGATCAGGGGTGGATCCAAGCAAATTCAGAATAGTAAGCCTTGTGACCAATCTGGGTGATCCGTATGTGCTACAGAAACGATAATTTCGGGTTGGGAAGATGTTATGCGTAATATTTAGTTAACTGCGTATACATCCAATAGATCATCCAATTGTATGCAGACGGGAACGTTGTACTGGCCAGGTACTTCCGAGCATTAAAGCTCACGGTTTTACTTCCTATTCCGTATAGGTTGTCTGCAGTATAGAAAAGCTATTTACTTGGGGTGCCCAACAATTATAATGATGGAAAGGTGAAACTATAAAGCGACATGTTCTCATTATTCAATAATTCAAACTTACGTTCATTCAATTAATAGACCTTCCAAAATTTTAACACTTCATTTCTATGAATTTTTAACTGATTTCAAAAGTTTATTACTTAGTGATAGTCACTTATTATTCCTATTTCCCGACGGATTAGTTAAACACAATTATGATAAAGAAAACGAGGCAAAACTTGTTGACTAGGCCATAACACAGCGTTTAAAGAGAAATTCAGGAACTATCTATTGGAGAACAATTCAAATTTTTGTTACACAAGAATGACTATATCTATTGTTTTCTCATGTAAAAGCCTTGCCAACTACAATTCAGTAAACAAATCTTTTTGTTAATGCTATTTCCAGTTGATATATAAAAGATATAGCTAAAATCTATGAAATAGGATAAAGTTGTAGGGCTGGACCATAGCAATAATAATGAAAGCAAAAATAAGTTTCACTCGCAGGTTCATTCAAACAAGAAAAACACATTTTTGAAATAATAAGCATTCATTTGATAGTTATTTATTCATACAATATAATTCCAACATATAATTTCATCGATATTTAATTCTGATTTCAACAACCAGCAATAGCAGTAACAGGAATCAATTGGGTCACCAACAGAGAAGTACATAAAATAAAGAAATAAACAATTGTATTATAATTTCTCAACATGGTAATAATATGAAATGTATTCCAAAAAGATAAACAGCAGCAACAGTAATAATTTACCATCCAGGAAATTATGATTAAATTATAATGTAAAACTCAGAAACAACAACAACAACAACAACGTTTTCCTGTATTTTTCTTAAGAAACACCTCCAGAATATTGGAAAATAGTGAGAAAAAAAGACATAAAAAATAAGAAACAACTAGGAACCTTAAGGCTCAAATTTAAAAATATCTCTAAATTGACAGTTTAGGGGCTGATGTAGCTGGTGTGGGAATACATGGATGGAGCACAAAATTAAAGAAATATTTTAATAACCAGAATCTATCATCTTTCCAAGTTGAAAAGTATATAATTTATATCAAATAGTCCTTCTCTCTACCTCACAGTATGAAAAACACCTATGTATGAAATAAAATTTTGACACTGAGGACGAATGCCTCAAAATGAAAACTTTATTGAGTGAAAAAATAGATTTTGAGAAAGCAGTAAGAATTTAGGAAGATGGGCAGTAAAGATATTCCATTGTTTTTATAATATTAATACAAATTACAAAATAAGTGAAAAAAACAAAAAGTGTGTTTTGTTCATTCTTTGTTTTTTTTGTCCAACATACTTATGTACAGCACTATAAACCCTCAGAAAGTCAACAGAAACAAAATGCAATTAATACCAATCAAGATGCACTATTATGCTGAAGAAAATGAATTGATCATTGAAACAACAGTAAAACAAAAAAGAACAAACAGACAAAGGTTTACAAAACATATAATCGAACATACAAAGTTAAATAGGAATTTCTTTTGCTTTCAGAGGAAAACTGCAGAAACATGCATACTCAGAGGCGTAGCTAGAGCTCAGTCAAATTTTGTAGTGGAGAGTATATCCATTTTAAGTAGAAAAGGAAAACGTGCAAGTAACCTAATTGACACTTAAGACTGAAAAGGAAGATCATAATGTTGGACTCCACTTTTTTTGACTGACCTTGAATATGCATG